>CM052652.1:30712881-30811987 GCA_028533165.1 Leontopithecus rosalia | reverse complement strand
ACACACACACGGCCTCAGCATGGTCACTATATGAACCTGTTTCAAACACACACACACACGGCCTCAGCATGGTCACTATATGAACCTGTTTCAAACACACACACACACACACACACACACACACACACACGGCCTCAGCATGGTCACTATATGAACCTGTTTCAAACACATACAGACACAGCCTCAGTATCGTCACTATATGAACCTGTTTCAAACACACACACATACACACACACACATAGAACACACACACACACATATACACACACAGACACACACCCCAGTAGAGTGGAAAGATATTTGTCAGAATATTGATGGAGGTTACTCAGGTTATGGATTTCTAGATTTTTCCTTTTGTGTTTCTGCATTTTGCAAATTTTCTGCCTTGTGCCTAAATTCCTTTTCTAGTCAGGAAAAAAGCAATAGATATTGTTTTTTAAAGCTCATGGTGGTTCACGTCCGAAATCCCAGCACTCTGGGAGGCTGAGGCAGGAGGAATCCTTAAGCCGAGGAGTTTGAGACCAGCCTTGGCAACGCAGGGAGACCCCTCACCCCCGCTCTTAAGAATAAAAATAAAAATGTGACAGTTCACTGTCAAAAAGAAAAACACATCACCCAACCTAATCTCCCCACTGGGCTTGAGAGACGAGGAAGCAGAGGCTGAAAAGTGACACATTCCTTGGTCCCTGGTCGCTGGCAGTGAGGGCACAAGGGGCCTGGGGCTAGTTCTCTCGTGTGGTAGGTCTGAGGTATCAGGTGGAGACTCTGCTTTGCCCAAAGGTCCAGGCGGCTGGGCAGCACCTCTGCTGGCACTGCTGGCTTCTGCAATTTTGGCCACAAGGAATGTGGGCCAGAGGCAGGGTCCTTGACTTCTGCCCAGGAGGGTGAAGCGGGCTGGTCCTCCTGTCCCTGCTCCAAGGCCCCCGTGGCTGTGCCTTTGGAGATTGCTGTTAGTGTGTGGAGCTGGGACAGACCTCACCATGGCCCTTCTGGGGTCATTCTGTGTCCGGGCTGGAAGAGATCTTTCAGTTCAGCCCTTCCTGTTCCTCACCAGGAAACTGAGGCCAGAGAGGTCATCTGCCTGGCCTGGGGTGGGGTGTAGATGGCGCTTGTGACTCCTGAATGCCACACCCAGACAGCCCCTCAGCTGTGGGCTTCCCATTCCAAGCGGCCATGCTAGGGACGACTTGGCTGAAGCCTGCAATTTAATTAAGAGAAGAATGAGTCCTGCACCCTGTGCCACTGACACTCTCTCCTGTCCCCAACTCCTCCTGCAGAGGGGTCTCGCGCTGGGGGGGTGGGTGTCCCTGCTGCTGCAGTGGGGCCTAGGCAGTTTCTGGGCAGTGGAGGCTTGACTATCTTTCTGCCCAGTGTCCCCTGCAGCCCACAATGTTCAGGAAGGGCAGGGAAGCGCTCAGCCACTGGGAATCCGGGAGGTGCTGATTGGCAGGCCTGGCTCCCATGGCCCGCAGGCAGGTCAGAGGTTACAGTGCTGAGCTGGGCTGAGTTGGCAGCTCGGGGCAGTGGGGGTGGGGGTACCTGGCTCAGCCCTGGGCCTCTCTGGCACCGGGGTTTGGAATTTACTGTAAACAACTCTTTCAGTTTTTCCTTCTCTCTGAGGTCACCAGCAGAACTG
This sequence comes from Leontopithecus rosalia, assembly GCA_028533165.1. Classification (NCBI taxonomy): domain Eukaryota; kingdom Metazoa; phylum Chordata; class Mammalia; order Primates; family Cebidae; genus Leontopithecus; species Leontopithecus rosalia. The sequence goes on along the minus strand of CM052652.1, from coordinate 30,810,351 downwards.
AGGGGCCCTCTGAGGGAGTGTGACCTGGGAGGGGTAGTTGTCTGTCCACCTGACCCTTTTGGACAGGTCACCACAGGCTTCCTGCCCCGGGGGGTGGGGGAGTGGTGGGGAGGCCTTTCTGCCTTCCCCACTTGGAAAGTACGGGCAGAAGGAAGACACCTTTCAGGGACATGTTTCAGCCCATTACCCTCTGGCTGTGCTGGGGGCACAGTGCCAGCCCTGCCCACAGCAGGGGTCCGTTCTCTCTGGGATTTTAGCTTCATTTAGCCCTTCTGTGAAGGGCAGATGAGCAGTCAGAGGCCCAGGGAATTCATATAACGAGAGAGAAGAATAAATTGCCCACTGCCTGGAAGCTGTGACCGGGCAGGCACTGGAAGTTAAACAGAAGAGTGGGACACACAAGTCACCTGAAAGTCATGGGGTCGGTGTGGTTAGCCCGAGAGGGCTGGGGAGCCTCTGGTACAGGCTTAGCAGGTAAGGAAGCCTCCATGCCAGTTTTCTGGGGTTGCCACAACAAAGCCCCATGAGTTGGGGGCTTAAAAGGGTTCCAGTGGCCAGAAGTTCAAAACCAAGGTGTTGACCAGGCTGATCCTTTGGGGACTCTGAGTGAGGCTCTGGCCCAGGCCTCGCTCCCAACTTTTGTGGCTCCGGATGCTCCCGGGCATGCAGATGCGTCACGCCACTCCCTGCTGTGTGTTCACATGGCTTTTGCTCTGTGTCTCTGTGTCTTGTAAGGATGCTTTTCATTGCATTGAGAGCCCACCCTAAACCCAGGGTGCTCTCGTCTTGGGATCCTTGACTGCACCTGCAGAGACCCTATTTCAACCCTGTCACAATCACAGGGGTCACTGTTCAGTCCCCTGCAGCGGTTGACCTTAGGGGGAGCAGAATGTTCTAGGCTTGGGGTGAGTGGAGGGAGCGCTGAGTGGGGAGCAGGAGGCCGGGCTTGGAGAACCCATGGGTCTCCTCTGTCTGATGAGGGCATGGTGAGGATCTCTGGCCTTCTGAATGGCGGCTGCCTCTGAGGAGACGCTTTTCCCTGGACTTGCCCCTCTAGAAACCCCCACTTGGGTCCAGGTCCCAAGGTGGATGGTCAGAGGTGTTTGTCTCTGCCACTCTTGATGGACGAGGGTGGAACAGGAGTGAGAGCGGAACACTTGTCATTTCTGTGGACAGATTCCGGAGGAGGCTCATGCGTCTGCCGCTGGGGAAGGTGCACGATGTAGCCTGACCACACCACCCAACCCTCACTTCACCAAACCTGTTCCCAAAGCTTCACTTCCCCAAAGGCAGGTGGTGTTCCCCGGACTTCTCAGCCACTGCCTCTACCCCATAGCTCTCTCTTGTAGGGCCCCTGGTCGCAGCACCCACTCCTCCTCGGGCTCCGGCCCCCCACGAGGCTTCTGGGCTGAGGTATGGGGCCCCCTGGCTGTGTATGGCTCTTGGGGTATACCAGGGGCCACCCAGGGGCCCGTCCTGCCCGCTAGGTTTCCAGGTAGCTTTTTGAGTTCTGGCTTCATGGAGTTTCCCAAGCATGCTGTCTCAGAGCAAGAGGGGCCCCGGCCGAGTCTGAGAGTCCTCTCAGTCCCGCCCTGGGCTGTTTGGAGCAGCCGGGCAGCCCATCTTCTGGAGGTGCTACCCCTCTCCAGTTACCTTCTGGAATCTTCTGCATCCAGCTGTAGTCTCTCCCACACAAAAGACCCATCTCCCCCTCTTATCTGCGACTCTTCTTCTTTGCCAGTCTCTTCACGTCTTTGAGGATGGAGACCAGGTCCACCTCACCCTCGGGTTCAGCAGAACCTAAACTAGGCGGCTCTGTGTAGGTTCCAGTGGGGCTCTGTGGCCATGGTGGCTCTGTCCTCACCTCCAGCCCAGCTTGGGGCACTTTGGGTCATGTCATTAAGTGCTGGTCCCCCAGACCTCTCCCCTGGTTCTGCGGGCCCAGGGAGCAGCTGGCTCCTGGTGCAGCTATGACCAGAGCCTGAACTCTGCTCCCTGGGGTCACTGTCCCCTGTAATTAGGCTGCAGCTCATATTGGCCTGGGCAGAGGCCATCTGCTGCCCGCCCTGGGGCCACAACACAGAGACCCTGTGATTAATGGAGGCTCCACCTGGGCCCACTGGCCCCTGGTGTTACACCTTTTTTTTTTTTTTTTGCATTTTTTAAGTGCTTGTAACATTTCCCCTAATGGACAGTGTGACAGGAGGGAGGGGTGGCTTCTCTGCCCAGGCAGATCAGGAATGCCCACTGCCTGTGTGTGCAGTGACAAGGCTGGGAACAGACAGGGAAGCTTACCCAGAGGCTGGACCCTCATACGGAGACCGCCTGTGCCTGGCAGCCCAGTCTGGTGCCGCCGAGCGGACACTGACCGAAACGCCCCTCAGGGTCTCCAGGACCGGTAAGGGTTCCCAGCAGAGCGTCCCATCCATGGGGAGGGAGCCCTGGGCAGCCTTCCCTCTACTCCCCGCCTTCCTCACAGGGAGCTAGGATGCATTTCTAAGAGCATCGGGAAGCCTGGGGTCTGGGAAAGGAGCATTTGGGGAAGTGTCTGGTGTTACTGGAGGGTGGGGAATGGAGGGGAATGAAGGGCAAGTGATGGACTGAGGAGGTAGCCGGGGACCCTTTGGTGGGACGAGCAGACCGGAGCCAGCATCACTTTTCCGTCTCCAGAACTGAGGACGACAGAGATGTCCTGGCGAGGTGTCTAGTACCGCGTAAAGGATGTGGGTGGATGAAAGCTGAGGAAAGCCTCATTTTCGAGGACTCCATCCTTAACGTTTGAGGACCTCAGAGCCTCAGCCTGTGGTGTTTTGAAGTCAGTCACCTCCCAGAGCCTCCCTCTTGCCTTTAGTGACTGCCATTTATCAGGGAGTCTTTGACCCTAGGAGACCTGAAAGGTCATCTGATCCCCCTCCTACCCCCAGGCAGGCCACACCTAGACCCTCCCACACAGATCTGACCTCCTTGCACTTCTGCAGACTTTCACCAGGGAGGGAGGGCAGCCTCTCACCCAGCGCCCTGGCGGCCCCACCCCAGCCAGGAAATTCTTCCTCTTTATCTGCCTCACATCTCTTCCCCTGCGGCTTCAGCCCATTTCCCCACAATCTGCTCCTAGTGGAGCAGCCAACAGCTGGTTTAAAACCCAGGGCTTGGGGGGGCGGGGCAGAGGGGTGGGGAGCACGGGACCAGTGCATCACATCTGTGTGTGCCGGATGTGCTCACATTCCCATCACTCTGATTTAGTCAGGAGAAAAGGAAGTCCAGCAGCTTAGTGCGACTTTAAAGTCTGTCTGGAATGACCCTGCGGCTGCCAGAACCAAGGGCACAGGGTGGATGGTGGGAGCAGGCGCAGTGCAGAGGGGCCTTCATCCCAGGGCAGTTGCCTCTGCCCTCTTGGAGCCAGGGCTGTCTTCCAAGAAGAGGCCCCAAGGCCCCGTGAGCAGTGGCCTCCTCTGGAGCCTTTAACCATCGTTCTGGTTCTGCTCTGCGTAAAGAGAGATGGCTTGAAGCAGAAGAAGCTGCTACGTAGCTGTTCCAGGTGCCTGTCACAGCTATGTGGTGGCTCCCTGACCCTGAGTGTGGCTACTCTAAGACCCTTCTCTGGTGGGGTGCAATTGTGGCCCCAGGTAGGGTGACCATATAACTTACTGTCCCTTGGGGGACACTTGGGAGTCAAAAGGACCCTTGAATGACTACGGTGGGACAACAGATGTGCGCTGGGGTCGTCCCAGGAGGGCTGGATGCATGGGTCCCTTGAGCCAGAGGAGACAGCAGAAAGCTGTGCCATGATGGGACTGAGTAGAAGAAGGGCTGGCCGAGGCTGGGGCAATGTGCTTGCCAGCTCTGCAGGGCCTGTGTGAGCCTGGGCCTGATGAGAGGGGCTGGGGCGAGGCTGCTTCCTGCCTGGCTGGTCCAGCTCCAGGGCACCCATATCCCCTTCTCAGAACCAGTGAGCCAGTGGCTAGAAGGGGCTTCAGGATTGACAGGACACTCAGGGAATTGAACAGAAGGGCCAAAGTGGCACAGCAGGTCCAAGGCCGCCTCCCCTCTCTTTTCCATGTTCTGTTCCTGGGATCTATGTCTTGGGGTTGCTGTAACAGAGTGCCACATCCTGGAGGCTTACAAACAGAGCTTCCGGCAGCTCCTTTTGTTCCTTGGATCCAAGGATCCTCCCGTTCCTTGGCCTGCAGACGCGTCGCCACTATCTCTGATCTCTGGCCCCTGTGTCCATGTGGCTTTCTACCTCTGTCTGTGTGTCTTTCTCCTTTTCTATCTCTTAGAAAGATGCTCGCCATTGGATTTAGGGCCCACTAAATTCAGGATGATCTCACCTTGAGATCCTCAACTAATTACGTCAGCAAAGATGCGTTTTCTTTGAGATCATGTTCGCAGGTTCCAGGAGTTAGGACTTAAGACATATCGTTCGGAGGGACACTGTTGAACTCAGCACATTTGGTAAACCCAGAGTTGGTGCCAGTGTCTGCTGCAGACACCATAGCAGACTCTGGAAGTCCCTTGTAAAGGAATCCCGTAGGACTTCTTTTCTCTTTTGGAGGGATGGGACTGTGTAGCTGGCCTGGGGAAAGCAGCTGGTTCAGCTGGTGCTGGCTTGCCAGGTTGTTAGAGAGCTTTATCCGGGGAGAAACTGACATCGTGAAGCTGGGGGGTAAGAGCAGCTTTGGAATCCTAAGGGCTGGCTGCTGAGGTCAGCTGCCTATCCCTTTGTGTTCCATCTTGCAGGGACCAGGGCTGCCAGCGCTCCATTTCTGGAAGGAATGCTGTGGGCTGATGTGCCCCATAGGCAGGGTGGAGGGTCCCCTTGCAGCCAGTGAGCTGCTCTTCCTGTAGCGTGCAGAGGGAAGGAGGGGGCTTGTTTATTTCTCTTGGCCTCAGCAGAAAATCCAACCACAGGCTCTGGCACAAGGCTGACCTGCTCATTCTCACATCCTCATTGCAGAGAGAGCCAGGTCTCCTGGGTGGAGCTGTGATGAGCAGGAAGGACCCCCGGAGTGCCTGGAGTGCCTGTGACTTCTCAGGTCCAGGGTTGCCAGAGGCAGAGAGAAAGAAGCCTCCTTCTTACACTCAAGCAAAGACAGCCATCAGAATCTATCAGATGGGGAAGGGTCACCTCCCAGTCACTGAGTGGCCTCCTTCCTGTGGCACTTCCCTGGGTGCTGACCCCCCTGGTGAATTTGAAGTTTTCAGGGATACTGTTGACACTCCCTGTACCTCCATCCAGGGGTTGGTGGAAATGGTTCAGCCTTTTCCTCCTTGCCTAAAGGCACAGGTCAGACCCTTGGTAAGACTGGGCATTGAAAGGTTGGCCTGCATCCACTTGGAGAGTCAGGGAGTAGGGGCCGTGTGGATGATGCCCCAAGCCCCAGGCCTCAGTCATCGGCCACGTGTGCAGATAAGCCTGGGCAGTCAGCAACCCTTGGCCACCAGGCTGGCCTCCTACAGAATGGGTCAGCACCGGAGGTGGGTCTTAGTTGCTGGCACCCTGGCCTGGCCTGGCCTTGGGAAGGCAGAGAGGGAGGAGCCTGGGAAGGGGATTGATCGGGGCTGATGGCACCTCTGTTCTTCCCTCCCAGACTCTCAGCAGGTTTGAAATATCTGGCTGCAGCCCTCTAAGGAGGGAGGGAGTGTCTCCTTTGCCTTCATGTGGACTTTGCCTTCTGTCCGTGTTGTCCTTGTCCCTAAACAAACGTGGCTGTCTGTGGGGCACCGGGGGCCGGCCTCCACTGACAGTGCTGTTACCTGGCTTCCCTTTGCAGGCTCTGCTCAGCTTCACTGCACCTATTTTAAGCCCTTCCTTTTGGACTGTTTTGCTTCCTGACGATACGCCCCTCCCCATCACCCCAACTGTGTCCTCCTGCCTGTCCAGAGCCTGCTCTACCTGCGCCAGTAGCCACCTGCCTCCTCCACCGAGCAGCCCAGACCAGGGCTGGGGCTAATTTTGTCCCTCCAGAAGCAGATCCTGAAGCAGAGATTTCAGTGGGAGATGTCTAAATGTGGGAATGGGCCAGGCAGGGAATCCAGTCAATGAAGGCTATGTCATCAGCTCATTGTGACCACAGGTGGCTACTCAGCCCCCATAGCGGGCAGCCCTGGAAGACAGTAGACCGTGCCCCCAGCCTTGTCCCACCTGGGTTGGGGAAGGGAGCTGGGGTAATGATACTTCTGTTCTTGGCCAAAGGCTGCACTGTTCAGTCCTTCTGGCCTTTTGAGGGCTTGGGCTCTAGGTAGCCACCAGGAGAGGCTCTGGGCTGAGACACAGAAATAGGCTATGCGAAGTCAGCGGGTATGATTGCAGTAAGACCAGGACAGCCTTGGCCAACAGCAAGATGACCACACATGTCAGTATGCGTACCACCCACGGGTGCTCTCTCAGGAGATGGTAATTACACGCTAGCAACAATCATCCTTGCCACGTGCTGTGCCTGCCCTGGGGCACCTTATTACCCCATCACCTCCTACAGCAGGTGACACATGAGGACGCTGAGGCTCAGGGTAGACCCTGGTTATGTCACACTCCTGTTTGTGTCTCCTGCTCTCAGCCCTGAAATAAAGAGCACAGTCCCTGTGCAGGCCCGTATGTCGTCTCTAGCCCAAGGGTGGTCCTTAAGCTCCTCCAAGGCACACCACGCCTTTGACCTCCTCCCCCCAAGTGCTGGATAAATAGGAGGGGAAGGAGCCCTCGCAGCTGGACCCCCCTCTGCTAGTGCCATGGCCCTGCCCGACTCCCCACCCAACCCCACACAGCTCAGGGACCTGTGCCAAGATCCAGTGTCACAGGAGAGTGAAGACAAGGAGAGTGCCCAGGGGGTGTGTGCTGCTGGACTGGCTCTGTAGGTCCTAAGCGTTGTGGTTCGTTACCCGCCAGGTGGGGTTTTCCTGTGGCTTTTTCCTGCAGGCTCAGGGTAGCGTATACTGCCCGGGTTCCTTGGGCCCTGACCCTGGCTCCCAGGTAGCTAGGGTCAGAACCTGCGTTGAGGCTGCTCGGAGGAGACCCAGTCTGACCAGGGCTGGCGTTCCTGGAGCCTGAGCTCGGAGTTCCACCCTGCCCTGGGCATAGGCCCCGTTGCCCTGTCCTGCGAGAGCGGAGCTGCACATGAGTTTGTTCCGACTTGGGTTCTAGCATTTCTTTGCACGACACTGTCCGAGGCTGCAGCAGGCCTTTGTGGCTCTCGTGGTGTCCCCTCCCCAGACGGAGGCCCGGCATGTGCACCAGGAAGTGCTTGATCTGGTTTCAGGAGCTAGGAGCAGTTTGCCGGGCAGCCTGCGGTCAGAGCAGCGGCCTTAACAATGGCCCCTTGTGCGGCACATTCCTCTCTAAACAGGCCCAGATCCCGGCTGCTCCTGCTTTGACCCCCCATGGGCATGGAGGGGAACATTTGTATCCGGAGGGAGGCCCGCTGTGGCCTGTTTTCGTGTAGCAGCTGAGTCCGTAGGTGCTTGCCGACAGGAGAAGCCCTGTGCCCATCCTGGGCTGTGAGATGTTTTTCGGGAGGTGGGGATGGGGATGGGCTGCCCTGCAGTTATCCACACCCTCCAGCTTATTGGCATCAAGGTCTGTGTGTAGCTTTTTAAACATTTTTTTTCCCAAGATGGAGTCTTGCCATGTTGCCTGGGCTGGTCTCGAACTCCTGGCTCAAGCCATCCTCCTGCCTCAGCTTCCCAAAGTGCCAGGATTACAGGTGTGAGCCACTATGCCCAGCTGGTACCATGGGGTATTTTTAAAGAACAATGTCGATTATTTTATTCCATGAGAATGCTAGGTGACCCACATGTAGTGTAAGCATCTCAGAAGGCAGGAAATTGTAACAAGGAACACCCACCGCCATTCATTCCATCCAGAGATCGTTATTCTCTGCGCGGGTATGAGTGTGTGTGTGTGTGTGTGTGTGTGTGTGTGTGTGTGCAAACTGCACATGTGTGTATGAAATGGAATTAGGATTGTTGTATTCATCTTGTGTCCTGCTATTTTTACTTAATATCCTCAGCGTTTCTCATCTTCAAAAATGTGATTTTGATGATGGTGCAGGCCTTTGACATATGGATTTAGAAAATCTGAGGAAACGCGGATTGTTTCCAGGGTTTGTGAGTTTAATGCTGATGGAATTGTCCTTGTACATAAATCTTTCTGTACTTCTGATTTTTTTCCCTGGGATAAATTCCCAGAAGTGGGTCATAGCACACGAACGAGCTTCAGGCTTTTGGAGCAAGTTGATCTCGGCGGGGAGTGGAGAAAGGACCAAGGGAGGCTTTTGGGAGCCCGCAGGGTTGGAGCCTGGCTTTGGGGAACTTGAATTCACAGATGTAGGAGATGGCTGGGAAAGCTGGGAACCTCCTGCCCTCTGGGGGGTGACACTGTTTTACTTTCCAGTGGCAGTGTGGGGAACCTCCCGACATGACCTGGCCCCACATCTTTCCGATACTCTGCACAGTCCACCATTCTGATGCTCAGCTGGGAGCCTCTTTTTTTTTTCTTTGATGGAGTTTTGCTCTGTTGCCCAGGCTGCTGTGCAATGGCGCGATTTCGACTCATTGCAACCTCTACCTCCCAGGTTCAGGCGATTCTCCTGCCTCAGGCTTCCGAGTAGCTGGGATTATAGGCATGCACCACCACACCTGGCTATTTTGTATTTTTTTAGTAGAGTCGGGGCTTCTCCATGTTGGTCAGGCTGGTCTTGAACTCCTGACCTCAGGTGATCGCCTGCTTAGGCCTCTTGAAGTGCTGAGATTACAGGCGGAAGCCACTGGGCCTGGCAGCTGGGAGCTCTTGTATGTCCTTTGGTTGCATTAACTCCTTGCAGACAGAGGAGGAAGCTGTCCGAGCTCCTTCCGTTGCGTGGGTCCTGTGAAAACCACTCTTCTGCCTAGTTGGTCCCATGGATCTGTGCAGTCACATAGGGGTCTAAAATCTGCAAAATGACAAGCTCGAGGACACTCTGGCTTCTATGGGTGAATACAGACACCCCTTGGGTGCCTCTCCCTCCATAGGGAAGACAGAGATGAATAAAGTGGCAAGGACCCACTCCCACGAAGGTTATACCGGTTCCCTGTGAGGGTGGTGGCAGGGGGCTTTCAAGGAGGTCTGGACATTGGGAAGACTGGGGGGACTGTGTATGTGAGTGTAGGACCCAGGGCATAGTTTTAGGACTCTGATGGGGGAGGAGATGCTGGGGGACCCTGGTGACAGGCCTCTCTTAATGTTTCCCAGCTGGGTACTACTCACAGTGTCCTCCGTGGGGAGGCAGTTGCCCATGAGGCGTCCCTGGCAGGGATGATCTTGTTTCACTGCCAAATATCCCAGCAATGAAACAAGAATCTAGAGTGATGTGATTCCTCCGATGACTCCTCCAACCATCTGGGGTTTTGTGCAACTCCAAGAAGGGGAAAGGAGGCAGCGCTGGCTCCTCTGTGCTCCTGATGCAGCAGCTCTGGAGCGGCCACGTGTCCACTGGCCCACAGTGGGCTATTTTTGAGTATGATTGTGGTGGGATTGGGGCTGGGCTGGAGAGCGGGTGCCCACACCGGCAAGACTGGCCCTGGGCCACAGTGCAGCCCAGGGGTTCCTCTTCCCAGGAGTCTCCTTGCGAGTGGCCTGGGGCTGCCAGAACAAATTACTGGAAACTAAGTGACCCAACAACAAAGATTGATTTGCTCATGGTTCTAGAGCCAGAAGTTTGAACAGGTATTGGCAGGGTCATGTCCCTCCGACAGCTCAAGGGGAGGACCCTTCCTTGCCGCCTCCAGCCTCCATGGGCTCAGGCGCACCTTGGCTCAGGCAGCATCTCTGCAGTCTCTGCCCTGTCATCACCGTGTCTCCTGTGTCCTGAGTCCTGCTCTGCCTTTCTCCTATAAGCACACCGAGCACTGGATTTAGAGCCCATCCAGAATCCAGGAGAGTCTCATCCCGGGGTCCTTAATCAGGTCTGCAAAGACCCTTTTTCCAAATAAGGTCACATTCCTGGGTTCTTGGGGTTAGGTCTTGGACATGTCTTGATGGGGGTCACTAGTCAACCCTCTACAGAACCTCGGAGGAAAGTGAAGCTTCGCAGGCTGGAATGGAGGTGAAGATCTAGTGCTTCCTTCCTCCCTGGGGGCTTCTTCAGGGCTTGTGCCTATCCTGCGATCCAGACTTTTTTTTTTTTTTGACGATGTCTTGGTTTGTTGCCCAGGCTGGAGTACTGTGGTTCGATCTGGGCTCACTGCAACCTCCGCCTCCCTAGTTTAAGCGATTCTCCCTGCCTCAGCCTCCTGAGTAGCTGGGATGACAGGGATTACTCTGTCCCCATGCCTGGCTAACTTTTTGTATCTGTAATAGAGACAGGGTTTCACTATGTTGGCTGTGCTGGTCTCGAGCTCTTGACTTCAGGGGATCTGCCTGCCTTGTCCTCCCATAGTGCTGGGATTACAGGTGTGAGGCACCGTGCCTGGCCTTCAGTAGATTTTGGTTGTCTTTGTTTTGTTTTGAGACAGGGCCTCACTCTGTCATCCAGGCTGGAATGCGGTGGTGTGATCATGGCTCACTATAGCCCTGACCTCCTGGCCTCAAGTGATCCTCTCTCCTCAGCCTCTCAAGTAGCTGGGTTACAGGCATGTGCCACCACCCCTGCCTAATTTTTGTATTGTTTATTAGAGCTGGAGTTTTGCCATGTTGCCCAGGCTGGTCTTGAACTCCTGGGCTCAAGCGTTCCACCCACCTTGGCCTCCCAAAGTGTTGGGGTTACAGGCATGAGCCACCATGCCCAGCCTGGTAGGTTTTCTAGAAGCAGCTGAGGCCTGGTGGAAGGGATGGTGTCATGGAGTAGAGGATGTTCAACTCTGTTCCAGGGAGCCCAGACACACCCCCTGCAGCCAATCTCAACAGTCATACTGTAGCCAGGATGATGTGGGGAGAGGTGGTGTGGACTGTGTGGGAGGGAAGGAAGGGCCCTGGGAAGGGGCTGGAGCAGGCTTGGCTTTGAGGAGGATTCACAAGAGGAGGAGGAGGTGGCGGCGGTGGCATGCTTGTTTGAGAGGATGGCATGAGCCAGGGTGAGTACTTTTAGATGTCACCTTCTTGACATGCCAGCTGGCACATGGTTTCCTTGGGGAAGATGGACACCCCCAGAATGGGGTGTCTCCTTTTCTCACTGTTCTAGTGCACAGATAAATTCTCTTGCAGTTCTGGAGGCTGAGATCTCCTGGCTGTTATCTAGAAAAGTCCACCCTTGAGCATGCCCCTGCTCTCTCAGCGCTTACTTAGAGCTAGTGGGCACAGGGGTGGTGCTGGGCAGAAATACCCAGACAGATCATAGAAGCTGGACGGTAAGCAGAGGCCAGCTGGTGAGGAGGGAGGGGACCGTCCATGAAAAGATGCCAACCACTGAAAGAGAGGAGAGGCCGGCTGCGGACTGGCACACGTGAGCATTTTGTGCAGATGGCCAATGTGGTGAGGCGTGAGCCACGCAGACAGCTGGGGGAAGGAGGAGTGCTCTGGGGAGGGGCCAGCTTCGGTTCTAGAATGATCCGCATATGCATGTGGGCCTGGCTGGAAAACATCACTGCATCTGCCCTGTAGACTCAATTGTGAGCTTAAACCGGGGAGGGCTCTGCTTTGGTGCAGGGTCCTACGTTATGAGTTGGCCACTCGGGGATGACCCCAAGGGGACTCCCCAAGGAGGGGCTTCACCCAGTCTCCCAGGGAGGGGCTTTTGTTTTCTTGGTTTGGACCTGGGAAAAGGCCTTCCCCTGTCTAGTTTCTGTTCTTTAACTTGGTCACACGGAAGGGTGCTGAGGATACCTGGAAGCTGGTCCCTCTCTACAGCTCCTGGAGGACAGAGGCGCGCCCTGTGGGGACAGTTTGGACAGGGCTTAGGAGGCAGGGGGCAGACCAGAAGACCACTGGAGGCCAAGGTAACCACATGAGGACCCAGGCATTAAGCTCTGCACTTTCTGGCATCAGCCCGATGTACAGTCCGGCTCTGTGTCTACCCCATGCCTCACTTTCCCCATCTGTACCGGGGGTAATAATATTTTTTACGTCCCAGGTTTAAGTGGGTGGATGTGATGAGCTTGGTAAGCCCGTCTCATTATACTCAGTTCTGGGCATTGAACGGACTTTCTGGCTGGTGAAAGTGGGCATTCAGCCTTTCCTCGGGGCCCTGGGGCTTCTGTAGAATCAGAACAGAGCTAGTAGTTTGCATGGAGGGTGCAGGGGGCAGAGTGGTGCCACTTCGGGAGCCCACACCTGGCATGCCTCTGACTCCAGGGCTCAGGATCCTGCTGCCCTGAGGCCACATGATCAGCCAGAGGTCACTGGCTGGACCCAGAGGCGAAGGCAGCCTGTGGATTTGATTTTGTTTGGCCCTACGGTGTTTTATTTTATTTTTGTTTTTAGTTTTCGGAGACAGAGTCTCACTCTGCAGGCTGAGTGCAGTGGTGCAGTCTCAGCTCAATGCAGCCTCTGCCTCGCAGGTTCAAATGATTTTCCTGCCTCAGCCTCCCAAGTAGCTGGGACTGCAGGCAGTTGTCACCACACCCAGATACTTTTTTATTTTTAGTAAAGATAGGGTTTCACCATGTCAGCCAGGCTGGTTGGTGTTTTAAAAAGGGATTGTTTTGCTTTGTGCCAGATTTCACATAAAGATACAGATTTCTACTCTGTTGAGAAGTGAGCAGCCCTGGCCACATGGGGCCCACGTCCTTTAGGGCAGTGATGGAGCTAAGACAGGGCCTGTGACAACCGAGAGTTCCCTGGTGTCCATGTGGCCCCCTGCCCAGCTTCTGGTGGGGATTGAGCTTAGTGATTCAGGATTTTGTCTGTGTCCACCAAGAGGGAGAGGTGCCCATGGCTTAGAGAGGGCACCCACAGGAGTGCCTTGCCCGGGAAGCTGGCAGCTAAGGCAGCCAGGATCAGGCCTCTCCCCTCCCCAGCACCTGAGTGCATTTGGAGCAAGGGAGACGGTGAGGGAAAGGCACTGAAGTGGTCCTGGAAAGCTACTGTTGGGGGCTGGGGACCAGCTGTCATCCCTTTTCCTGTGGGCAGGGGAGGCAGTGGTGGAATCCCGTGAGACCTGGACTTGGGGCCTGGCAAGACAGGGAGTGGCTGGGGGAGACATGGGGGGCTGTACTGTGGGCCTGGCCTAGGAAGGAGCTGGTGAATGTGCTCGCCAGGGAGGCCCCTCCCTGCTCTGGCCCTGATAACCGGGAGCGGCTGGCTCTCATTGGGAGCGTGGTTGCGGAGACTGTGAGGGTGGCAGCTTCCCAGGTACCATCGCCACTGCCTCTGAGGGAGCAGACCCCGGTGGAGAACGCAGGATGGCTGCAGGGCGAGAGCTGGGTGTTGGCATCCCTGCCCGGGCTGCTGGTATTGGATGGAAAGATGCAGGAGAGGCTGATGACTGAGGAAGTTGGTTCCTGTGGACTAAGCTGGGGGAGCCGGATAACCAGGTGGTTGGAACTTTGGGCTCTGGCATCAGCCCGATGTACAGTCTGGCTCTGTGTCTAACCCGAGCCTCAATTCCCCATCTGTATTGGGGGTCATGATATTCTTTATATCCCAGGGTTAGATGGCTGTAGATGTGATGAACTCAGTAAGCCCAGCACCTCGCTGGCACTCGAAGCTCCAGTGTCCTCTCTTGGTGTCATTGACTGGGTTTTATTCCCGCTGCGGTTCTGATTGGTTATGGTTGTGGTCACTTATGATTAGAAGTGTGTCCCCCACTGCGGCTGGTGGTGTCCGGGTGTGTGCCTTGCTGGAGGTGAGGAAGGATAAAGACAGCCACAACAAGAAGAAAATCAAGGCTGGGCGCAGTGGCTCACACCTGTAATCCCAGCACTTCGGGCAGGTGGATCACTTGAGGTCAGGAGTTGGAGACCAGCCTGACCAACAAGGTGAAACCCCATCTCTACTAAAAATACAAAAATTAGCTGGGCATGGTGGTGTGTGCTTGTAATCCTGCCTACTGGGGAGGCTGAGGCAGGAGAATCTCTTGAACCTGGGAGGTGCCACTGTAGTCCGGCCAGCCAGGGCAACAGAGCAAGACTCCGTCTCAAAAAAAAAAAGAAGGAAATCAAAATCTTCTCTGGAAGTAGAACGTTCCTATGTAGACGTAGCTGGAGCGGGAGGCTGTGTGGTTTACGCTATGGCCATGGCAAGACAGGATGGGCAGCTCCTCCTGCTCTAGCCTGCATCTCTGTCCCAGAACCTATGATGGGTCTCCTAGGATGGGGCTGTCCCTTTCACCTGCCACGGGTCTCCTAGGATGGGGCTGTCCCTTTCACCTGCCACGGGTCTCCTAGGATGGGGCTGTCCCTTTCGCTTGCTGAGACGTGCAGGATGGGAAGAGCCCCAGGGCCCTCACCCAGCTTCTCCTGCCTTCCTCTGCTGCTCCTTAGCAGGAAACATGCCGGAGTGTTCCTGAGCCATCCACTCACCAACTGCACTCCCTCTCTTTATTTTTCAGCCTTGAAAAGATCTTTTGAGGTCGAGGAGGTTGAGACACCCAATTCCACCCCACCCCGGAGGGTCCAGACTCCCCTGCTCCGAGCCACTGTGGCCAGCTCCACCCAGAAATTCCAGGACCTGGGCGTGAAGAACTCAGAGCCCCTGGCCCGCCATGTGGACTCCCTAAGCCAGCGCTCCCCCAAGGCGTCCCTGCGGAGGGTGGAGCTCTCAGGGCCCAAGGTAGCCGAGCCGGTGTCCCGGCGCACTGAGCTGTCCATTGACATCTCATCCAAGCAGGTGGAGAACGCCGGGGCCATCGGGCCATCCCGGTTCGGGCTCAAGAGGGCCGAGGTGTTGGGCCACAAGACGCCGGAGCCAGCCCCTCGGAGGACGGAGCTCACCATTGTCAAACCGCAGGAGTCAGCCCACCGGAGGATGGAGCCCCCCGCCTCCAAGCTCCCTGAGGTGCCCACCGCCCCTGCCACCGACGCAGCCCCCAAGAGGGTGGAGATCCAGATGCCCAAGCCTGCTGAGGTGCCCACCGCCCCCAGCCCAGCCCAGACCTTGGAGAATTCAGAGCCCGTCCCCGTGTCTCAGCTGCAGAGCAGGCTGGAGCCCAAGCCCCAGCCCCCTCTGGCCGAGGCTGCTTCCCGGAGCCAGGATGGTGAGTCCCAGAGCACGGGGTCTTGGATATTGCGGTCACGGGGGACTGGGTTGCTGGCTTTGCCACAGAATCTTGGAGGAAGAAGCTGGATATGGGTGGGGGGTGCTCCCCTGGAGCCCAGGAAGATCGGAATGCATGGGGATGGGGGTCTGCAATCTTAGGGAGGTGGCTGTGGCTCTCTCTGCCTGATGGGGACATGCCATGCCCCAAGTGGGACTTGAGTGAGAGTTTGGAAAGATTCTCTGGGCTTCAAGGAGCCTCCTTTGTTGGTCTCCATGGGCCGCCATGGGCCATCTAGGACCTCTGTCTGCTGTGTGTCCTAGGAGGCCTGGGAGGCCTGGAGAATGAGGAGCCACATAGGAACCATGGCAGGCTCGTGCAGGGGTGTAGGACAGGGTAGGACTGAGACCCCTGGATGGGCTCTCACATTCCAGTGGCTCCTGCTCGAGGAACTGCAGGCTACCTGGACGTGTCCAGCAGAGGCTGAGGGCTCGGTGAAGGGAGGAGGGACATATGCCTCCTGCAGGTGACATTGGTGCTCATGGCCTGGTCCTCCTCCTCCCCCAGGAGGGATGCTTGTGACAGAGGGAGGGGAACATGAGGAGCACCTTAGCCAACAGGACAAGATTCTCAGAACACTGGGAAGGGGTACCCAGACCAGGGGGCTTCGTGATAGCTGCACACAGCTTTATTTGGTGGTGCCCTTCTGGAGAGGGGAGAGAGGACAGGGCCTCTGGCCGTGTCCTCAGAGGGCTCAAGCCTGGAGCCGTGTGACGTGGAGCTTACGGCAGGGATTGGTACCAGTCCTGTGGGACACGGCATGTTTGGAAATGCCAGACTGTGCAACATGGTTGGGTCCTTTCTCAGAAGCATGCTGCCAGGCTCCAGCAGGGATTGTGTGTTAAGGTGCCAGCTGGGTTAGAAGCCCCTCAAGAGCCAGGTTCGATTCTGGGCACAGGACTCAGAACTCCACTAGTGTGTTCAGTAACCGTTCTTTGGGCTGGATGAACAGCTCGGTCTAGGTTTTTGATTTACCTTTTTCTTCTTCTGATTTCTAATTGTGGTGAAACACACAACATAAAACGTGCAATTTTAGCCACTTTGCAGTGTACATTTCAGTGGCATTCAGTACATTCAGCCCGCCATCCGTCTCTGGGACCCTGCCATCCTCCCAAACAGAGCTCCGTTCCCGTTAGACCAAGCTCCCCATCCCCTCCCCCAGCTGCTGGCAGCCACCATCCTACTTTCTGTCTTTATTATGAAATAATTTGACCACTCTAGGAAACTTGTATGAGTGGAAAAATAAAATAATTGCCCATTTCTTGTCTGGCTCATTTCACTCAGCATGACGTCCTCAAGGTTCATCCGTGCTGTAGCATGGGGTGGAATTTCCTTCCTTTTAAAGGCTGATAATATTCTGTTGTGCGATGCTACTGTGCTGTGTAGCTGTTCCTCCATCGCTGGACCCTTACGTTGCTTCCGTCTCTCTCTAAGTCCCTGCTTTCCATCTTCTTTGGCTTTTCTTTGATTTTTTTGGGATAGTCTTGCTCTGTCTTCCAGGCTGGAGTGCAGTGATGACCACTCACTGCATCCTCTGCCCCTGGGCTCAAGTGATCCCCCAGCCTCAGCCTCCTGAGTACCTAGAACCACAGGTTGTGTGCCACCATACCTGGCTAATTTTTATTATTTTTTGTAGAGATGGGTTCTCACCAGGTGGCCCAGGCTGATCTCAAACTCCTGGGCTCAAATGAGCCTCCTGCCTCAGCCTCCCAAAGTGCTGGGATTATAGGCATGAGCCACCATGCCCAACCTTTTTTTGGTTTTTCTTGTTGAATGAGAATTCTCTAGTGGTCAGTGGGCTTGGGAGCTGGGAGCACGTGGGGCCTGGAGAGGGTGTGGATGGGGGGAGACCGGTGCGCCGCATGCTTTCATGGTGTGGAGCTCATATTTGTCTTGGCAGGTCTGAGGCCTGGGACTCTGCATTTCCTACAGAGGGGGCTTCGGAACACACTTGACTAGCCAGAGGCTAGCGGGCCTTGGAAGGTCCTTTCCAGCCCTCGGTGTGTGAGTCCATGTTCCCTCTCTAAGCTTGACCCTGCGGAGCCAACCTTGCCCCACCCACCCAGTCCTGGTGACAGCCTGCCGATGGTGTGGTGTCAGGACAAAGGCATGGGCAGTTTGCAGAGTGGCAGGAGCCTGCTTCCTCCCCAGCCTTCTGTTGGTGTGGGACCTTTGTTTGACGTGCCGGATACACCCGCCTCCTGGGTTGATGTGTTCACACTCAGCTGAGTCAAACAGGATGTGACTGGGGAGGCGGTTGTCACTGGGCCATCTAACTCTTGGTGATGGCTGGTACTGGATGCACAGGGACATGGTTCTGGCTCGGGGGACAGGTGGGGGGATGTCCATGGGGATGTACAAGGCCATCCTCCTCCAGGGGCAGACACAGCTCAGCCCCTAAATTGTGCCAGAGACTGTGCCGGGAGCCAAGCCCAGGGACATGTCCTGTAGACCGTGCTTTCTGGAGCTCACCGAGCCGTGAGCAGGATGTGTGGGACACAGTGAGTGCCCAGGGAGCATCCCTAGCAGTGGAAGTGCAATTTCATCAGGCCGGGAGGGGAGGGAGAGGCAGGCCACGTGGAGGCAGCAGTGCTCAGAGCTGCCTGGGGCCTGGAGCTCTGCGGGGACAGTGGCTTTCTCCGTGGAACAGGGTGTACATGTTGGAGTCCAGGCGTGGGAGAAAACCGTCAGCATCTCAGACCCCCAGACAGAGACCTGCGCAGGTGGGAGTCCAGCTCTCATGGAGAGGTCCGTGGGCTGGGCTGAGGGTCCTGAGGGCCTAAGCAGGTCCGGGTGGAGGGACCTGGGAGGGAGGGAGAGACGAGGGCAGGGCCTTCCTGATGGAGGGGTGATCCTGAAATCCGATGGGAGTGGCTGCTTGGGGGGCCCAGGCCTCAGGGAGCCCCGCTAGCTCCTCCTCCCAGGCACTGCCTGCTTGCTTCTCCATCTTCCCTCTCTCTGTCATGACTGTTTTGGACATAGATCCAGCTGTCTTCAACTCAACTTCCTGCCTATCTTTCCTGCAGGCCCAGCAGGCCCATTCCCCTTCTGCCCCTCCATGCGGGGCTGGGTTGGGAGCTCCCTCAGCCCCCATGTGCACTGCTCTGACCAATCTCTGAGGCCCCCCTGCCCCCTGAGCACCAGGGATCCAGCGGTCACAATGGGGAAAAGGAGTGGTGAGGAAGGGAGCTCCGTGCCCTCTGAGCAGATGCCCAGCCCCTTGGCTTCTGCCTCCGGGAAGGCATCTGCCCTGTAGTTTGTCTCTACCCCAGAGCTGTGGGTACAGGGCAGGGTCTCCTGGGGCCCCAGCTGAATTCCTCCCAGACTGACTTTCCCAAAGCACAGCACTGCAGAGATCTCTTCCTGCCCTGACCCTTCACTGCTCACTCACTGTAGGCCCCTCCACTGTTGATTCATTCTCCTGCTCAGCTCACACCTCTGCGTCCCAGTTTCTCCTGCTTTGGTCTTCCCTTGGTCTCCCATACCTTTCCTCACAACCTCTTTGCTCTGACCTCCTAACCTTAACCTGCTTCTCTTTATATCACTCCTGTGCATTCCTCAAAACCCTGTTCAAATACGTTGTGTTCGGCTTGGGTTATAAATGATTTGTGTATAAACTTTTTTCTTCTGCTATACTTCTTTTTTCAATGCAAAAATAGTTTTTCAGATCTCAAAAAGTAACTGAGTACCCTTTTTTTTTTTAATGCAGGAAGTACAGAAATAAGAAAGAAGCTAAAATTTACCTGTAAACCAGCAATATCCATGCTTAAGGTTTTGCTGCAGTCTTCAGAATTCCTTCCATGCCACCACTAGATTCTGAGGGTGGGGTTGTTGTCTGGGTTTTTTTTTTTTTTGAGACAGAGTCTCACTCTTTCACCCACAGGCTGGAGTGCAGTAACATAATCTCATCTCACTGCAACCTCTGCCTCTGCCTCCCGGATTCAAGCAATTCTCTGGCTTCAGCCTCCCAAGTAGCTGAGACTACAGGCACACGCCACCATGCTCAGCTAATTTTTGTATTTTCAGTAGAGATGGGTTTCACCATATTGGCCAGGCTGGTCTTGAACTCCTGACCTTGTGAACTGCCTGCCTCGGCCTCCCAAAGTGTTGAGATTACAGGCATGAGCCATCTCGCCCAGCCTGTCTTGGGTTTTATAAAGAATCCCATAAAAGCCCAGGTGCAGTGGCTCATTCCTGTAAATGCAGCACTTTGGGAGGCCGAGGCAGGCAGATTTGCTTGAGCCCAGGAATTTGGAACCAGCTTGGGCAACATGGAGAAACCCCGTCTTTACAAAAAAATACAAAAAATTAGCGAGGCGTGGTAGCATGCGCTTATAGTCCCAGTTATCCAGGAGGCTGAGGTGGGAGGACCACCTAAGCATGGGAAGCTGAGGCTGTGATGAGCTGAGATTGTGCCACTGCACTCCAGCCTAGGCGATGGGGCGAGACCCTGTCTCAAAAAAAAAACAAAACCGGTAAGGTACTGAGTGAGTGACTTGGACATAATAGGTATGCCATGAAATTATGCTGAAGATATGACCCACTGGTGGTGAAATGGGGACAGCCTCTTGTGGCTCTTGTAGGCAGATGTAGTGATCACCATGAGGCAGCCCTAGGGACCAAGCAGGAACTTTCCTGGTCAACTTTATCCCCAGGGCACCTGGTCTCTCCTCGGGCCGTCATGCTGGAGGGCCCAGTGAGTGGGTGCTAGCTTCAGTGTGGGGGCTCTGGAAGGGTCAGCATTTCAGGAGGGAGTGTGGGCACTAGATGGTTGAAGGGGAGGGAGAAGAAGAGAGTGGCTGCAGAGGGCACAGGCCTCCCTGCCCTCTCCTCCGCACCAGGGTCTGGTGAGGTCCAAGCTCTATGCTGGTGCAGCAGCTTCTCGGGTTCTGGCCCTGCGTGTGCACTTGGCACCCCCCTTGCTGTCCTCCCCCAGAAGGGCCCTCGTCCTTCGGGGTCATCCCTGGTCCTCTCAGGCTCTGGGTGGGGATGGCCTTGCCTCCTCTCTTGGGTCCCTGTTCTTCCGCTGCCCTCCCCTCCACCATGGGTGCCTCTAGGCGGGGCAGGGCTGGGCTGCAGCACCCAGGACTGAGCCTGTAAGGGCGGGCCGCTGGCTCAGTCTCCCCCAACCAGAGTTTCCCTCCTCCACTACTCAGCCACACCAGCCAAGTTTCCCCTGGGCTGCCTTATAAGGCGGGTGCTCTGTGCTTGTCTGTGGGTCTGGTTCTCTGCCTTCTTAGGATGCTCTCTGGAGGCATGAGGGAGCCCGGTGCCCAGCTCAGTTCTGGGCATGTCCTGTCTCTGCCCCATGGGCCAACTCGTTCTGAACAATCACTCCAGCCCTCCCAGCCTCAATTTCTTGAAATGTCAAAAAGGTATCTGTAGATGGCTGGAGGCTGAGCTCTCTTGTATCCAGCCACCCCAAGAACCAAGAAGGGAGTCCTCGGTGCTGGGGCTACTTGCGAATGGGTGTGAAATTGGAGTAGACATGGCAGCACGTCTCAATAGTTTGCCTGTGACCGAGAAGGTCTGGAAATCTTTGTCGTGTGGGTGGAGCACTGAGGAGCTGGGAGTCAGGCCCCTAGAGCTGATGATGGTGGGCGCGGCTCTTTGCATACTTCCTCCACACCAGGGCCGGTGTTACAGGGACAGAACAGGGAGGAATCTCAGTTCAGACAGCAGCAGCTGCCAGGACAGTGTTGAGTTATAGGGTTAAACAAAGCACAGGGCTCCCTGGAACCGCCCAACACAGAGCAGTGAAGAGGAGGCTTTGGTGAAAGTGAGGCTGGAGCTGAGTCTCGGGGCGGTGGCTGGGCATCAGCCTGCAAGGGAGGAACACCTACTAGGCCCCAGAAGTTCCTGGGTGGGGATCAGGGACTGTGAAGTCCGGGAGAGGGTGACCGCCATATGGTTTAGGGAGGGCCCCAGGCTCCACAAAGGCCCACAGACAGCGCAGCTCCTGAACCCTTGTTTACAGGACACCCACAGATGCTCTGAGTCTATCCCCGGTCTGTGGACTCCCTGCGGGCAGGGTCCGTAGGTTCATCCAATACCAGGTATAAGGCAGAGGGCCTTGGTGAGCGTCGGGGGACTCACTGGTGTCTGATGAAGCGGTGAGTGCGGATTGCATCATGCGTCAGGCCCTGAGCCCGCAGGAGTTTTCTGTGTGGGGTCACATGCTTCTGTTTCTGGAGGGTTAAAGGCCAGGTGTCCAGAGGGCACGGACGTTTCTGTTGGTCTGTCTCATCCAGAAGGCCCCGCTGCTCCCACCTCCTCCCATGTTCCTGAGCTGCTTCCAGAGGACACCCAAGTCTCCTTTTACTTTGGGATTGGGTCTCTTTCTCTTTCCTCTTCACGGTGTTTTGTTTTGTTTTTTTTTTTGAGACGAAGTTTTGCTCTTGTTGCCTAGGCTGGAGTGCAATGGTGCAATCTCGGCTCACTGAAGCCTCCTGGGTTCAAGCAATTCTCCTGCCTCAGCCTCCTGAGTAGCTGGGATTACAGGCATGCGCCACCACACCCAGCTAATCTTGTATTTTTAGTAGCGATGGGGTTTCTCCATGCTGGTCAGGCTGGTCTTGAACTCCCAAGCCCAGGTGATCCACCCACCTCGGCCTCCCAAAGTGCTAGGATGACAGGCGTGAGCCACTGCGCCTGGTCCCTTCATTCTAAGAACAAGTACCCTCCTTCTCTTAGCTGTCCCTGGAGCTGCTCATGTCTGAAGTAGGAAGTCCCCCAATGTGCCGGGGGAACAGGAGCACCAATGCGGGAGGAGCGGCCAGGCCATGTGTGTCTCCTTCATGGGGGGACGGGGTGGGGCCAGACAACAGAGCCCAGGAAGGGAACCCCTCCCCTGCTTGGCCTGCCCAGCTGCCTGCCAAGCCCTGTGCAGTGGTGAGAGGAAAGGAGGGCCACTCCAGGAATGCAGCGGAGCTGAGCAGCTGTGGAATACCTTAAATAGAGCACGCAGCTGCGGAGAAGGGTGGGGTGGGGAGCAGGTGCTGGGGGCAGTGTCTCTGCTCTGCCCCCTGCAGCCCTGTGGCCCTGACCACCCAGTCTGGCCCCAGGATGGAGCCCTGGCCCCCAGACACATGGCACCGGGTAAGTCCTCCTCTAGGCACTTGTCCCAGGAAGCCAGAGCAGCTGCCAGAAGAGAGAGGAGCTGTGTCTGCACCCGCAGCCTCCCAGGCCCAGGACAGCTGCTGGGATTGAGGGTCTGTACAATGGCGAGCCTGTCCGGAGGGGAGTGCCCTGGCCAGACAACCACGCTCTGTGCGGTGTGGACAGAGGGCACATTCAACCCTGGAGGAGCATACTCAGTCTCTACCCGGGGCCCCAAAGTGTGGGCAGCCCCTGACCAGACCCTGGATTCCGGCAGACGGCCTGAGAGGATGTCCTGTGGTCCATCCTGACCCACTGTATCACCTGGGGCCTCATGTTTGAGAGCTGCAGGAAAGCGCTTCCTCAGCTGGACTCCGCTTCCTCTCCGCGATTTTCTGGGGGTGTGATAAGTGACCCTCTCTCCCACAGTCCAGGGGGGTGTCTGGGGTCTGGGTTGTAACTGACAGGCTAGAGTAGCCCATGGCCAGGCCTGAGCTTCCTTTCCAATCTCTCTAAATGCTGAGCCCAGGAAGGGGTTAATGTGGAGATGCTCTGATTAGGTTAGGGGAGGCATGGAGCTCCCCCTGCCCTGTCCCCCCATTCCACTGCTTCTACTGGGTATACTCTGTGGAGCCCCAGGACTCTTAAGGAACCCAGACTGGAGATTCCTGGACTCATCCAGTGCAGGTGAGGGGGAAAGTGATTTGTCCATAGTCACATGGCCATGGTAACCACACCTGGGTCAAGCTAGATTCCACTCCACGGCCCCAGTCTGAAACCTGGAACCGGAAATGGCCCTGAAAATCACTGATTCCGTCTCCCTCCTTCTAGAATGGCCCGTAGAGGTTACGATGTAGATGCCTGTAATGCCTTGCCCGCCCGTGTGTGGGGGAAATGGTAGCGGCGCACCTGCTTTGCCATCACACTGCCTGGGTGCTGCCCCTGCCCTGCCTGGTGGCTTGTCCTCTGTGGTCTGTTTTCTCATTGTAGAAGTGGGCACAGTTCCTCCAGAGCAGTGTCGTTAGAATGAACAGTGATAACTCATGAAGCAGGGCTGGAGGGCCTGGGGGATTTGTGGTAAACACGCAAACAAAGCCGAGCACAAGCCTTATTTCGTGAGCAGGCAGGCTTTGTCTGAAGCCCTGAGCAGCACCTCATGCCACTAACCCATCCCTGGGTTCCAGGCCAGTGGCATTGCCTCTGCCACTTCCCAGCCTCTCCCGCTGGGAAGCTGGTGTTTAGAAGCCCCGCTCTGTGTCTTGGCCGCATTCTCCTTTGACCTTTTCCTTTCTTCATCCTAAAAAGCAATGCACAGCCAGGTGTGGTGGTGCATGTCTGCAGACCCAGCAACTTGGGAGGCTGAGGCAGGAGAATCGCTTGAACCCAGGAGGCAGAGGTTGCAGTGAGCCGATATCGTGCCTCTGCAGTCCAGCCTGGGCGACAGACGGAACAAGACTCCATCTCAAAAAAAAAAAAAAATAGAAAAGAAAGAAAGAAAAAGAAAAAGGAGGCAATGCCCAGCCAGTCATTATCAGATTAAAAAATGAACATCACATGAAATTTGGAAAGGAAGTTTTTCTGTCCCAAGGGGTGGCCATGTTGACAGCTGGGTGTGGCATTCTCCTTCTGAATTTTATTTGTATAGAGTCACTCAACTTGTGTGAAGAGTCAATGTGTAAATATAGACTTTTCAGGAACACAAAGGAAAGCAGACTTCTGCAAGCAGCTTTGATTTCTCCTGTGTAACAACACCGTTGGTGCTTGCAGATGTAGCATGTTGCTTTGTTTTGAGATGGAGTCTTGCTCTCACGCCCAGGCTGGAGTGCAGTGGCGTGATCTCGGCCCACTGCAACCTCCGCCTTCTAGTTTCAAGCGATTCTCCTGCGTCAGCCTCCCGAGTAGCTGGGATTACAGGTACCCACTGTGTAAACACTGGGCTAATTTTTGTATTTTTAGTAGAGACGGGATTTCACCATATTGGCCAGGCTGGTCTCGAACTCCTGACCTCGCGATCTGCCCTCCTCAGCCTCCCAAAGTAGCACGTTCCTTTTAATGGTTGTGTCATCAGGTGTCTCATGGCCCTGCCAGGATTTTCCAGCTTCCTCTGGTGATTGAGAGGCCGCAACAGATGTTCTCACACATGTACTGGGTGCGCATGGCTGTAGGATGGGCCCTTAGGAGTGAACTGTATCAGGGATGTGCCCATTTAAATTTTGATCTGCCAGGCAAAGTGGCTCAGCCTGTATGTAATTCCAGCACTTTGAGAGGCTGATGTGGGTGGATCACCTGAGGTTAGGAGTTCAAGACTAGCCTGGCTAACATGGTGAAATCCCATCTCTACTAAAAATATAAAAATTAGCTGGGCATGGCGGCTTGCGCCTATAATCCCAGCTACTCCAGAGGCTGAGGCAGGAGAACCGCTTGAGGTGCGGAGGTGGAGGTGGCAGTGAGCAAGATCGTGCCACCGCACCCTAGCCTGAGTGACAGAGCAAGATTCTGTATCAAAAAAAAATTTTTTTTTTGATCCTTAGCCTCTAAAGTGGTTACTACAATTTTTAGGACCCCTTCCCTCGCCGGCCTGATCAGTGTCTGCCCAGCCTTGTGCAGTGTCCAGCAGGGAGGTCCTGTACCCTTCACTCCTGGCTGAGAGCCAAACGCTTTCTAAATGATGTTTTATTTTGTGCATCTTGGTCAAGCAAGAGGGATTATCTGTTTGTATGTTACAGGCCAGGGCCCTGTGTTCTCTTTTCATTTGGATGGTTAATCCTTTTCTTGTTGAAATTTTTAAAAAAGTGTTCTTTGTAGGCCAGGTATGGTGGCTCCCACCCGTAATCCCAGCACTTTGGGAGGCTGAGGTGGGCATATCGCTTGAGCTTAGGAGTTTGAGACCAGCCTGGGCAACATGGCAAAATCCTACCTCTCTAAAAATTAGCTGGGTGAGGTGGCGTACCTGTAGTCTCAGCTACTTGGGAGGCTGACGTGGGAAGATCATTTGAGCCTGGGAGTTCAAGGCTGCAGTAAGCTGTGATTGTACTATTCCACTCCAGCCTGGGTGACAGAGTGAGACCCTGTCTAAAAAACACACAAAAAAAGAGTTATGTGTACATCTTTATCACAGTAGGTATGAGTGTCTTGTCCCCAGCTGCCTACTTTTGATTTTATTTCTGGGATATTCTTCCAAATAGAACGTTTTAATCCTGTTGTTGTCAAGTCTCTGCTTTCTCTTTTAGCTTTTGGAATTCATGTTCTATTTAGAGGTCTCCTGAGTTCTGAAAGTATAGGAAAGAATTTCACTCACATTTTCTTCTAGTACTTCTGTGGTTTCATTTTTATGTGTTGAAATCATGAATCCATTGGAATGTATTTCAGTTTCAGCATCGAGGTGTAGGGGTAGATGGTATTGCTTGGATACACAGCAGCAGCTTGGTCTGGAGTGGGTGGGGGGTGTGTGTGTGTGTGTGTGTGTGTGTGTGTGTGTGTGTCGGTATTGTGCTGACTTAGCAAAAACAATTTGGATGCATTTTTACCCCCTGTGTTCTGGAACATTTCAAGCAGCAGCACAGTAATCTCTTTGTTAAAACTTTTCAAGAATTCACTCGTGAAACCTTCTGAGCCTGATACTTTTGTGGGAGTCTAGTACTTTAAAAACTTAAATTTTTTCCATGGGTGTATGATTTTTGGAGTTTTTCTTTCTTCTTAAAATTCATTATTTTTTTTTTCCTAGGAAAGCCTCTTGTAGCTTATTTAAACTCCCTCAGCATATTCCGAGAGGGTTGCTTTAGCTTGCTCTGTGAGGACGGTATGCAGCTGGATAACTGACATGATTAATCAGCACGGCACGATCGATCAGTCAGTGTGTAAATGCGACTGGCTGTGGCTGGTGTCCTGGGATGCTCTGTGGTGAAGCACACGTGTGTAGTGCAGGGTGGTGTGTATTCTGAGAGGCGATGAATCCACAGGGCCCCTGCACCCTAAAGAGAGAGCTCCCCTCCCCGAGGCTGCAATCTTGAGTCTTGAGTAGGTGGTGACAGGGGACTGTGTCTGGCGGGCTGAGAGGTCCCAGCAGGCCAAGGGCTTCAGGAATTATGGGAAGTTTGGAGTTGCCAGAGAGCAGCTTTCAAAATCAGCCTGGACTGCGGTCTCCAGAAAGGAGTTTGTCGCCACAAACCAGGACAGCTCTGTGTGGCGGGGAGGGTACGTGTGTATACGTGTGTATAAATGAAACAGAACTTCCCTGGTGGAATTCTTACCTTTACCATGCCCCTGCTGCACTTTGTAGTTTCTGTTTTATTTTTCCTCTCTCTCTTTTTTTTTTTGGAGAGAGGGAAGGCTTTTTCATTTTTTTTAAGAAAACAGCTTTACTGCGATTCAAGTAAGTTACTGTACAGTCCACCCATTTGAAATGTATAATTCCATGGTTTTTGGTCTCTTCAGAGAGTTCAACCATTATCACCACAATGAATTTTAGAAAATTGAAAATTTGGGAAATTTAGAAAATTCTTTTCTCAAGAAGAAACCTTTAGCTGTCAATCCCACCCTCCTCCTCCACATCTCCTTTTTATCTCTGTGGATTCTAGACATTTTTCTTTTTTTTTTTTTTTTTGAGATAGGGTTTCATTCTGTGGCCCAGGCTGGAGTGCACTGGCTCAATCTCTGCTCACTGCACCTCCCTTTCCCAGGCTCAAACCCTCCTCCCACCACACCCTCCCTAGTAGCTGGAATTACAGGCCTGCGCCACCACGCCCGGCTTATTTTTGTATTTTTTGTAGAGATGGGGTTTCACCATATTGCCCAGGCTGGTCTCGAACTCCTGTGCTCAAGCGATCCTCCTGTCTTGGCCTCCCAAAGTGCTGAGATTATAGGCATGAGCCACTGCACCTGGCTGATTCTAGACATTCTTGTACAGATAATTGTACGTTTGGCCTTTGTGTCTGGCGTCTCCCCTGGCGTCACGTTTCCAAGGTCCATCCACGTTGTAGGAGGTGCCCGTGCTTCCCTGAGTAATATTTCACCGTGGAATGGACGGTTCCATCGTGGACAGACACGTTGCCTTCATCAGCTGAGGGACATTGAGCTATCGTGAGTGCATTCTTTTGAAATTAAAAAAAAAATGCTGGTTACCAATCACTAGATAGTTTTCTTGGCCCGCAGCATGGGACAAGCCGGCCTGGGTGCGGGCAGGGAGGTGGCCAGGTGGAGGCGGCTGGAGCGGCCCTGGGTTACTTCGGTGCAGAGGTGCAGAGGCAGAGCCTGAGCAGCTTTCCTGGGCAGATCTCTGTGCCGGGAATGTTTGTTTAATCAAGAAATCTCAGCCAGGCGAGGTGGCTCACGCCTGTAATCCCAGCACTTTGGGAGGTTGAGGCAGGCAGATCACCTGAGGTCAGGAGTTTGAGACCAGCGTGTCCAATATGGCAAAACCCCATCTGTACCAAAAATATAAAACATTAGTCGGGCATGGTGGTGCACACCTGTAGTCCCAGCTACTTAGGAGGCTGAGGCAGGAAAATCTTGTTTCCAGGAGGCAGAGCTTGAACCCAGGAGGCAGAGGTTGCAGTGAGCCAAAATTGTGCCACTGTACTCCAGCCTGGGTGACAGAGCAAGACTCTGTCTACAAAAAAAAAATCTCTAGTGTTGCCCTGTGCCCGGCACTGAGGCAGGGGGCATGCAGCTGTGGTGCCTGCCCCCAGCCCACCAGGCTCTTGTCTGGAGCTGACATCCGACTGAGGCACACGAGGAAAGTACGGTGAGGTGGACCGTACAGAGGCTTAAGGAGCAAAATAAGGCAGGTGCAGTGGCTCAGTGGCTTCTGATGCCTCGAGGATCGTGGGCCGGACAGGCTGGGGAAGGGCCTGGAGAGCAGGGCTGGCTGGGGCAAGGCGTGTCAGGCACTTGTCAAGAGCAAAGTGTAAGGGGACACCAAAGAGCTTGGGAATCAACAGACAGTGTTTAATCCAGTATTTTTAAATATTGAAATGATGCAAAGTAACCTCCATGATGAACAGATGTCGGAATTTTAAATAAAGACAGGCCCAGCCCTGCACGTGCACAGCCCTTTCAGAGTTTGTTCAGCGTGGAATTTGATTTGTTTAAAATGTTACTTTAAAATATTATTTGATTACTGGATTTTTTTGGTGCTCCCTTTACTTTTGCACCTGGGTGAAGGCCTCACCCTAATCCCAGCTGGAGAGGGTCAAGGGCTGGTGAGTTTGGCTTTGGACCTGCAGAGCTCATGGTACCTTAGAGGTGGGGCCAGGAACAGGAAGGAGCTGGTGGGAATGGCACCCCGCATGGGATGGGGCCAGATCAGAGCAGCACCTCAGCCCTTTCTGACCCATGTTTTTGCTGCTAGATGACTGGCATCGGTGCTGAGGCTCTGGCCCTCTGAATGCAGTGTGATGGAGAGGGAAGGGTGCCCTGTGTACCCAGAGATCCAAAGAGAACCGAAGGATAAATAATGAGGCCGGGGAGCTCTTGGTCCCTCCCTGAAGCAGCGGCAGAGCCAGGGACGTGCCGGCAGCAGGCAGGGAGAGAGACGTCTGCATCCGTGCCTGGAGCCAGCTGCCCCACCAAGGAACTGGGCAGGTTGCGGTGGGAGGAAGACCTCCCGTGTCCTGTATCCCCTGAAGCATAACCGAGTGCTTGTGTGGCTTGGGGGTCACTGGTCCGAGGACAGTCCTGCCCTGCTTAGCCACACTTTGAAGAGCCACCGGGATTCAGACAGCAGTCCTGCTGAGTGGCAGGTCGTCCACCCTCCCACGTTCCATATGGAAACTGGATGCAGAGCGCCTGGATGGCTGGTCCCAGAGTGTCTCTGACACTCCCAGTCACCTCATCACTTAAACCAGGATAAGATGGGGGACCCCAACCTTGAGTCTCCCATGGGCTCCATTCCATATGCTCCCATAAGCCACTAAGCCCACCTCCTGGCTCCAGTGCTGCCTGGGCATTTGGTGTCTTGGTTTCCTTGTCTGTACAATGAAAATAACAGTCCCAGCCTTCTCAAGGAGTTGCAAAATGCTTTTCATGTGAAGAGCTGGGATTTGGAACCACTCTACTTGGATTTGAATTTTGGCCCTACTCCTCTTAATCTGTGGCTTTGGGCCAGTCTTGCCTCCCTGTGCCTCAGTTTCCCCACCTATAGAGCCATCTCATTGAGTTGTTGGGAGGATGAACATAAGGAGGTGCACTGACGTGTCCAGAGCGTTGTGATTTTACTTATTATTACCAAACCAGGCACACAGCAAGTGCTTAATAGATGCTCGGTGTCGTTTCACGGACTCCGTGTGCCTTGTGCGTCTCCAGTGGCCGAGCTCTTGAGGTGGGGAAGCTCTTGATGAGTTGTGGGAGGCAATTAGAAAGAGGAGACTGGGCGCGGTGGCTCACACCTGTAATCCCTGCACTTTGGGAAGCTGAGGCAGGTGGATCATGAGGTCAAGAGATCAAGACCATCCTGGTCAACATGGTGAAACCCCGTCTCTACTAAAAATACAAAAAATTACCTGGGCATAGTGGCGCATGCCTGTAATCCCAGCTACTCAGGAGGCTGAGGCAGGAGAATTGCCTGAACCCAGGAGGCGGAGGTTGTGGTGAGCTGAGATGGCGCCATTGCACTCCAACCTGGGTAACAAGAGTGAAACTCTGTCAGAAAGAAAGAAAGGAAGGAAGGAAGGAAGGAAAGAAAGAAAGAAGAGGCAGCAGGTGCAAGGGCTTGGGTGACACCTGTGGACAGAGAGAGGCTGGTAGACCCTGGCGTGGCCGGCAGGGGTGGGGTGTGGGGGGTCCTTGCACATAGAAAACATTTCCTGCATCCAAGATCCTTGCAACTCTGGGACAGAGCAGGCAGAGGTCTGCAAATTCCGTATCACAAACCCAGAAAGGCACAGATCATTCGTAGGGAGGACCAGAAATATCATGCATTATAGTGTGTGTAGAATTTTCCAGGTAGCCAAACAAAAGTGCGTTTCTAACTGAAGCTGGGAGAGAGTTCCTGGGGACTTGACGCCAGACAAGGGCCGGTGAGTGGAGGTGCAGTGCCCAGGAGCCATTCTTTTTATTCACAAATGTTTGCCATCTTTTCTATCTATATCTGTGTTCACATGAGGGCCTTCATAGGCCCACCCTTCACCCCCACACTTTGTTTGCTACCAAAAAATATTTTAAGAATTCCTCAGCTGCAAATCCTCCTGTGGAGCGGGGGGCTCCAGGAACCCAGCCTTGCTGTGTGCTGGGGCCCCGAAGCACCTGCTGCACAGGTGTTGGTTGTTAAAACTGAAGTGGTCATTTGCCATATTCATGGGCCCTCGGGGGCTGGCGGCACCTGGGCACACAGGCCAGCCTCGGTGTCCCGCCTGTGGGTATGGAGAATGGGGCTCCTCACTCCTGTTCCCTGATGGTGGGGGCAGTGCTCCGAGCTCACACACCTCAGAACCCACCGACTCACATGATGGGGCACCTCATGGCCCCTCGACAGACTCTCAGCCTGAAAGACCGTCAAACTGAGTTCCTGGAGAGGGTGACCCTTGAGGCCTGGACACATGTGGGGACAGGGTAGCCCTGCCTCATCTTGGATCCTGCTCAGGTTCAGCCTCTTGTGGGTCTGAAGCTCAGGCTGGGCCAGTCCCTGCCCATCGTAGGGCCGGAAAGGCAGCCCAGCCCCACCGCCTCCTCATTGGGCCCTCAGAGCCTCCCGGCCTCCATCTCTGCTCTTTTTTGTCTTTTTTTAAAGACAAAATATCACTCTGCTGCCCAGGCTAGAGTGCAGTGGGGCCATCTCAGCTTACTGCAACCTCAGCCTCCTTGGGTTCAAGCAATTCTCCTGCCTTGACCTCCCAAGTAGCTGCGACTACAGGCGTGCACAACCACGCCTGGCTAATTTTTGTGTTTTTCGTAGGGACTGGTTTCCGTGTTGGCCACCGCGTTGGCCAGGCTGGTCTTGAACTCCTGGCCTCAAGTGATCGCCTGCCTCAGCCTCCCAAAGTGCTGGGATTACAGGTGTGAGCCACCATGCAACGCCTCCAGCTTTGCTTTGATTTGCCCTCAAGTCCCTGAGGATGTCTGGGCCTCCTTTCCTCACAGGCCCATTGATGTCTCCAGAATCTCCACAAAGCCACCTTCCCCGTCGGGAGCTCCCCAGCTGGTGGGGGCCCTTTGGGGATCACCGGCCAGGCAGTCATGGAGGCCCATGGGCCCTGCTTCCTGGCTAGACCCAGACCCGGTGTGTGGGGTACATCTGGTCTGAGCCGAGGCTCCTGGAAGCCACAGCTCGGAGGCAGTGAGGGACGGCTGTCATGTCCCCATTCCCCTGTCTCCCAGGGTACCTTCGGGGCAGCTCTTCCTGCCTGAGCCTCCCAGTTGCCCTGGCCTTCCAAAACCCAGCCCGAAGCCTTAGGCACCCTACAGCCCGCTTCCTCTAGCCTGCCCTGCCTCTTCTCTGCTGATGTTCCTGAAACTTTCTTGCCTCTCCTTACCTCTTGGCCAGAGGGAGACAGGAGACCCTGTGGGAACACCCGAGGAGTGGGAGGACGCTGCTGTTTGAATGGAGGTGGTCTTTCCCTCTGCCCTCCCCAGGTGGGTCACACTTGCAGGCCCAGCCACCTGCTCTGGCAGCGCTTGGGGTGTCGGCTGCCTCCTGGGCATGAGATGGGAGCTGAGGGAGGCGCTTTCTGGACTGGAGTGGGAACCCAGCTGGAGAAGGAGTAACAGGCCTGTGGTCAGCAGCCACCACGGGGACCCCAGCGCTGTACCTTCGGCCCAGCTGACCCCTCCCGCTTCCCTAGGGCGGGCTGGGCATGGTGGTCTGTTGCCCAGCCCAGGAGGAAGAGAGGCTGTGGCTTCCACTCTTGAGGTCTCTCCCCTGGGTCTCCCCTGCTGGTCTAACTGCAGGCCTGCCTTAGCGTGGCTCCCTGCCGGCATCTGCTGACTAATGCTTATCTGACGCTGATTAGAGAGGGCTGGGATGGGGAAGCAGTGGGTCACTGCAGGCTCAGGTTACAGACGGTTGAGGCACCTCCTGGCCATCCCCAGGAAGCAAGGTCCCACGCAGCCTCCGACTCGGCTACTACCTGTGTGTATTTCAGGGGGCCTCATCCCCCAAGGCCCCCACCAGGTAACTTTATTGGGCTGGGTGTCGCTGCAAACTCACCCATTGGGTGCAGTGGTTTTCTGGTGTGGGGTGTGGCTGGGGAGGATGCAGTGGAGGAGCAGCCAGCTCCGTGTCTGGGGGGAGGGTGGACCCTCTGTTTCCTGTCTGCCCTCTGAACTGGAGCTCATGGTTCCTCCCCCAGGCGCCTGGGCCATGGAGGAGGTCACAGCCCTGCCTTATTCCTGTGGCAGCCTGGGGGAGCCCTGGCCACTCCTGTGTCTCCTCGGAGGGTGGCAGCAGGTCAGGCTGCAGGCCAGGCCTGGAATGCAGATCCCCGCCTGGTCATGCCATTGCCTGGCTGCTCTGCCTGGGGATGTTCTATGCAGGAAGAGGGAAATGGCCAGACAGCCCGGCTGAGCGGCTGGAAGCTGCGCTCCCGTGTTCAGTGGGCAGGAAGTTTGCTCTGCGGAACATTCGCCTGCTGCTGCTTGCAACTTCTCGGCTGGTGGTTCTTCGAGGCCCCCACTGGGCTGTGTGAGGTCCTCTGGCCACCCTGGCCTCGGGGCCTGCCCCTATGAAACAGACACCTGGGCAGCCCCCAACCTGTGCCTGCAAGCCTGGGGGACATGTGGCTTCAGGGATGGCTGATTCTGCTCTACCCAGAGGACTTGGGAATCCTCAGCCCAGGTGTCCAGAGGAGTCTTTCTCAGGAGGAGTACTTGAGCTGTCCAGTCCTTTAGATCTCAGGGGCCTTCTCTGCCGGCCATTCCTCCTGCTGTCCCTGCTCCTCTGTCCCCCAGCTGTCTCCCATCCTCTCCCCTGCAGCAGCCAGCTGCCCCGGGGACCTCCCTTTCCCTCCGGGATTCCGAATGGGATGACTTCCCCGGTCTTTCTGGGTGCAGATCTTTCCAGCAACAATCAGTGAAACCCTGTCCGAGGTGAGAGAAGGCTCAGTCACTGGTAATGACAGTCCTAACCACATGGCTTGCAAACGCTGGCTTTCACACACCCTCGCCCTGCCCAGCACTTACTTTCATGACCCCATTTTCCAGACTAGGAACTCAAGGCCCAGAGAAAGCTTCAGCCACTTGGCTGAGGCCCCGCAGTTAAGTGTCTGGATTTGAACCCTGGGGCAGCCTGGCTGCTGAGCTGCCCTGGAGACCGGGTGCTGTGCAGGGGTGGTGGGGGGTGGAGGTCTACCATTGCTGAGCCCTGGGCTACCTGGAATGATAGCACAGCCTTGTGTCTGGGCCCTGCCTGAGGCTTTGGCTGGATGCCAGGAGCCCGGGACCTTCCCTTCCTTCCGGCTCTTTCCTGGGCAAGGGTAAAATGGAAGAAAACCCCAGTGAGGGGTCCCATCTTCCTTCAGTCGCTCAGCTGCACTGGATTTTGAAATAAGACACCAGCCGTCTGTGGGGCGAGCAGGGATAGATTGGAACTCATTTCTCTTCCCCAAGTCACAGCTGCAGGGAGCTCATCTTCCTCTTTCTCTCCCCACAAGACCTGGGCTGGACACTGGGAAAGCCAATAGGAAGTCTCTTGGCTGCGGTGGGGATGGGGTCTGTGCTTCCCTGGGGAGCGAGGTGAGGGCTCCAGGAGGAGAGGGAGGCTCCGGCTGCCCCGCCCACATCTCTGCCTCCTGGTTTTGCTTCCTGTTCTGGGAGAAGGTATCCCCATGTCCCGGAATGCACCCTCCGAATGTCCAGGGATGACTTTTGGCCACTCACATGAGGTTGATTGTCTTTCTCTTTGGGGCTGGAGAGGCTCCTCCACCGCAGACTGGGCTGAGCTCCATGCCTCTGCCAGCGTCCTTCTCAGGCGCTTCCTCTCACCTCGCAGGGGTGCAGGTTGTTAGAGGACGGGTCTTCGCCCTCAGGGATTGGCAGCTGCTGCCCTCATTTTCCAATTGAGACACCCTGGCCAAAGGTTCAGCTAAACTCATGGAGTGTGGGGTTTTTTGTTGTTGTTGTTTTTTTTTTGTGTGTGTTTTTGAGACAAGGTGTCTCTCTGTTGCCCAGGCTGGAGTGCAATGGCCCAATCTCCCCCTCACTGTAATCTCGACCTCCTGGGCTCAAGCGATCCTCCCACCTCAGCCTACCAAGTAGCTGGGACTACAGGCATGTGCCACCACACCTGGCTAATTTTTTCATTCAAAAAAAATTTTGTTTTTGAGATGAAGTCTCGCTCTGTCACCCAGGCTGGAGTGCAGTGGCGTGATCTTGGCTCACTGCAACCTCCACCTACCAGGTTCAAGCCATTCTCCTGCCTCAGCCTCCTGAGTAGCTGGGATTACAGGTGCCTGCCACCACGCCCAGCTAAGTTTTGTAATTTTAGTAGAGATGGGTTTTCACCGTGTTGGCCAGGCTGGTCTCAAATACCTGATCTCGTGATCCACCTGCCTCAGCATCCCAAAGTGCTGGGATTACAAGCGTGAGCCACCATGCCTGGACAGTTTTAAATTTTTTTGTACAAATGGGGTTGCAGTATGTTTCCCAGGCTGACCTTTAACTCCTGGGCTTAAACGATCCTCCTGCCTTGGCCTGTCAAAGTGCTGAGATTGCAGGCATCAGCCATTGTGCTGGCTGGGGTTTTCCTTTAACCCTTTGTGGCACTTCCCAGGCGCAGGACCCAGGCCTCAGCTATCTGTTCTTGAACAGCACTGGGCTCTGTGCTATGCCTCTGGGCCTTGTGGCCGGGCCTCAGAAGGAGCCTCAGGTGAAGAAGCAGGCGGAAGGAAAGGCTTGTCATCATCCAGCCTTGGGCCAGGCAGGGCGGCCAGGACAGTAGCAGTGGCTGGCATGGCTTCCTGGGAGGTCAGCCCACTGGCGTGGCCGGGGAATAGGGAGGGGAGCTCTTCCCCTGTCTCCCCTAATTTCTGGTCTCTGGGCCTCCAGGGGCAGGTCTCCAGAGTTCTAGGTGGAGGATGGAGGTGAGGGGAAGCTGGGGTGAGAGAGGGGGGCCAGGGGATTCTGGAAAACTGTCCTCCCTCACGCAGGTCCTGCTTTCCCCAGGGAGTGCATGCTCAGGGCTGGTCCCGGGGAACCAGGCTAATGGTCACCTCGGATGATGCAGGGGCCCATCCCCAGGAAACCACAGAAGCTTTTGCTCCTGGTTCTGTTCTGCCCTCCTGGCTCTTGATTCCAAAGTATGGCTCAGGGTAGCTCTGAATTCCCTGCCAAAATGCAGCTTCCTGGGCCCTAACCTGCCCTCCGGAACCAGGGGCTCTGGGGTGGGCCCACTGCTTGTCTAGCAGCCTCCATGGGAGCCTTCTACCTGCCAGAGAAAGTCTAATAAACCCTGCTCTAAACCCCCTCATTCCCACAGCCTTCCGGCTCATCTCCCTTTTCCTGCTAGGATCTGTATCAGGTGAGACTTGTGAACCCTGAGACGATACCTGCATCTTTTTTCTTTTTTTTTTTTTGACAGTCTCACTCTGTGGTCCAGGCTGGAGTGCAGTGGGGCAATCTCTGCTCACGGCAATCTCCTGGGTTCAAGTGATTCTCCTGTCTCAGCCTCCCAAGTCGCTGGGACTACAAGCTCTCACCACCGCACCTGGCTAATTTTTGTATTTTTAGTAGAGACAGGATTTCATCATGTTGGCCAGGCTGGTCTTGAACTCCTGGCCTCAAGCCATCCACCCACCTCAGCTTCCTAAAGTGCCGGGTCTACAGGTGTGAGCTGCTGTGCCTGGCTTCATACCTGTATCTTGACCAAGCTGCTGTGGAAACATTGCGTTCCCCTTGATCCTTTCATCCACAGAATGAATGTTTAGGAACCAGCCAGGAATCTTCCGCCCCTACCCAGATGGCAGCCTGGAGGCAGTGTTTCTTACCCTGTGATGGGATTTGCTTCTCTTGCTCAAGAGACTTTAGAGATGGGGCCCCTAAATGTGGGGGTCCCTGTTGGGGTGGGAATGGGAGCTGGCCCTGGCCATCGTCCAGTGACCCCATCTCAGTGCCTTGATTCTAGCACCCTCGATCTGAGCGCCTCCCCTTCCCCAGCTCCGTCCGGAGATCACATGGCTTGCGCTGAGTAATCCTCCACCGCCCGCCTCGCGTTCCTGCTGCAGGGAAGCCTTTCCAGCTGACACATTTGGCCTCCATTATTTGTTTTTGAACAGGAATGAAAGGAGAGAGTGAGTAAGAAAGTGGCAGGAGGTGGGGGTTGCAGAGTAGAGGAAGGTCAGAGAGAGGGGAGGAAAGATCTGGAAAGTCCAGACATGTGCTCTGGAAACAGGTGCCAGCTATGAGCTCATCTGGACGGTGGCCGCCTGCCCTGAGCCCTGCCTGGGGCCAGCAGGGAACGCTCTGCCAGGGCATGGTCACTGGGAGCCTGTCCTTGGCTTACTTTCTGCTGCTTCGAGTGCTGAGCGAATTTGTTTCCATTTTAGGGACAACACAGGGAGGCTGTCATTCCACCCCCCGCCTTATTAATATTTAATGAATCATAAATGACTGCTTACTGCATCCTGATGTCCAGGCGCTGGGCTCAAAGCTTTATATGCTTCATGGGATGTATCCAAACCATCGCCCTGGAAAACGGTTCCTGTTACTACCGTAGTGAAAAAGACATCGAGGCACAGAGAGGTTGAGCAACTGGCCCCAGGCCACACAGCTAAAAGCGGCTGACCCTGGCTTTGAGCACAGGGCTGCTTGACTCCAAAGCCTGAGCTGGTTTACAGCCAGGCTTATCATTTCTGTGCCACTGTTTGAGTCTCTAGTCAAGCCCCTTGGCTCAGTGGGGGGGCGATCATGACCTGCCAGCTGTTCCACTATGTGATATGGACACCTCCTGGCCTATCTGGGTGGAAGGGAAGGGGCTTAACGAGGTGCAAGGGGTACAGGGAACAAAGTCCAGCTTGCTTGGGCCCAGCACCTTGACCTTCAAGGTGCCTCTTGAGAGTGGCATGAAGCTGCTCATTAAGCTCTCAGTCCCCGCCACCCCGAGTGACTCTGTTCCTGTGAGGGTCTTGGGGTCTCTTGCTTTGTTCCGGGGGCCTTGCTGTTCAGGATCACGGAGAAGCTCTTTGCTGTGGATCTTTCTGCCTCTGTATCTTTTGGCAAGCCATTTTATGACTCAGTTGCTTTGTCTGTAACATGGGTGAATAACATTGTCCTGCCTTGGAGGGTTTTTGGGAGAATGAAATGAGACACGTTGCACAAAAGTCCTTTGTAAGCCACACTGACTAGCGGTGTAAGCCACGCTGACTAGTGGTTTGCTGGACCCCCAAGTGAATGGGCATCCAGGCGCTGAGCGTGAGGACTCAGCACTCGGAAGGAGGGGCTGGGGGATGCCCAGAACTCCTCGGAGGCTTGGACCCCTGCTCTGCTCAGATTCTGAGCTGTTTCTTGGCCAGCTGAGATTCCTGTCGTAGGATGAGGGTAACTAGCGCTTATGCACAGTTTGGGCCAAGTTGAGTGACCATGTGTGGAAGTCTAGCGTCCCTCGTGCAAAGTGGGCAGGCAGCCAAAGTGAGCTCTGCTCCAGTCCCTCCATCCCCGGGCTGTTCCTGGCGCCCTGCCCTCCCCCAGAGCTCCACTGACCTGCACCATGTGACCCGGGCCTGGGAAGATGGTCCCAGCTGTGGGAGGTCGTGTGGGCTGGGGACTGAGAGTGCTGGAGGAGGGCCTCCCAGGAAAACCCAGCTGCACAGGAAGCCGGGCCAGTGGCCCCCGGAAGCCTCTGGGCTTTGCAAGCTGGACTCCCAGGACCTGCGTCTGTGGGGCCCTCTCCTGCCTGCAGCTGAGTCCTTGACCCTGTACTTGAGGGCCTCAGAGGTCCAGGAGGGGGAATGTGACTATGTCCCCAGGGTGCAGCCCACCCGAGTACCACTCTGGCTGCAGCCTTCACCTCTTCCTGGCCTCCTCTCTGGCCAAAGGGATGCTGCTTGGGGGGTTCCCTTACATGGAAGGAGTTTCAGCTGAGCTGGTGGGCCCCACAAATCCCCAAGGCCACCTGACTTCCAGTCTCCAAGTAGAGCTGCATCCACCACTCAGGGCCTGGAGCCTCAGCCAGAGAGGGACCCTCCACTGCGTCTTCCTCTGTCTCTTGGGAAAGGTAGGGTCCTTGTACCCCTCCCCCCAGGGACCTGGCACACACATGTTGGAAGGCTAAGAGGAAGCTGCCCACCCACTCATCTACCCACTGCCCTCCCAGCCAACAGAGTTTTACCTGTGTGCTTAGAATCTGTGCATGGAGCCAGAAGTCACAGGGTTGGCCTGGCTATGTCCACCCTGGCCATGTGATCCTGGACAGTCCCAGCCCTCCTGGAGCTGAGGGTCTGATCTGATCTGTAAGAGGAGAGGCTGCTGTGCGGCTCTGCAGGGGCTCTGTGCAGAGGAGTGTGCACGGCTGTGAGTTCAGGCTCTGCCCTCAGACAGGCAGAGGGGATTGGAACAGTGGGTCAGGATGAGCAGAGGGTCCCAGCCCCAGAAGGAGGCCTCCACCCCTCCCAACACCTCCACACCAGGGAATGCAGCCAGGTCCCCAGGCCTCCTATCTCAGGAAGCAGCATCCTGCCCCACTGCCTCTAGATGCTGGGGTCTGAGAAGTTGAGGATTCCTCCTGAATCCGAGTCCCCTCTGACTCCTGCTTGGGTGGTTGTCCCTCCTGAAGGGGCCATCTACCCCATACTGCCGTCTGCCCCGCAGGGTGGCCAGTGAGTCCCCTGTGCAGCACACCTCCCCCAGGAGCACTGCCTGTGATGATGGTGTAAAGGGTGCCCCCCGGAGGTGTGCAGGGCCACAACAGTGTGAGCCTGGGAGCCCCTGTGTGCTCCTGGATGGAGAATCTGTTCAGATCACTCCCCAGCCTAAACCCTCCCTAGGTGCCTGCTGTACTTGGGGCGCTGATTCCTTTTGGGGCAGCCTGTGAGATGCTACATCATGTGGCCAGCCCTCTCAGCCCCTGCTCACTGCACAGGCCCCTGACCTGGCTGCTCCTGGGACATGAGGGCTCATCCTCACAGAATAATGTCCGCTTGTTCCCTCCTGGGAAGTCCCTCCCCAGATCTCCTGGCTGCCTCATGCAGGTCTTGCTGAAGCACCGCCCTCTTGGAGAGGCCTCCCTGTCACGGCAGTTAAAGCAGCCTCCCAGGCCTGCGGGTGGCTTTCTGTGGGGCATGGATGAGCACTGGAGAGTCTTGCTGTTTGTTTGTTCACCTGCCCTCTTGGCGGGCAGGGGACACTGACTTGTACTGTGGGTACCTTGCATGTCATGGGTGCTCAGTGGATGCCTGTTGAGCACTAGGGAAGCACAGAGTGGGGAAGCCTCTGTCCAACTGGAGCAGCCAGAGAAGACTTCCTGGAGGAAGTGGTTCTGGTGGGTTTAGAATGTAGAGGTTTGTCTGTATGCAGACATTAGGTTAGAGGGCAGAGGGACATTATTATAACTTAGCAAACAGCCACAAGCAACTAAGGCATTGCTATGACACGGACTGCCTGTGGTTGGAGCTAAGAAGGAGTCAGAGAGGTCCCTGTGCTCTGGAGTCCTCGGAGGGGGAGCTCCCGGAATGTGGGGCCGCCTGTGCAGAGGCCAGAGGTGAGAGTCATACCTGTGAGTGCAGGT
Organism: Leontopithecus rosalia; assembly: GCA_028533165.1. Taxonomy (NCBI): domain Eukaryota; kingdom Metazoa; phylum Chordata; class Mammalia; order Primates; family Cebidae; genus Leontopithecus; species Leontopithecus rosalia. Next base: position 30,770,445 of record CM052652.1, on the reverse strand, counting down.
GAGTGTGAGGTGAGCCACTGAGGCTGGATGAGAAGATCAGAAGATGTGAATCCCTAAACCCACTGACCAACCTTGGTGCCCTGGGAGTGACAGGAGATGGGTTTTTTGTTTTTGTTGTTAAGATGGAGTTTTACTCTTTTGCCCAGTCTGGAGCACAGTGGTGCCATCTCAGCTGACTGCAACCTCTGCCTTCCGGTTTCAAGTGGTTCTCCTGTCTCAGCCTCCTGAGTAGCTGGGATTACAAGTGCCCGCCACCGTACCCGGCTAATGTTTGTATTTTTAGTAGAGATGGGGTTTCACCATGTTAGCCAGGCTGGTCTCGAACTCCTGACCTTGTGATCTGCCCAACTTGGCCCCCCAAAGTGCTGGGATTACAGGCATGAGCCACCATGCCTGGCCAGGAGATGGGGTTTCTAGGGGACTAATCCAAGATAGACGAGATGGGATGCAGGGGAGGGGACAGAGCTCTGAGGCTTTGGGAAGCTGAGTTAGGGTAGAGCCATGGCAGGGCAAGTTCCAGAAGCAATCCAAGGAAAAAATAGCTGGACTGGGTTCTCCCTTCACTGCGGGAAGGGAGAACTCCCACCTCACTTCCCCTGTCTGTCTAGGCTCATTTGCCTTGTTTTCATTTGACTCATTTATTGTCACCACTGCCATCCTTGCATGCCAGCTTTTCCCAGCATGCCAGCCACCAAGCTTGGGTCTTCCACGCATCTCCTGTAACCCTCACAGCAACCCGGGAGGCACAGAGGAGCTGCGTCGCTGGCCCATAGTCATACAGCAAGTATGGGGCATTGCCGGGATTTAGCCGGATCTCTGACTCCAGGGTCTTTCCAGGGCCATTGGGTGGGAGCCTGGCAAAGAAGCAAGGTATGAGGACTGGTCCCGCCTTGGAGGGAGCTCAGGGAGGGAGGCCTGGCAGGCCCAGCTGGCACGGTGACCCTGGGGCAGGCTCAACCATTGGCAAAGTGTTCAGATGCACACAGAATCTTAACTGGGGAGACAGGCACAGTGGCCAAGAGTGGACTGTGAGTGACAGGTGGGCGCTGTACCTACTGGCAAACCAGCTGACCGTGGCGCCTTCTGGAGCCTTTCAACTTCCTTATCCAGAAAAAGGGGAACTAACAGCCCCACCCCCACACTGGGTGGGGGTACCACTTCGAAACTGAAGGAAAACTTGTCCATGTCACAGGCTCGGCAGATGTTAGCTGTGCAGGCAACTTAGTGACCCTTTGAGTAGGCTGTGCGGCTGCATCCTCGTTTTCCAGGTGTAGCCCAGAGAGGTTAGGGCATTAACTCTGGGTCACACAGTGACAGCTCAGGCTACAGAGAGCAGTGCTGGATGGGAGGGTGCTGGCAGCTTCAGGCACAGACTGGGAGGGCTGTGGGGTTAGCAAGGAGGGCGCATTTCCCAGTTGGTGGGGTTCACGTGTGTCTCAGTACCCGTGTGGGCTCAAAGGAGATGGAAGGAGGGAGGTCACAGCCACCCATGGGTTCGGATGCTGATAAGCAAGTTATTTACTCTGAATTTGTCTCATTGTATGTAAATTGGGGACAAATTTGGGGGTTTAATGGGATAATGTAAAAAGCAGATGTGTCGCAGCCCTGGGTATGCAGTCAGTGTATAATAATAAGTCCTGGAGGGGGCAGCTGGCAGGAATGGGGGCATTTCAGCAGCCCTGTACCCCGTGCTCCTGGTTGCAGATGTGCCTGTTCGTGGCTGTTTGTGCCCCAGCTTCGTGTCCTCCGGTGTGTGTGAGGCCGAGTTCTTGGGGCGGGGGCTGGGGGCTGTGTCTGCAGTTCCTGAGGCCGAGGCCAAGGCCCAGCCTGAGGTTGAAGCCGCCTTGGTGAGGAGGAAATTGCAGGTGGAGAAGCTCACTGACCATGACCTTGATCCGAACATGAACTTGATGGTGCTGATGCCATCACTACTCAGGCCTCCTGTCCTCACCACAACTGGCTCCTGCAGCCCACCTGGCTGAGAGGTGTGTGGGCTCCCACAGGCTGCAAGATGGGGGCGTCACCAGCTGCCCGGGCCACAGCATTCTCGCCAATTGTTGGTGGAGGGACTGAGGGCTGATTGTGTTGTGGGGGTGTTGGCAGAGAATCAAAGGGGGCATCCGAAAAGGCCAAGAATCCAGCGGGGAGATGGGGCGGGAGGCTGCTTCTCTGTTTTCTGGGCTGTGATGGAAAGGGGACAGGGGACACATTTGGGGACAGTCTCCTTCCTGGAGGAGGAAGGGCTTGGGATGCTGGTGTGGAGTTTGCGTGGATGGGGATAATGAGCTGGAGGGTGCTGGGTAGGAGCTGGCCAGAAGTGGGCTGACGAGGGAGGCCCTGCTGGCCAGGCCTGGTTTTCAAGTGAAAACCAGGATCCCGAGCTGGGGGAACTGCTGGGGTCTTAGAGACCTGGGAGCTGAGACCTGGGTCCACAGAGGGGTGGGCTGTGCTCAGAGCCGCACAGTGGCTTCTGGCCCCTACATTGCGCGCCAGGGCCTGGCGTTTGCCTCCGGAGTGGCTGGCCATCTTGGTAGTGCCGGTTGCTGCTGGAGAGAGGATCACTCATCAGTCAGGCCTTGCCATGTGGCGCTGTTACCACATTTTACGAAGTGGAGACGCCTGCCTGGGGCTGTCCTGGCATGGTGCGAATACCTGAGCTCAGGCTGAGGGCCCAGGGGACTTGCAGGCATGAGGAAGCTCACTTCCTGGGCGTGCCTTCTGGACCCAGGCCTGGAGCCACTCAGGGCTAGCGCCCGGGGTGGGGCAGATGGGGGAAGAGGGTTCACCAGGTTGAACCCTGGCTTTTTGTGGGGACGGAATAAGGTATTTTCTCGAAGAGCGCTCACACTGTGGATGTGCCCTGCAGGGCCCGTCTGAGTGGTCCATACCAGCCTGGAGTGGTGATGGTCACTAGGGTGGTGGGCAAAACCTGTCCCTGTGCCCCTCTTTCTCCTGCTGCAGAACTGTGTCCCCTCCAGCTCATGGCTGTCAAATCCTTTATGTGCTTCTGGGTTCCACTGGTGCCTTACATTGTCTTCCCTGGAGGACAGCAGGCCCTGGGGGTTGGCTCTGCTGGGATTCACCGTGGGGTGCCCCAGGCACTCACAGTGCTTTCTGTGGAGCAGGCCTGCGTCCTGCCAGCCTCATTTTGTGGCCAGAGGAAGGGGACAGTGGTTCTGGAGGCAGGAGTTGGCCCGAGGCTGCCCTCCCAGCCCCCTGTTCTCCCAGCTCATCTCCTTGTTTTGGGGGTGCTGGCCACCCTACCCCGCCAGCTCCACCCAAGCTTCCTCTGCCCAAGCCAGGACCAGTCAGTAGGGGGCAGTGAAGGCCTTGAAAGTCCTTAGAGAGGACTTTGAAGCAGTTTTTACAAATCTGTCCCTGGAAAGACTCTCCTATCACACCCCCAGTGGCTCCTTCCCCGCTAACATTTTTCCTGGGGTTGTCATGTGGCGGGGGGTGGAGGAACCTACCAGGCCATGGATAGAGCAGAGCCGTGTTGACACAAACCCTGGCTGAACCCACATGTGCCCTACAGCCAGCAGCTGATCACTGGAACCAGGGAAGTGACCTCACAGCACGGGCCCACAGAACAGCCACCATGCATTCCCGATCTTGGTTTCTGGACCCAGCTCTGGAAAAGGAGCCGGATCCCAGCCACTTGGAGCTGCCCAGGGAAGACCCCAGCCCGGTGCCAGCTGACAGCTTATTGGAACTTTTCATCTGCTTAGCCAGGTGATGCCAAGGGGTAGAGGTCAGAACTGCTAAGAGGTATCTGTCTTCCTGATTGAAAAACAAACTTTGTTAGGTGCGGTGGCTCACGCCTGCAGTCCCTGCTTTGGGAGGCTGAGGTGGGAGAACTGTTTGAGGCCAGGCATTTGAGACCAGTCTGGGCAACATAGTAAGACCCCCATTTCTACAAAAACTGAAAAAAAAAGAAGCTCCAGGTGTGGTGGCACTTGCTTGTAGTCCCAGCTCCTCAGGAGGCTGAGGTGGGAAGATTGCTTGAGTCCAGGAGTTCAAGGCTGCAGTGAGCTATGACCACACCACTGTCTCCAGCTCCTGGGTGACAGGGTGAGACCCTGTCCCAAAAAACAAAACACAGAAAAGCAAAAAAAAAAACCAAAAACAACCTTTATCTTTTGTGATTTTGAAAATCACACCTACCTGTGACAAAAAAATTAAATTAGAAAATGTAAAGGAAATAATCAATAATAATTGCATCCTCCAGACAAGCACTGTTAGGTTGGCGTTTCCTTCCCGCCTTTTTTACATATGTGCATAATACTTACTCGTCTGTTTTGAACTAAACATGGTTCTCCCTGCTTTGTATGAGAGCCGCCTCAGCCGGTGGTCCACATCTGTAATCCCAGCGCTTTGGAAGGCTGATGCAGGCAGATTGCTTGGGCCCAGGAGTTTGAGACCAGTCTGGGCAACATGGCAAAACTCCATCTCTGCAAAAAATACAAACATTAGCTGGGTATGGTGGCGCATGCCTGTGGTCCCAGCTCCTTGGGAGGCTGAAGCAGGAGAACAGCTTGAGCCTGGGAGGTGGAGGCTGCAGCGAGCTAAGATCGTGACACTGCACTCCAGCCTGTGTGACGGGAGTGAGATGCTGTCTCAAAAAAAAAAAAAAGAGTGCCACCTTGTCAGCTCTCTCAGGGATGTTCATCCTCTCCACTTTCCGCCAGGTCTTTCCTTATAAAAGGATGAGGCCAAACAGCCGTAGGAGGGATGTTCAAAAAAGTGTCTCGTGGCTGGTGGGTCGTGGAAACAGGTTGGGGAGGTTTCAGCAGAGGGTCGACCCCAGCTGGGGGTCGGGGCAGCAGGGAGACCCCTCACATGCTCTCTCTGTGTGTTTCATGGGCTGCCCCTTAGGCCATATGAACTAGAGCCCAGCTGGGAAGCCACCTACTACCTGGACTCCATGACTCTTCCTGGCAGCGCGCCCTGGCCAGTACGCTCACCTGTGTTCCCCTCTGTAAAATGGGCTAATAGACATGCGCACCGGAGAGCCATGATGAGAAACAAGGTGCTCACGGAGCAAAGTGCTTGGAATAACCATGGCAGTGCCGGCTGCTTTTCCTGGTTTCCCGCGTGCCTGCTGCCTTCCCCCCTCTGTAGGCTCTCGTTCACTTGCGCATTTATTCATGGCCGAAGCCGCCTCTGTGCCAGGCCTGGTGCTGAGAACCGGGGGTAGAGAGGTGAGGGCTAGGTCCGCTCCCTGACCCGAGGGTTCCCATTGCAAGGTGAGGTTCTTGGAGACTGGACCCCCGGGCTGTGCCCCCAGCCCCTCCTCAGGCCAGCTTAACCCTTCCCTGCCTGCTTTCCAGTGTGTTGCAGGAGGAGAGTGGGAGGAAGGATGGAGTGGGTCGAGTGAGGGCTGTGGAGGCGCTGGCGGTGCGTGCAGCTTGGAAATGGTGCCTGGTGCTCACTCAGCATGAGCTTTTGTTGCAGTTGCTGTCCTGAGAATATTCTTGGATTTCAGTACGCTGACAACTGAGGGGGAACGCTTTTTCTGGAGGCCATCCAGAGGGGACCGCCATGGTGGCGGAGCAGACTTGCTGACTTGTGAGCTCTGGCCTGACCAGTGACCATTCTCCTGAGGGAGGCCCCCTGCAGTCCCCTCCCGGGAATTTCTGTCCCCTTGGCAGGGGGCAGTTCAGGGCTGGGGTGGGTGGCTGTGTCAACAAGCGCTGATTCTTGGAGTCAGAGAATCCCCTGTCGCCCGTTGGGGGCGTTCTCTCCCGCCCCTCCCCTCCCACTGTGCTCTCAGCTGCTCCAACAGGATGCTTTTGGCCTGAGTGACAGAAAACTCAACTCAGAGTGGCTTAAGCCCTCAAGAGAATTGAGGGTTTTTGGGCAAAATGAGATGCTCTGAGCATCGGGATGCTGTGGAGGAGCCTCCATCCCACCATCCCCAGCCGTGGTGTCCCCCTCGGTCTCAGGATGCTGCAGCCACGTCCTAGGGAAGGAGAGCCTCCCTTCCTGTGAGCCGGGAGGCCCCTCTGCACAGGCAGCCTCTTCACTGCCCATTGTCTGAGGCCTGACCTGGAGGCTCCTGCCCCAAGGAGCAGAAAGAGGGTTTGCTAGGTCAGGGCAGGGCTGGGTGCAGGAGCCCCCACGGGGTCTGCTCAGGTGTCCCTCCTGTGCGGGGGAGGGGGAAGGGCAGCAGGGAAAAGACCCACACAGGGCAGCGGGACGCGGAGAGGCTTTTGTGCCTGTGGCGGTCAGAAGGGATGACGCCCTAGCCGAATTCCCACCCAACCCAGTTCCAGCATGGGCACGCTGGAAATAGCAGCATCACCCCCGCACTGTCCCGGCTCCAGAGGCCAGAGGAGTAGGGCTGGAGCGGGGTCTGACCTCTGACTGGATCCAGCTGCCTGTGGACAGGCTGTGAGTTAGTCTGCAGAGGAAGAGAGATGGGGAGGCTGGGACCTTCCCCTGCCCCTCCGAACCCCCGTTCCCTGTGAGTCAGACAGGGAGTGTGCCCCTGCCCTCTCTTCCAGGGTATCCCAGCCCACCCCACCCCAGGCACTTGATGTTGCCTGTTCCTTTTCCTTTCCTGCCCCTCCCACCGGCCCTTCCCATATGGTCCTAATTAAGTCCTTCCCCCGTTGGTGGACGGGCAGGGAGGGGAGCTTGCCATGGGGCCTCTTGCAATCAGGGGACTTCCCAGCACAGAGTTTTCTGGCCTCTGCAGTGAGATGCTGTGTGTGCCTGCACGTGTCTGCTGTGTTAGAAGTGCTAAGCTGCAGCCGTTTGTACGTTTTTCATGTCTCTCAATTGTCAAAGGCCCTGGGCTTGGTGTGTGTGGACTGGCGATCCGTGTTGGGGTCTCCAGGAGGCCCGTGGTGGGAGAGGCAGGGCCCCTTCCCCTTCAGTCTGGGCAGCCTCGCTTTGGCCTGCTGTCCATGGAAAGTGCCCGAGAATATGGCCAAGCAGCCTGGTGGCAAGACTGGCTGGGGCTCTGGCTCCAGCCCTGGCCCCAGCCCTGTCAGACTTACCCTCCCCATGCCTCCGTTCACCCTGTCTGCATGCAGGGCCCGCAGGAGTGTCCCGAGAGGTGGTAGGGTGGCCTTCCCGGTGCCCGCACAGGGTCTGGGTGGGTTGCCGAGGCTGCTGTGAGGTGTCCATGGCTCCCTCGTCCTGCACGGCCTTCCTCTGGCGTGTGTTGTCTTCCTGGCACGTGAGCCCACACTGGCTCTGAGTCTGCAGCCTGTTTTCCTCACTAGGTGGTAGGCAGGGTGGACCCCACTGGCCTGCAGGGAACCCTCTGTGGGCTGCAGGCAGCGCCCTGTGGTTCCAGGTACCCTGGTGGGACCGGCACCGTGACCCCCGTCAAAGCCCACATCCAAGGCATTTGTGGGCACCACCGTCTCGGACATGAGGGTTGGCATTTGCTCTTGCACGTGAAGCAAAGGCCTGTTTGGAGGAGAGGGTGGAAGCGTGGGTGTGATGAAGACAAGGACCCGTGGCTCACCCCCTCTTGCACCTGGGCCTTGGGTGGCAGGCGTGGGGCCTCCGGTCCTTAATTCAGGAGGGTAGCCAGTCACTGGAACTAAGAGTGAACTCCAGCTGTTGTTGCCATGGCTGGAATGAAGAGGGGAAAGGAGGGGCTGAAGGGGGCAGAGACATTCACCCTCCCTCTGCCAGGCATCAGGCTGCTGGTGCTGGGCTGGGCCCCAGCAACCATGGCAGCAGTGATGATGCTGATGACGGTGACAAGGGCCTCCTGCGGACCCTCGGCCGTCTTAAGGGCTCCTTATCTGGAGTAAGTATCCCATTTTATCCTCCCAACTACACTGTGAAATGGATTCTGTTGTTATTCCCATTTCACTGATGAGGAACTCATGGCCCAGGGATGTCAAGTAACTTGCCCAGGCCTCCCCCAGAGTATGGCAGAGGGAGGGTCTGAGTTTGGAAAGCGCCCCCATCCCTAACCACTGTCATTTACCTCTTCCGCCAGCCCTCTGATTGGAAAACCTGAGGCCTGGAGAAGTGCAGTGACTTGGCCAGCTCTGCACGGCAGGTTAGTGGCAGAGCGGAGCAGTGTCTCCTGTGCCCTGGCTCTGCAGCCTCTTGAGGTGGCTCACTCACTAAACATGCCCCACGAGGTGGCTCTGTTTCCTCCTCTCCTCTGAACCCGCCAGCCCGTGCTCAGACAGGGAGAAGTGGAGCGACGATGCTGGGCAGGTCATCGTGCCCCAGTGCCGCCTGCCCTATGCTTGGTTGGCAGCAGAGTGGCCCCTTCTTGGGGTGGTCTGGAGGTGCCAGTGGCCACTTAGCAGCACAGATCAGTCTCACATGTGTCACTCCCAAAGGATGTCGACACGGAACGAAGCAGCTGGGGGAGGCGGACGGCTTGGCATGAGGCTGGTGTTCCTGGTAATCTGTAGTGCTGGCATTGGTGGCTGCCTTTGTCCGGCATCTTACCTCCTCCTGGCCGTCTTGCAACCACCTGAGGGAGGTCAGCATGTCACCTTCATCCAGGGACTGTGTGAATACAGCAGCACACGGCTGTCAGCGCCACACTGCGGGATCTGGATGCCTTTGCTCCTGAGCCCCACCTCCGTGTAACCCTTAAAGCAGGGACCTCTTAGGGGCTTCTGTTCCTCCACCTGCAAAAATCTTACACCACTGAGGGCATGGCTCGGGGCTGGAGCACGGAGATGTTGCTGGAGGATCGAGGGAGAACTCAGCGCGTGTTCTCTTGGCCTCGGCGCCTTGTGTGTGTTTATGTGCAGGTGCTTTGCCATCCACACTGGGTTCCACAGCTGGGTGGGAGTGGAGTTCTGCTCGATGGCTGCCTTTCCACCCTGCAGGGCTGGTTGAGGAGTGTGAGGATACCTGCCGGAAGCCAGCCACGAAGGAGTTAATGGTGGATCCCGTTTCCTCGTCCCTCTCTCCAGCTTTCCCAGGGAAAGGGCAGGAACAGGGAGGCCTTATCTTCAGAGGAAGGGGTGGGCAGGGACGCCGTGCTCCTCTGCACTGGCCCCTCGAAGCCACCCTGCGTGCTTCATTCCACCGGCTTCTTCAGCCCAGCTGTTCAGAGCGGATCCAGAAGGTGGAGAGAGGGTTTCCGATAAGCAGAGGATGGAGTGAATGTGAGATTCATTACTGGGATTTGGCAAAGCAAAGAGCCTCACTTTCTCCCTGCAGATGGGACGGGGGTGGGGCTGGAGCCAGCGGGGTGGGGGCATCCAGCAAGAGCCCCTTCCCATCCTCCCACTGCTGGAACACCCGGGCCTGCTTCCTCTGCTACGGCCCCCTCCTCTGCACAGAACCTCAGCCTGGAATGATCACGTGTCCAGCTTTCCTCTGCCCCTCCTGCCCCGAAGAAGGGAGTGGCCTGGCCGCTGGCCCCTGCCACCTACACCTCCTCTTTTGCTGCACTGGCCTCTCGGTGAGGGCTGCAGCGGAGGTGGGCAAAAGCCATTTCTGGGCAGCCAGCCCCCATCCTGTGAGTGACTAAAAGTCCTTGGGGTGGTCCTGCAGGGACCGAGCATCCTGGCCCTGGCAAGGACACCCAGGAGAGGGCCAGAGTGGCTCTGTGTGGGGCGCAGCATAAAGAACAGCCCTAAGTGGTTCTTAGGCAGGAGGCTGTGGGGGCATTGGGAGGCTGGGTTTTAGAAGTGTTGTGTGCGGTGGTGAGTGGAAGACGCAGGACACAGATTCACACCATTGTGCAGGTCCGCTGGCCTCACTCCCTCAGTTTACAGAAGAGGAAACTAGAGGCCCAGAGAGGTGGAGTGAGTTCCCCAGGGCCACACAGCCCAGCCAGGCCCAGGGCGCAGACCTTCTGCTCTGCCTCCCCGTGGCCATTCGGTTGGCATCAGCATCCCTGCCTTGACACCCCCGTGTGGCAGCTGCTGTGATTCTGTGACTCAGCACCTCCTCACCCCACCCTGTGGGGCCCTGAGAGGGAAACAAGAAGCCCCATGCAGAAGTGGTTGGAAAACAAGAAGCCTGGAGAGAAGGGAGGCCTCTGCGCTTTGGCCTGCGTTCAGGACTCATGGCCTGGTTCCCAGGGATGACCCCTCCCTTCTACGCCCCCCACCCCACGCCCCCAGGAGCTCCCTGTGGGGAAGCAGAATGACCTGGGCTCAGAGATTGCACATTCATCTCGCTGGGTGTGTGGCTGTAACCACCTTCTCACGGAGGAGCTAGGGGGCGGCTCTCCGTACTTTGGGCTCCCTCAGTGAGATGGGAGGACCTCGGGAGGTCAGGAGGCCGCCCATCAGGAACCAGGTGAGGGGTTGGTGACCACCCTGGCCTCCTGATGATTCTGGTAGGGAGACCACAGAGGCTCCGCCCTTCACCATCTCCAGTGTCCCTGGCCTGCCCAGTCATTCTTCGGAATGGCCAAATTCCATGCCGCAAAAGCCCACGTGAACCCTGGAAGTGGCCTAGGAGAATGATGTGTCAGGAGCGTAGAATGCAGCTTCTGGGGAGGACTCTTTGCTGCCCCACAACACCTTTTTCGTGCATTGCCTGGGGTCCCTCTCCCTGTGGGACAGTAAGGGGCTTCCGGAAGCTTCTCCCTGGCCCCAGGCCAGAGGTGACAGTGAGGGCCCCTTGCTTGCACTGGTGACTATGGCTGGTTGGTGGTGCCTGGCCCTGCCCCACGCTGCGCACCCATCGAAGGCGGCATCACCTGGGCCTCTCCGGTGGCTGCGTGTGGGTGAGCAGCCTGTGTCGCATCTGCTTCCAGCATCGTGTGGGGTGGGACTTTCAGAGGGTCTGGGGGCCTGGATGGCCCTGCAGTGGGTGCTCCTGGCCTTGTGACCAAAAGGAGCTACAGGTTTGGAGAAGCTGTTGGGCTGAGGTCAGTTCTTATATAAGATTTGGTGATGAGGGAACAGATGCTCACGGAGCTGCTCACGTGCCGGGTGTTGCTCCAAGCGCTGTGCACACCGCCTCACTCTGTGCTGACAGCCAAGAGGCTGGCTCCCCACTCCATTATACAGATAATGTGCTCCCCCAGTTCCTTAGCTCTGGAGCCAGGATTTGAACCCAAGCAGGCAGCTGCCTGGGCCTGCAGTCCCACCCTTCATCTCCCTCCAGGACCTGGGTCTTGGGGTTGGCAGGATAATGACTCCCAGAGGTGTGTACATCCTAATCCCCAGCACCTGGGCCCATGTGAGGTGACATGGCAGGGCCAGTTCGGGTCGCTAATCAGCTGGTCTTAAAATAGGGAGATGATCCTGGGTAATCCACATGGGCCCGTTGTCATCACCAGAGTTTTCAAAAGCACATCGGATGGTCCGAGTGGTGCAGTGGGAGAGAGGCTTGGAAGGAGGGAGGAGGCCACAAGCCACGAATTGTGGACAGGCAGAAAATACAGGAAAACACGTTCTCCCCTACAGCCTCGGAAGGGTGCGCAGTCCTGTGGACACCTTCCCTGTAGCCTCGTATGGTGTGGGGTGGGACAAATCTGTGTTGTCTGATGTCACAAGAGTGTGTGGTCATTTGCTGTAGCAGTGGTGGAAAGCGAATGCCATTAGACAGCGGTGCTCCTGTCCTGGAAGAATTGGGAGAAATTCCCCTGCGGATCTCAAACTCTGGAAGATTCTGGGCTCCTCTGGACTTATCCAGCTCCGCAATCATAGGAAAGGTCTCCCACGTCTATTTGGGGGAAAAAAACATAGCAAAATCATTTCCCCTTTTGACAAATGAAGGTGAAGGTGTGGGCTGGACGCATGCTTCCTTTTCGTGGTTTGTTTTTTTTTTTGTTAAACACTTAGAATTCTGTAGCTGAAGGAGACTATGGGGTTTTGTCTGCCTGATTTGCAAGTGAGGAAACAGAGGCCTGGGGAAGTTAAGAGACTGGCCCAGGGTCATGCAAAGTCATGCTGGTGTATCCAGCCAGATATCCCAGCTCTGCTGGAGAGTGCTTTCTTCCCTGGTGGGGAGGAGGGCTGGAGGGAGTGGCCCAGCGTTGGCAATGGCTGGAAGAGTAACTATGGTACCTGAGCCTGGGGCCTCTGGCCACTTCCTGCAGGAACCAGGTGACCCGCCACTGTACACGCCTCTCCCTGTCTACCTGCAGTCCTGAGGGCCCTAGGGACCTGAGGACACTCTGGCCTGAGGGCTGGGGGCTGAGAGAAGAGGTGGAAGTGCCCTAGTCCAGCCTGCCCACCCTGGCCTCCTACAGGCGACTCCAGCAGCCCAGGGCTCCTAGAGACCCTGGCCGGTGGGAGTTCCCACCTTTCCCCAGCGACTCCCTAGGCCAGCAGCTTGCAGGAGTTGACTTTTTGCCTGTGGTTCTGAAACAGTCGTTTTCTGAGTCGAGTGGGGATCAGGTGAGCAGATCCCCACACCTTAACTGCTGCCATCTTTCTGTCCTGGGGGCTGGTGGGCAGCCCAGATGGTGCTTCGTGGCACTTTATGACTGTCCTCGTCACCAGGCTGGTGAGTTGCCCCCCTCCTCTCGGGCATCCTGAACGGCTTTCCTGGGAGCCCCACCTCCAGGCCTTGGCCTCTGCAGGCCTGCGCCTGCGGTGCCTCCTTCCCCTGGAAGGAAAAACCGCCCTCTCTGGGGGTTTTTCTGCCTGGAAGCTGGGCCTCTTTGGGGACTCACTGAGAAGGGCCCTGCTGAGCGCTGCCAAATGGCCCCATCTGGTCCCCATTTGTTCCACTCACCACCCTATTTTAACTTTTCTGTCTCCTCCTTGGGTCAAAGATCTGAGCAGGCAGGGCTTTGTCTGTGAGGCACCCCAGGCTCCGTGATGATCCCTGTACCCAGGGGACTCTTAGTACATATGCAGGGAGGGAAGGATTGAGGGAACAGATGGCATGGGAAATCCTCCAGTTCCCATTTGTAACAGACATATTGTGATACAACACTCATGGCATTTTACCTTTTTCATATACCTTAAAAATATTTATTTATTTATTTATATTTCTTTTTTGAGATGGAGCCTTACTCCATCACCCAGGCTGGAGTGCAGTGGCATGATCTTGACTCACTGCAGCCTCCACTTCCCAGGTTCAAGCGATTCTCCTGCTTCAGCCTCCCAGGTACCTGGGATTATAGGCGCCCACCACCATGCCCGGCGAATTTTTGTATTTTTAGTAGAGATGGGGTTTCTCTCGAACTCCCAACTCCAGGCGATCCACCCGCCTCGGCCTCCCAAAGTGCTGGGATTCCAAGCGTGAACCACATCGCCCGGCCTTCATGCACCTTTAAGAGAGAACTTGCTCAGAAGATCTTCTAGATGCACCTCTAGGGTTTTAAGGCACAGACACGTGGAACTCATCGTCGGCAGCTGCTGCTTATTCCTTTTTCACTTCCAACTCAGAGCAGCCTGTGTCCTAAGCGGACAACTGCTCGCTTCCTCTCGGCTCCCTGCCATTCATGCTCCCGCAGATGCAGGAAGGAGGCACGGGATCATCCGCTGGGCGCCCGCACGGTGCCGTCTGCACAGGTGCCATCTCCTTTACTTGCCAGTCTCCTCAATGAGCCCTTCCCCTTTTTGCCGATGAGAGCACTGCCTCCCAGAGGTAAAGACATGTGCCCAGAGCCACCTAGCTGATCAGGGTGCAGCCAGATTTGAACGCCAGCCTGCTGATCTCCACACCTGCAGGCCTGGCCCAATGAGATGGACAGCCGGGTGGTGGAGGCTGTGAGACCCTGAATGGCTCCCTAATAGGGCCTGTAGCTCCTGAACAGGGAGGGTGTGGCACAAAGGGACGCCCGGGTTTGTGGAGTGAGCTGGAGGGGAAGGTGGCTTAGGGTCCCTGTCTCTGAACAAATAGATGGAGGGACTATTCCAGTATCTTCTCAGCCTCGGATGTCCTGGGCTCCTGGTTCTGGAAGGAGAGAATGGGGAAGAGAGAGCTGGGCTGGGCTGGTTTGGTCCCAACAAACAAGCTTCTTGGTTTGCCATGAGTGACACTTTCGCCCATCCCATGTCTCTGCCAAAAACATGAAGGGTTTACACCCCTCACCCCGGCCTGCTTCCCTCCCAGGCTAGGAGTGGGTCTGGGACAGAAGTCTCACACGGGATGCCCTGAGGAGCTGCCAGTGCCGTCAGGCCTCAGGCCTGACACCCAGGCCCCTGCCCCAGAGGGATAAACAAGGCCCTCTCTGGGGGGTTTTCTGCCAGGTTGTGAAAACAGGCCTGGAGTCGGCTGGCTCCCCCCAGCCTTAGACGCTTTGTGTGGTTTTCAAAGTGCTTCTATGTCACTAGCTCACATGATCTTCCGCAAAACCCCGTTGGGGAGGCAGGAAGTTGGAGCAGCAGCCTCTCAGGCAGCCACGCAGCAGGCGGTTTCATGGCCCTCCACGTACAGGCAGGTACACTGAGGGTCAGGGTGGTTTCCACTCGTCCCCCGAGCCGCCCAGCCATTTAGCCACAGAAACGGTCATGGCTTTTATGCCCCAGTGAAGCTGAAGATTTTTCTTCCAGTTTTTAAAAATATTTACTACCTGGCCTGGCACAGTGGCTCATGCCTGTAACCCAGCACTTTGGGAGGCCGAGGTAGGTGGATCACAAGGTCAGGAGTTTGAGACCAGCCTGACCAATGTGGTGAAACCCTGTCCCTACTGAAAATACAAAAATTCACCGGGCATGGTGGCAGGCGCCTGTAATCCCAGCTACTTGGGAGGTTGAGGCAGGAGACTCGCTTGAACCCGAGAGGCAGAGGTTACCGTGAGCCGAGATCGTGTCATTGCACTCTAGCCTGGGCAACAAGAGTGAAATTCCGTATCAAAAAAAAAAAAAGTTTACTACCCAGGGCAGTGAGCACCTGGTGCCTCTGTCTAGCCCAAGAGGTGAATATTTGCCACTCCCATTTCTTTCTTCCCACCAGACCTGACCCTCTTTTTGTGATGGGTACATCCTGCGGGCAGGCTGTCCTGCTTTTGGAGACTTTGAGAAACGGGGTCCACATTACCGGCTGTGGGTGGGCAAGGTGAGGCTCTGAGGTGAAGAGGGGGAGTATTTTTGTAGGGGGAAGAAATACATTTCCTCTACCCTGTTAGGCTCAATGTTTGGAGGCCTGTGAATTAAACTCACTGAAGATAAATTAACAAGAGAAAAGGCAGATTTAATCACATACCTATGGGAGTTCACTAAAAAATATGACTCAAAGGAGCCTTTAGAAGGTGGGGTCCCTGGCTGGTATGAAGGTAGTGAGTTATCTCAGTTGATTGCTCAGTCAGTTACAGATCACACACCTTGTTCCACTCTCTGTTCTCACTACTGCACTTGGCTAGTCTAAAAAAAAGAAACCCCCAAAAAACAAAAATAAAAAATCTTTGGGCCTGTATACAATCTTAATAAGGGAAAAGGAAGAAGAGAAAGCACATATTATGGGTCGGGCGCCGTGGCTCATTCCTGTAATCCAGCTTTTTGGGAGGCCGAGGTGGGCAGATCACCTGAGGTCAGTAGTTCGAGACCAGCCTGGCCAGCATGGTGAAACCCTGTCTCTACTAAAAATACAAAAATTAGCCAGGCATGGTGGTGGGTGTGTGTAATCCCAGCTACTCAGGAAGCTGAGGGAGGAGAATCGCTTGAATCGGGGAGGCAGAGGTTGCAGTGAGCAGAGATTGTGCCATTGCACTCCAACCTGGGCAACAGAGTGAGACTCCATCTCAAAAAAAGAAAAAAGGCATATTATAGCAAAACAAGTGACTTTTTGGAAAGATAATAGGCCATTAAGAGCTGAAATGGGAAATATGACAGTCTTTTGACAGTGTCTGCTTAGGTGTGGTGTGGAAACTACTCATCTCCCAGGGAAGTCACTTGCTCCCAGGGAGCAGATTTGTGACAACAGTTCTTTTCTTTTTTTTTTTTTGAGGAGTCTCACTCCGTCACCAGGCTGGAGTGCAGTGGCACAATCTCGGCTCACTGCAACCTCCGCCTTCTGGGTTCAAGCGATTTTCCTGCCTTAGCCTCCTGAGTAGCTGGGACTACAGGCATGCGTTGCCACGCCCGGCTAATTTTTGTATTTTTAGTAGAGACGGGGTTTCACCACATTGGCCAGGATAGCCTCAATCTCTTGACCTTGTGATTTGCCCGCCTCGGGCTTCCAAAGTGCTGGGATTACAGGCATAAGCCACTGCGCCAGGCCGGACAGCTGAGCTCTCTTAGTGCAGTAGGAGTGCAGGAGGCTTGAATGCCTTCTGCTCAAAATAATTATTTTTTTGAGACAGGGTTTCTTTTGTCTCTGTCACCCAGCCTGGAGTGCTGTGGCACCATCAGGGCTCACTGCAGCCTCAACTTTCTGGGCTTAAGTGATTCTCCCATCTCAGCCTCCTGAGTAGCTGAGACTCCAGGCGTGTACCTCCAAGCCTGGCTAACTTGTGTTTTTAATAGAGACAAGAGTTCTGCCATGTTGCTCAGGCTGGTCTCAAGTGATCTGCCTGCCTCAGCCTCCCAAAGTGCTAGGATTACTGGTGTGAGCCACTGTGTCAGGCCTCAAAATAATTTTTATGCCACAGCAACATCTTCTGTCGCCCTTCATGGGTGTCCTTGTGTCCTTGTTCTGTTCCAAAGCAGATGGCGGTGAGAGTCCCAGCCAGGCAGTGGATAGTGTGGAGACCCTTCATAAAAATTCCAAGTGCTGCCCGTTGAATTGGCCAGGGCTTTGTGCGACTGTTCAGGCAGCAGGAACTGGACGGACTTTTGCCTTCATACTCAGTTCTCTGTTTGAGCTAAGGATTTTGTGCTGGGCTCATTTCAGTCCTGTGGCAGGAGCCAGAGGATTATGTGGGAGGAAAGGATTAAACCTCAAGGGGACAGAGCTTCCTTAGATGGCGAAGGAGCTGTTGGCCCCTACCCCTGCCCCCACTCCTGTGGCTCTTAGGCACGTTCAGCTCCAGAATCTTGCTATGATTTGGCACATCCGAGGTGTGTTTCTGTTGCACGTGTGGGCATGTGTGGATCTGTCAATCCTAACCAGCACTCCTCAATACCAGCTACACATTAGAGTCTGCTGAGAAGTTTTTTAAAGATACCAACCTCTTCTCCCCCCTGATTAGAATTGCTGGGGCAGGGACCAAACATCTGTGCTTCTAATTTTTATTTTATTATTTTAGAGGTGGGGTCTTGCTATGCTGCCCATGACTTGAACTCCTGGGCTCAGGCAATCCTTCTGTCTCAGCCTCTCAAGTAGCTTGGATAATAGGTGTGAGTCACTGCACCTGGTTATCTGTATTTTTTTTTCTTTTTTTTTTTTGAGATGGAATTTTGCTCTTCTTGCCTAGGCTGGAGTGCAATGGCACGATCTCAGCTCACTGCAACGTCTGCCTCCCGGGTTCAAGCAATTCTCCTGCCTCAGCCTTCCAAGTAGCTGGAATTACAGGCATGTGCCACCATGCACAGCTAGTTTTGGGTTTTTAGTAGAGACATGGTTTCTCCATGTTAGTCAAGCTGGTCTCGGACTCCCAATCTCAGGTGATCCACCTGCCTCAGCCTCCCAAAGTGCTGGGATTACAGGCGTGAGCCACCATACCAGGCTGGTTATCTGTAATTGTTAGGATGCTCCCCCTAGGATGGTAATGTGTCACCAGGATTGGGAAGTGCTACTTTCACCAAACCTATTTATTTTTTTTTTTTCGAGACAGAGTTTTACTCTTTGTTGCCCAGGCTGGAGTGCAGTGGTGCAATCTCAGCTCACTGCAACTTTGGCCTCCTGGGTTCAGGCAATTCTCCTGTCTCAGCCTCCTGAGTAGCTGGGATTACAGGCGCCTGACACCATGCCCAGCTAATTTTTGTATTTTTAGTAGAGACTGGGTTTCACCACCTTGGCCAGGTTGGGCTCGAACTCCTGACCTCAGGTGATCCACCTGTCTTGGCCTCCCAAAGTGCTGGGATTACAGGTGTGAGCCACCGCACCTGGCCTGACCAAACCTACTTCCAGAAGTCAAACAAATATCTTACTCCTTGATCTTACCACCTTCCCTCCAGCCCGAGTCTCAGAGCCTCAGTCTCCTCTGAACAGCAAATTGTTTATTGCTGGACTCAAAATGCTGCTGTCTCAGCTGCTCAGCAGTTGTTTTGGCCTGTATTTTGGTGATGGGAGGATTTGAGGAGTTGCAGAACATCACACCCAGTCAGCAGCCTGGAGCTCCCAACCGGCAGTCCTCAGCTCTTCATTGTTGTGGAGAGAGAGCTCACAGGGCTGTGTGCCCCGGTGCAGGAGGTACGTGGTTTCTAGTTGCTGCTGAAATCAGTACAGGGCCCCATTGTTTTGTATTGGGTGTTGAGGATCTTGGTTTTATATCGACCATGAGTTTGTGCCCCTGCGACATGCTTGATGTTGGCTCAAGGGGAACGAAGGCTGGAGGGACAGGGTGGTTGGATTGGACGTGGACCTGGGCCCGTTGCTAATCTACAAAGTGGTCATCACGCAGGAATAATAGAGCTGGCTGCACACCACAACCAACTCTATTATTTAAAAGTAAGGTCACACTTTCAATAATGTCACATTTTAAGTTATTGTTAAATAATTTATAAGACACACTGGTGGTATAATGATAGCTTTTCAAGAAGTTTATAAGAAGGCATGTTGGGCCAGGCAAGGTGGCTCACACCTGTAATGACAGCACTTTGAGAGGCTGAGGTTGACAGATCACTTCAAGCCAGGAGTTTGAGACCAGCCTGGCCAACATGGTGAAACCCTGTCTCTACTTAAAAAAAAAAAATTAACTGGGCTGGCAGCATGCTTGTAATCCTAGCTTCGCAGGAGGCTAGGGCAGGAGAATGGAGAATCACTTAAAAACAAGGAGGCGGAGGTTGCAGTGAGCCGAGATTGCTCCACTGCACTCCAGCCTGGGTGACAGAGTGAGACTCCATCTCCAAAAAAAAGAAAGGAAAAGGAAAAAAGTAAAAAGTCTTGTTGAAGGTAGTGGAGGTTCCACCTTGACAGGAGGTAGGGTGAGCATTTCTTAGAAAGGAGGAAATGGGCCCTCCTGCTACAGAGATCCACAAACAAAGATTGAGGCCTGCTGCCTAGGAGACCTGAAAGAGGCAAAGGTGAGTAAGATTCAAGGTCTCCAAGTCAGGGTCTGACTCTGGGGGTACTGGTCACATATGATGGAGGACGTCAGGAGGGCTTCCTGGAGGGGGTGACATTTACCAAGGGGGATTTTAGGTGGGGTTTGTGGGACAGTGGGGGCTGGCTGAAGAGTGTAGGTTCCTTAGACAGGAGTGGGAATTCAGCCTTGAAGGTGTGTTGGCCAGATTGCAGGGGCCCTCGAATGCAAGGGAAGAATTTCTGCTTTAACAGAAGAGCCTGGGAAGCTGTTTGGGAAAAGGAGTGATAAAGTAAGAGGGGTCATCCAGCAGAGCCCTGCATGGGTGGGAGGGAGCAAGATGGGAGGTGGGTGTTGGCGAGGGACGATCCCTCTGGTCCAGGGGAGTGGTCATAGGGCGGAAACTGACCTTATGGATGTGGGCGGGAAGGGGCTGATTTGAGACACCAGGAAGAAGCCGGCAGTAGGACTTGGTGAGAGGGCTGGGGCATGGGTGGGTGCAGCTAGTGGGAGGCTGAGTCTCAGAAAATGGGCAGTGCTCAAAGGGGGAGAACTGAGGCAAGCTGTGGAGAGGCAGCTGAGCTGGGAAGCTGGAACGGAGGTGTGGTCACCCCAGGAGACAAGTCAGGGGCTGAGGGGTTCCCCTGGGAGCTATCCAGACCCCAGTGCTAGGGAATACAGAGGGGAGAAGAACCAACTCCTGCGGGTCAGGCGCTGCCCTTGAGGTCAGATGGGGTGGGGCTGGATATTGGCCATGAGGACTTTTTCAAGAGCTCCGTTAATAGTGAGATGGGCGGACACCAGATGGCTCGGGTTAAGAAGTGAGTGGGTGGTAGGAAGATGGAAGCCGCAGCGTAGACCCACTTTGAAGAGGCTGGGCTATTGAGATGGGGAGGAAGTTCACAGTCTGAGGAGGTAGGTGAGCCAAAGGAAGGGGGTTTGCTTGTTTTTGAGATGGGGGCATCCTGAACGTCCTCCCAGGCCAAGTGAGAAGAAACCAGAAGAAAGAGGAACATGTTACCCAAATGTGCCAAAACAGCCCAGCAGCTGCGCTGCCTGGCAGAGAAACTGTGCAGAGGCCCCTGTGTCCCGCCATGCCTGCCTGGGGATGGTGCCTTGACTCAGGCTGCTTGGAGTTCCCCCAGCCTGCCCACCCCAGGATGGCAGGGGCTGTGGGTGCTCCCAGCCCCTTCTTGAGGTCGGTCCATGGGCAGGCATGTGGGCTGCCTCGGGGCGTCATTGCTGCAAATGCATACCAGCTATCAGAACCACTCTCCTGCCCCCCAGCCCGTCCCCCTGAACCCCCATGCAGAAGCCTGGCCACCAGCCCACAGAGGAGAGGGGGGTATGTTGTTCTTGGCATTTGATGGGAAGCATCTGCTGCATCCCACTGGGGTGTTGCCCAGGATGGATTGGAAAAGAGTTGGCAGGAAGGCTGAGCTCTGTGCTCACAACCTGGCTTGGTGGTGGCTGAGGAGCTTGGCAGGAGCAGAGTGCAGGAGGTGGAAACTGGGGGTTGGTGCATGAGTGCGTGAACGTGTGTGTGCGTGTGTGCGTGTGTGTTTATGTACATGTCTGTGCGGGGGGTGGGGAGGAAGCTGAGAAGCCACATCCCCTCCTCTCTGCTGCTGCAATGCTGCATGCTTCAGCAGCACGTGGGTGTCGCCACACTTCCTGGCAGGTGTCAGCCTCCAAGACTGTTCTGGGCTCTTCTCCCAGTTGGCTCAGTTGGAGTTGGGAGCCTCAACAGTCCCCTGTGGCTTCCAGAGTGGGACCCTGCTGTGGGACAGGCTGGTCCGTGCTGCTCCCTCCCCCGTGACCCTTCCATTGGATGGATCACCAGGAAGGACTGTGGGCATCGCCCACAGACAGATGGACACCTTGGGGCTTTCTTTCTGATGCCCCTTGAAAGGGGAATTTTCTCAGCTTTGGGACGAGTCTCTGTAGATATGGGAAGCTCACTATCTTAAGAGCAGCAGACTTGGGAAATCCAAAACAGACTCCTGAAGCAGGTGGGAAGGGGTCCTGTCCCATTCAGCGGCTGTGTGGCCTGGAGGGAGTTCAGCTCAGCTCGGAGTGTGTTTCTTCATCTGCAGCAGTGCCTGTGTTACTGTGGGCAGAGGAATGGACTGAGGGCTGCATTCGTTTCCTGTTGCTGCTGTAACTGCTTATCACAAACTCAGTGGCTTAAAGCAACAGAGACTTCTTCCCTACAGTGCCCAGGGTGAGAAGCTGGAGATCAGTCTCACCAGACTAAAGTCTAGGTATTGGCAGAACCCCTTCTTGCCTCTTCCAGCTTTGGGAGGGCTGCTGCAGTTCCTTGGCTTGTGGCTGCATCCCTCCAGCCTCTGCCTCTGTCCTCACATGGCCTCCTCCTCCTCTGCAATCAAATCTCCCTCTGCCTCCCTCTTTTTTTTCCTGAGAGGAAGTCTCATTCTGTCACCCAGGCTGGAGTGCAGTGGCATGATCTCAGATCACCGCAACCTCCACCTCCCAGGTTCAAGTGATTCTCCTGCCCCAGCCTCCTGAGTAACTGATTGCAGGCATGTGCACCTACACCTGGCTAATTTTTGTGTCTTTAGTAGAGACAGGGTTTTGCCATGTTGGCCAGGCTGGTCTCGAACTCCTGACCTCAGGTGATCCGCCTTCCAACATGCTGGGGTTACTGGTGTGAGCCACCACACTGGGCCACATTCATTTCTTAGGAGAAGCTCTGCTCTTTCTGATAGCAAAATGTCCCCAGCGGGTGGGGGGGGGCGGGTACTGATGGCAGGATCTCTGGCCTCACCAGCATCTTACTGCGTGTTTCTCGAAGCTGTGTCCCATAATCTTCTACATGTGGCTTGTAGACGTAATGCTGAGAATGATCTGGGAGGCTCAAATTATATGGTTCAAATCAACAGCTCTCCAATGACCTGGTGTTATCCTAGGCTCAAATTGAGACTATCCGAGGCCAGGCGCGGTGGCTCCCACCTGTAATCCCAGCACTTCGGGAGGCTAAGGCAGGCAGATTATTTGAGGTCAGCAGTTCAAGACCAGCCTGGACAACATGGTGAAAACCTATCTCTACTAAAAATACAAAAAGTAGCCAGGCATGGTGGCATGCACCTGTAGTGCACCTCTTAAGCACCAGCTACTCAAGAGGCTGAGGCAGAAGAATTGCTTGAATTTGGGAGACGGAGGTTGCAGTGAGCCAGGATCACGCCATTGTACCCCAGCCTGGGCAATGGAGCAAGACTCTGTCTCAAAAAAAAAAAAAAAAAAAGATTGAGACTATCTGAGCTGCACCATCATGATAGCTGCTGGCTGCACAGGGCCTTTGAACACTTGAAATGTGGCGATTCCAGGTCTGTGAAATGCATGCTGGGTTTCAGAGTCCCAGCAAGGGAAAACAAAAGGTAAAATATCTGTCATTTTTACATTGATTACATGTTGAATTGATAATATTTGGGGCTCTGTTAAGTGAATTATATTAAAATTAATATCACCCGTTCTTACATTTTTTAAATGATTTCTTTTTTTTTTTTTTGAGATGGAGTTTTACTCCTGTCGCCCAGGCTGGAGTGCAGTGGCGTGATCTCGGCTCACTGCAAGCTCCACCTCCCAGGTTCAAGCGATTCTCCTGCTTCAGCCTCCCAGATAGCTGGGATTACAGACACCCACCACCATGCCTGACTCATTTTTGTATTTTTAGTAGAGACAGGGTTTCACCCTGTTGACCAGGCTGGTTTGGAACTCCTGACCTCAGGTGATCCACCCACCTTGGCCCCCCAAAGTGCTTGGGATTACAGGTGTGAGCCACTGCGCCCGGCCTGTTCTTACATATTTTATTGTGGCTGCTGGAATATGTTAGGTTGCATCTGTGGCCTGGGCGCCGTTTCTGCTGGAGGGTTGGACCGCGGGGCAGCAGAGCAGGCTTTGGGGCTACTCTTCCTGAATGCTGAGTGTGTGTCTTGCTGCAGTTTTGGGGACTGGTGTTGGTGGTACCCATTTTACAGATGGGGAAGGTCAGATTCCACAGAGGTTGAGTGACGGGCCCGGGGCCTCAGAGTTCGGTGTTTGACTCAGAACCCACGGCTCTGATCCACCATCAGCCTCTTTCCCATTCGGAGGAACAGGGACTCCCGGCATGCAGTCCCTTTCCAGACACTCCCTGGCTCTGGCCTAGCACCTGGAGACCAGTGACAGCACCTCCCCGTGGCCACTTACTGTGAGGGTAGGGAGGGCTGTGGGAGAACAGCCATCTGAAGCCTTTATGGCAAACCCAAAGACCAGGAGACCTTTAGGGGTAACACTGGCCATGAGGAGTGGGAATCCATGGGTCAGAGGCCAGTGACTGCTGGCTGGGGTGCCGCTGGACATGGCCAGCCTGTGTGGCCAGCGTGGCGGGTCCCGGGGGGCTTCAGTCACCACCAGCCACACATGGGGATATGGGATGGGAAAGGTGAGCAGATGTGGAGCCCAGTGAACATGAGGTCCCATAGGGGCTGCCCGTGGGTATAGCTTACAGAATTCAGCCCCTGGCCCTCAGAAGGTGTCACCAAGGGCTGCCTTCCACTTGAGTGAATCCCTCCCAGCCCCCAGCAAGCCCTCTCCCAGGCGCTCTCTCCTAGTGTGGGAGTGGCCCCACCCCTGCTGGGAGTGACTCACTTGGGTTCAGAGGTCATGGCACTGAGCTGGGTCTGGCTGATCCCAGGCCCAGCCCCTATCGTGTCAGCTCCCTCCTCTGGGGACCCCCTTGCTCGTGCCCCTCTGGGTCCCAGCACATCCCAGGCCTGAAGGGAGTGGGAGAGGAAGAGACTGACTCACTGGCCAGGTCCCCCAGGGGCTGGGGAGGCTGGAGAGGCAGGAGTTAGATCGGATCTGAGGCCAGAGGTCTGGGAAGAAGAGCTCAGGGTGAGCTGCGCCCGATCACCTGCCCCTCCTCTCCGGCTCCTTCTCCCTTCCGAGGTCCTAGCCAACAAGCACGTGGGGTAGACGGGACAAACCCAGGTGGCTTTGTTCCAGCCTGGCTGCAGGTATGAATGGCTTTCTGGGGTGGCTGGCCATGCTCTCTGAGAGCCCAGGTGTGGGGATGTCTGAGCAGGTAGGTGGGGGAGCACCTGGGAAAGGGGGTCATCGGGGCAGGGCACAGGGAGGGTGTCCAGGTCAGTGTCAGGACCTGGCTGGGAGGAGGGGGCTCCTTACAGGCACCGGCTTTGGCAAATGCAGGGACAAAGGCAACGATGGTGGCCAGAGGTCTTTGGGAGCCTCTTCCCCTCTCTTCTTCCTGGCAGCTCCCCCTGGCTCTTCCCAGGGACCCTGTCACTTTCCTTTAGCGAGTGTCGGCTCCTTGGCATCCCTCTGGTGTCCCCAGGTTGCTGCTGCACTGGGCCTGCTCTCTGCCTGACCCCTCCTCCTGCACCTCTCACCCTGCCCCCTTGGAGCAATTCCCCACCGAGCCTCCCTTCCCAGGCAGTTGAGGTCCCTCCCTACCTCTGCCCCACGCTCTGGGAGGCTTCTTGTTCCGTGGCCACAAAGCCCCTTTGATCCTCTGCTCGGCTCTGAGCCATGTGACCCGGTGGGCGGGCCGAGGCTCTCAGCGAGTCCAGCGCAGCCCGACGTTCCGCTGCTGGGGTGAGTCCTGCTCCTTTGTTCTTCCCAGCCTTGTACGACTGGCCCGGGGGCTCTCAGGTGGTGCGGCCGAGAGGCGGGCCCCCGATGGCCACGGTGGTGGGGCCGGGAGCCACGCTGTCCCGGAGCCCAGGCCTCAGGCGGCAGGACTGAGTGGGGTCCCCAGGAGAGGGGTGGCAGGGAGCTCAGTCTCCACGCGGGGACCAGATTTTCGGCCTTGAAATAGAAGAATAGGGCTTTGTGTGGTCACAGCTATCTCTTTGTAAATATTTGGCCAGCTAAGCTGAGCGCCTCCGTGCTCCTGCCGGGAGTGTCTTGGAACTTGTTTCCCTTTTGCAAGGGGTTTCCCTGGCTTCCAGGAGGGCCAGGAAGAAATGCGAATTGGCCACCACTTTCTCTAAGATCACTCTGCTGAAGTTATCACCCCGTCGGGCTCCCCAAGACTGGCTGGAGTCTAGAGATAGTTTCAACGATAGAAATGCAGTAACCCACGCTCCAGGCGGCGCCGGCACTGGGATCTGGGGAGCCGCTGCCACAGCCCAGGATTCCTGGATGTGCTGGGGATGTGCGGGCGTTCCCGGGAGAAGCGAGGAGGGAGGCTGCCGCTGGCTTAGCTGGGATGCGTGTGCTCTGCTTCTCAAGAATGGCGTGCAGGGTGTCAGCCGTAGAGAGGCATGTCAGTGAGCAGGGCCTGAGGGAGCTCCCAAACGGACCTGCTTTCAGGGGGGCTTTTCATGCTGGGAGAACTGCAGAGACTAAAGTCATGCAGCCAACTGAGGGTGGTCCCTGGCAAGCAGGGAGGGGCGAGGAGCTCTGCAGGCAATGCCATCTGCATCCGAAACGCCATCCCAGTGACTCTGGGGACTGCCTCAGCCTCCAGCCTGCCGCCCTTCATTCCTGGCCCCTCTCTCTTTGCTTTTTGACGTGAAATCTTGTGTGTTCTGGTCAGAGGTTTGGGGAACAGCTCTCTGCTCATCTAAGATAAGTTTGGAATTCTTTTCCAGGGGAAAAATGTGCCTCCCGGGAGCAGGTTGAACAGTAGTTTTTGGCAGGTCTGTTCTGGGCTGTGGGGAAAGCACCTGCTAGACCGGGGTCGAGTTGGAATTCGGTTTGGATCCCACACGGGGAGACCCATTAGAAGAGGAGGAAGCAGAAAGAGGTCCCATTCCCTGATAATGCGGTGGGTTTCCTCCTCCGTTCATTGCCTCCTGGCCTTGAAACTTAGTGGGGCCTCCTGTGTTTCCATGAATGTCATCATTCTCTTTAGCCAAGTCCAGCGGCAGCCCTAGGAACTCCTTTTCAGGAAAGGGAGGAAGGTGCTTGCTTAGCATCCCACACGTGAGTCCTCGTTGGAAAGGTGGGATTCTTGCTGCTCCTTCTTGGGTCTCTTTTGGGCTGAAGTGTGGCCTGAAAGAGACCCAAGCTCAGCGGGAGGAAGGCCCGTGGTGTAGCTCGCCTTTCTTAATGCCTGGCTGTGGGGACCTGAGTTGCCGCTGACCCTGGCCCGCCCCTCCTGTCCCCTGGTCATTTCAGTGTCGGGGCGCCTGAGACACGATTGCATTGACTGCTTTGTGTGTGTTCCCACCGCCCCCGCCCCGTAGGCTGTCATGGTGACAGTGATGGGGCCAATTCAGCTGGAGGTGGGGAGGATCCTCTGTGTGCGCATAGGGTGTGGTGTGGGGCGTTCTGGGATGAGAAGATGTGACTTCTGCCCTGAGAACCCTGTCTTCATGGAAGGCGGCGACATAGTTGCAGGCAGAGCCATCAAGCACTGTGGTCAGACCAGCATTCCATGTCAAAAATGGCCTTGTCCACTGGGCGCGGTGGATGGCGCCTATAACCCCAGCACTTTGGGAGGCCAAGGCAGGAGGATCACAAGGTCAGGAGTTTGAGACCATCCTGGCCAACATGGTGAAACCCTGTCTCTACTATAAATACAATAAAATTAGCCGGGTATGGTGGCACGTGCCTGTAATCCCAGCTACTTGGGAGGCTGAGGCAGGAGAATTGTTTGAATCCGGGAGGCAGAGGTTGCAGTGAGCTGAGGTTCTGCCGTTGCATCTAGCCTGGGTAACAAGAGCATGACTGTGCCTCAAAAATAAATAAATAACATGAAAATAAAGCCTTGTCTGGGCCTGGGGTCTGTCCTCTGAACCCCAGGTCCACTGTCCTGAGCTTGAAGGACAGGCTCCACAAGGACTTTCAGCCCAGAAGCCCTGGACCCACTTGGGCAACCAGCATCTCTGGGTTGACCACTCCCAGCCCTGCCTGGCCTCCGGGGCCACCGTATCCTCTCGACTTCCTGTTCTGCCACAGCTGGTCGGAGCTGCTGTTATCAGACTGTGCGAGGCACTTCCACAGGAGGGGCTACCCTGTCTTTAGGAGCCCCCCTCCCTGCCCCCCAGGCCTGGGGCAGTGTTCGGCTTCCCTGCTGGTGTCAAAGGTCTCAAGGCCCCTTTAAGACGAGCGTCCGCCCCGTCAGCCGCTTCCGTTATCTGGCTCCTCAGTACATGTAAGCCTTTCCCATACACCCCGGATGTTTAGGGCTTCCGCCCTCTCTCCCTGGCTGAGGGTGTGGGAAGAGGGCTTTATTTCAATGCTTGAGAGTAGGGTCAATGGGCGGGGTGAGCTGGAGGGGGGCTCCTCCCCGCTCGCCCCTTTCTGCAGCCCTCACCTTAGCATAGGGCATTGATACCACCTGGCTTGGGGGCTGATGACCCGGGAGGCTCCCAGCTTCCCGCAGCCGCTCTTTGGGGAAGAGGCTTCCTGAGGGCCTTGTGGCCCTTGGCTGGGACTCTGTTCCAAGTTCTGCCTTCCAGCGCCGAGCTTTGATTTGTCGATTGAGCGCGGGTGCAGTTCCTGGACAGGTAGGGACCTGTTCCCGGAGCTCTGCAGAGCCTTGGGAAGCTTTCCCAGAAGCGCTCCCGAGGGGGCGGCCATACCCAGTCCGCTCTACCTGTGAGTTTGTTTGAAGAGGAATTAGCTGGGAAGGCGGGGTTCTAATTACAGGCTCGTGAGGGTCCCTCTTGCCCCCACCCAGGAAGCCACGGAGTTCCTGGCACTGTGCCTGCCCCGCTGGCTGCAGGGGGCTCATGAGAGCCTTGCTCCAGGGCCTATAGGGTAGCAATGGGAGCCCTCCGCACCTCGGCCCCCCCAGGCTGGCTGTTCAAACTTGCCACAGCTCAGGCTCTTCCTCCTCTCTTTTATCCACCCTGGGAATCATACGCTGCCCACCGGGGGCTGAGGGGCTGCAGAAGAGAGAGCTTAACACCCAGAGGCCGGGGCCTTCTGCAGGCGCTGAGCTGCTGTGGCCTGATCTGGGCTCCCTGCTGGAACCGTCACAGCAGAGTTAGTGATCGGCCTGGAGGAGCTGCCTCACACCAGCTGACTCCACGGCTGATTTCACGGACCGGTGCCAGGCCTTGGTTTTGCTGGGGGTGGTGGTCAGTGCAAAGAGTCCAAAGAGTGGCAGAGTTCTGGCCTCTCTGCCCTCCCCCTGGCCAGCCAGCCTCAATGCAATTTGCTTTTTTTTCCCCCTCCTTTTCCCTACAAGTGACACTAAATGCGATTTGTCAGTGCTTTCATTTGGGTTCAGTAGTTGGATCATGGGCAGAAGCACTGCAGATTTGTCACTGTCCCGAAGTTAGGGGTGAGGGACACCTCCTGTGAGATCCCGGCTCCTGGGTGCTCTTGGAACCCCAACTCTGGCTAGGCCTTGAGGGGCTGACACTGATGGGGTTGCCGACACTGACCTCTGCATGGCCTTCAGGAAAGGGGCCCTTCGCTCTCTGTCCCATCCAGCCTGGCTGGCAGCACCCTCTTCTCAGGCCTGTGCCCCTGGCAGGGCCTGCTGCCCCACCCTGCTCTGTGGGTGCCAGGCTCTAGGCGCCGGGTGACTCGGTCATCTGAACGATCACTAAACAGTCAACCTTCAGTGTCCCCAGGGGACTGTGCATGGGCATCCTCCCTCCCCCACATCCTTGTCTCTTCTCTCTCAGCCTTTGCTCCAGGGCCACCACAGGACCAGGAGATTCACGGACACGGTGGGGCATGTCCACTAGGCAGATTGGGCCCTGAACCTGGGCACCCCCTCCAAGGGGCACATCCACTAGGCAGATTGGGCCCTGAACCTGGGCACCCCCTCCAAGGGGCACGTCCACTAGGCAGATTGGGTCCTGAACCTGGGCACCCCCTCCAAGGGGCACATCCACTAGGCAGATTGGGCCCTGAACCTGGGTACCCCCTCCAAGGGGCACGTCCACTAGGCAGATTGGGCCCTGAACCTGGGCACCCCCTCCAAGGGGCACATCCACTAGTCAGATTGGGCCCTGAACCTGGGCGCCTCCTCCAAGGGGACCCCAGTGGGCGGGGATGATGGTGCCATCTCTCTCTCACTGGAACTGACATGATGATTGTGTCTTATTGATCCCCGTCCTGAGTTTCTGGACGTCACAGGTGCTTGCTCAACGAGTGTTTGAATGAATGAATGGTAAGCATTGTGTGACTGCAGATTTTCAACTTTTATCCAAATATTTTGTGGTTTCTGGGAGGCTAGCCCGAGAGTCTCACAAGAATCTCCATTCTTCCTATGTGCTCTGCACGAGGTCTTCTTGGAGGGTTTTTAAGAAAAAGAGCAGCATTTCCTTGGGGATTTGAACACGCTCTCCCTGGGGGCAGGGGACTGTCCTCGAAGACTCCCGCCCGCTTCCCATTTGCCATGTGACTAGGAGGGTCTTGGGTCAGGATGGTGTCTTTTGTGCCTTGTGTGCTGGGACCGGAGGAAATGATGTCTGTGGCCGGTGTCATCTGCTAGCCGTGAAGACTAATGATGGGCCAGACAGTGGCCCCATTGAGTGGGAGGGAGAATCACTGCTGTTTGTAGCTCTGGGGCTGGGCGGGTGGGAGCCGAGGAAGGGCAGAACAGCGCAGACCTGGCACAGAGAACCCTGGAGGAGGAGTAGGGGGTCTCAGCTACCCAGGGCTCAGGGACATGCACGAGGAGCAGGTACGGTGTGCGTCCTCCTGCCGATTCTCCACCTGTCGGTTTTGTTACCTGCACCAGGCTTTGTGGTGAGAGAGGACACAGAGCAGAGGGAGGTGCTACAGCGAGACAGGTCATACACTCTGCTAATGGACTGTCACCCGTTGCTTCTGTGGTTTTGCTGTCAGGGTCCTCCAGCACCAGGCCCCCATGGCCAGGGACGAGCCCCACAGCCAGTACCAGCTCTCCACAGCCAGGGACAGACCCTGCAGCCAGGGACAGACTCCATAGACAATACTGGGTCCCTGCAGCCAGGGGTGGGCCCCTATGGCCAGTACCAGATCTCAGGGACCAGCACTGGGTATGCACAGCCAAGATCTCAGTGACCAGCACCAGATGCCACAGCCAGGGATAGGCCCCACAGGCACTACCGGGTCCCCAGAGCCAGGGATGGCCAGAGCCAGGTCTCAGTCTGAGTGACCAGCACTGGGGCCCTGGGTGACTGAGGAAGTGCACGGCTGACTAAAGCTGTCCTGAGACACTAAGCCATTGCTGAGGTCTCAGGGGGCTCAGACTCCTCTGCTCGTCCTCTTGAATTCTAGAATCAGACACACCTGGGTCCAGCCTTGCCCCCAGGGCTGTGTGCCTTGGCTGGTTGCCTCACCTCCTGGAGGCTCAGTGAGATGGGGACGGTGGCACAGGGCCTGGCCCAGAGGGCACCCGGTGGCACAGGGTCACCTGCTGATATCTATACAGCCTCGGCCCTTGGCCTGGCTTCATACCACAAGTCCCCCCTGGACTAGCCCTGAAGGGAGGCTGGGTTTTCTGCCTGTCCCGATGAGATGGCTGAGGGACAGTCCCCAGCGAGCCCATCTGAGGGTTGTAACCTCTTCCCCTGGTGTTTTCCTGCTCACTAGGAATGTTGCCAGCTTCCAGCTGAAACCTACCTGCCGGAGTCACTTCCTACCCTTTCACCATCCCTCCTCATTCAGCATCCCCACCCCACAGCCCAGTGCAGGACTTGGGGTGGAAAGAGGTCCCAGGTGGGCTGGAGCCAGGTTCTCAGCCAGGGTGGCATCCTGCATCTGGGACTGCGATTCCAGAGGCCCCTGCCTTGTTCCAGCCCTGACACCGCTGCCATCCTCATGCTCTTTGGAGACTAACTGGCCTCAGGCTCTAAAACCTCAGTGAGGTCTTTGGACAGGGAGGATCCTCACTCGTGGGTAGAGGGACTGCAGGGTCCACGTGCCTGTTACGAACCACATGGCCTCAGACCTAACTTTCCTCTCTGATCCTCAGCCTTTTGTCTGAAAAATGGATAATGGTGGTTACCACATCAGGGGCCAGCATGGGGACAAGCGGAGATGAAACGGAAGAGGCTCAGCATGGAACATGGACACTGAAGTGCTAAGTGTGTGTTACCGGCTGTGGTGGCTGCCAAGGCCCAACCGCATGGCAGCTGGGGGCTGAGTGGCGGGTGGGAAGTGGGCGCAGGAGGTGCAAGACGGGCCTGAAGCTTCTGATCCAGTGAGATAACTACACACCCAGCTCTAAGAAAGAGTGCCCCAGGAAGGTGGGGACTCTGCAAAGGCTTTGTGGCCCAGGAATTTGAGATGTGCCTCTGGCCTCTTTAGAATGTCACCAGAGCTCTGGGAGGAGGTCAGCTTAGATGTAGGGGCAACAGGAGAGATGGGAGTGAGAAAACCACTTGGTGTTGGGAAGTGAAGCCTGGAGAGGTGGCATGGGGGCAAAGGAGGGCCTTGGGGGCCACGGGCCCATGCCTCCAGGAGGTGGAGGCAGTGAACGGGGCCAGGGTTGGGCCTACACAGGACACCACCGGCCCTGCCACCAGCCTTGCCAAAGCCTGCACCTGCTCCTCAGGCCACCTGAGCTCCACTCCTACCTGGCACTCTTTGGTCTGATGCCTACTTCCTGCTTCCCGCCCTCCTGGGAAGAGAGAGGCCACTTGGATGAAGTCCCTCGGCTGTCCTTTCCTGTCCTTCCAAGTGTCCTGGCTGCCTCCCAGCCTTTCCCAGGGTTAGCTGTTGACCTGAACTGCCCAGTCCCACCTCCCCAGACTCCTGGGACCTTTCCCGAACACCACCAGCCACCTCTATCTTCATCGTTCACTCGTGCATTCACCCAGCAGGGCTTTTGGGTATCCACTCAGTAACATCAAGGTGCTGAGATACAGCTGTGGGTAAGCCCTGGGCCCGGTCTATGAGGACCTCACAGTTGCCATCTCCCTGCCAGGCACCTTGTGGGGTCCAGAAAGAGAAACTAACACACTGTGTTTGTCCACTTCAAGTTGCTGTAAAGGAATACCCAAGGCTGGGGATTATTAGGCTCATGGCTCTGCAGGCTGTACAAGTGGCACCAGCATCTGCTTGGCTTCTGGGGAGGCCTCTGGAAGCTTTTCCTAATGGCAGAAGGGGACGGGGGAAATGGCATGTCACCATGGCGAGACTCTTTATAGCAATCTGATCTCCTAGACCTCATGACCATGGGGAGGACACCAAGCCACCCATCAGGGATCCGCCCCCATGACCCAAACATCCCCCTCCAGGCCCCACCTCCAACATCAGGCTTTATATTTCTACATGAGATTTGGAGGGGACAGGGTCCAAACCATATCACCTATGATCTCTCTGTGCGTGCCTCAGTTTCTACATCTGGCTAAGCAGCAGAAGCACCTCTGTTCCTAGCTGAGAGGGCGGTGGGGGAGACATGGCTCAGGGATGGGAGGCTCGTCCCCTGAGGTGTCTACAGGGTGGGAGTGAGGAGGGCCCTACCTCGTGTGTGCCAGGCTTGGCTGGCTCTTCACAGCTCACCGTGGGGCTCCCTGAGGACTGCTGTGGAAGAAAGAGCTAATTAACTTGGTCAGCTAAGTGCTGAAGTTGTCATTAAACTTGAGCCACCCAGGGGCCCTCTCCCTCTGGGGCCCCTGTCAGCCGGCAAAGAGGAGCTTAATTGAATTTTCTTCTTGTCCATCAAGGCTCCTGGCTGGATTGATTGGGGTTTGGGATATGGGGAAGGAGAGGGCTTGGGCCTCTCCCAGATTTGGAGTGGATTCCACCAGAGGTGGTTCAGGAAACCCCGGGGACCACCCCAGCAGCTTAGGGCTCCTGGGTCATTTCCTCTGGTGTTGAGCAGCCCCGGCCCCTGGAGCCCTCAGCAGGGGATGCGGGGCCTGCCACGCTGCGGTCCTCACTGCTGCCGCTATGCACGGCTGCGTCTTGCGTGTGGGGAGTGGGGTGCTGAGTGGGGTATCTTGGGAGGCAGATTTTCCCTTCTCATCCCTCCTGCCCAGAGACCTTGGGGACGAGTTGAGTGAGAGACTGGCTGTGTTTCTGTTGCCATCCCCCACTCTGTTTAAGCAGAGGTTTATGGCTTCCTTCTTAATTTAAAAGGGTCATTCTGTGACTCAACGAATCTCAGTCTGTCACCCAGGGCCCTTTTAAAAATCCATAGGGAGGCTGGGCGCAGTGGCTCACGCCTGTAATCCCAGTACTTTGAGAGGTCGGGGCGAGTGGATCACCTGAGATCCGGAGTTCGAGACCAGCCTGGCCAACATGGTGAAACCCCATTTCTACTAAAAATATAAAAATTAGCTGGGTGTGGTGGTGGGTGCCTGTAATCCCAGCTACTTGGGGGGCTGAGGCAGGAGAATCA
Organism: Leontopithecus rosalia; assembly: GCA_028533165.1. Classification (NCBI taxonomy): domain Eukaryota; kingdom Metazoa; phylum Chordata; class Mammalia; order Primates; family Cebidae; genus Leontopithecus; species Leontopithecus rosalia. Next base: position 30,737,197 of record CM052652.1, on the reverse strand, counting down.
CTTGAATCTGGGAGGCAGAGGTTGCAATGAGCAGAGATCACACCACAGCACTCCAGCCTGGGTGACAGAGTAAGACTGTCTCAAAAAAATAAAAACGTAAAATAAAAATCCATGGGGAGATCCAGTAATTCCTTTGGCTGGTGTGAGGAGAGTGTGAGAAGGTAGATGGAGAAGCTACCAGCTGAGGATCGCCCCCACCCTTGGGCTACAGAATCGGAGGGGCACATGAAAAGTGTTCCTAGATCTGGGCTGGAGGCTGGGGACATCCGAGGGCAAAGATGATGCTGTCCCCGCTCTCGTTTGCAGAGGAGTGCTCAGGGCTCACTGGCTCCTGGTTGCTGTTTAAGTGATAGCTTTATAGAGATGGAATTCACATACCATGACATTGACTTTTTTAGGTATACAGTTAAGTGGTTTTGCTGTAGTCATAAAGTAATTGTATTAGGCTCATCCAGAGAAACCACCAGTAGAAGGTGTGTACATGTGTGTAGATTAAGAGATTTATTATTGTGAGGAGTTGGTCACCTCGTTACGGAGACTGGCAAGTGCCAAGATTCACAGAGTAAATCAGCAGGCTGGAGACACAGGCTGTGGCTCTGGTGCCCATCTGAAGGCGGAGACCCAGGAGAGCCAGCGGTGCCGTTCCAGTCCCGAGACCCAGGAGAGCCCAGGTGTCTGTTTGAGTCCGAAGGCGGGAGGACACTGGTGTTCTGGGCTGGAGGCAGTTCAGCAGGAAGGATTCGCTCCCACTCCGGCTTTGCGTCTTAATCAGACCCGCAGGCCCTGGTCACAAAATTACAAAGGCCCGAACCGAACAAAATCAGAGAAAAACAAAACCCTTTCCTTCTGCCGGTTTTTGATTCATTGGCTGGGACCCTGTGCATTAGACTGACAGAGAGATGAATGGGAAACACGCGTAACAATTAAAATAAGTTTTATTTGCCACTGAGCCTTCATGAGAAAATGAAGACCCAGCGAAACTGTGAGCCTGGGTGGTTTTTGTTTCGTTTTGTTTTGTTTTGTTTTGAGACAAGGTCTCACTCAATCACGGCTCACGGCAGCCTTGACTTCCCGGGCTCGAGCTGGGACCCAGCTGCTCTGCACTCACTCCGAGTCCCAGCTCAGTCTCCCAAGTAGCTGGGACTACAGGCGCGCACCACCACGCCCAGCTGATTTTTTATTTTTATTTAATTAATTTATTTGTTTTGAGACGGAGTCTTGCTCTGTACCCAAGCTGGAGTGCAGTGGCATGATCTTGGCTCACTGCAACCTCTGCCTCCTGGGTTCAAGTGATTCTCCTGCCTCAGCCTCCTGAATGGCTCGGACTACAGGCGCGCACCACCACACCTGGCTAAGTTTTATATTTTTAGGAGGGTTGGGGTTTCACCATGTTGGCCAGGCTCTTCTTGAACTCCTGACCTTAAGTGGTCCAGCCACCTCGGCCTTCCAAAGTGCTGGGATTACAAGTGTGAGCTCCTGTGCCCGGCCTGGCCTGAGCGTTTTTATGCTGGGTTTGATGAAGAGGGGAAAGTGGTGGGAAACTGTGACAGAGCAACAGAGGATGAGCTGAGTAGTGAGCCCGGGGGGGAGGTGTCTCAGCAAGGCCTGCGTACTGGGGCCCCTCTCAGATCCTCCATCTCTGGCGATGGGGGTCTTCCTTACCACTGGCTATAGGGAGGGCACCTCTGGCATGAGGGGCTTATGATCTACTTCAGAGAAGGGGCAGGTCAACAAGTCCTTCTTGGACCTGCCATTTCTTTTCCTTCAGCTGAAAATATTCACTGTGTCAAGGCACTGTATCTTGTAGTGTGCATTCCAAACCCTGCCGCCTTCAACTGATCAGGTGAGGCCCACCCACATCAGGGCACACAGTCTGTGTTACCTGGGCTCCTGACTGCACCCTTTCCCCATTTGCCCTGAGAATACTCACCTGCAGTGTTCCTGGCTGCAGCATTCACCCTAAGGTAATGTTGCCGGGAAATATCTTGCTTTTATTATTTTCACATCACTCTAGGATATCGACTTAAGAAACAAAAGACATCATTCTGTTTGCAGCATCCCATTTTTACTAGTGGTATTTCCATTTTAAAAAAAATAGTAATTATCAGCTGGACATGGCGGCTCATGCCTGTAATCCTAGCACTTTGGGAGGCTGAGGCTGGTGGATCAACTGAGGTCAGGAGTTTAAGACCAGCCTGGCCAACATGGTAAAACCCCGTCTCTACTAAAAATATAAACATTAACTGGGTGTGGTAGCGGGTGCCTGTCATCTCAGCTATCAGGAGGCTGAGGCAGGAGAATGGCTTGAACCCAGGAGGAGGAGGTTGCGGTGAGCCAAGATCGCTGCATTCCAGCCTGGGCGACAGAGCAAGACTCCGTCTCAAATGACCATCGTGATCATCATAATCATCATAATCATTCTCAATCGCTGAAAATGTCAAGTCCTAGAGAACACAGCATCCCTGCGAGTGATGTAAGCATCGTTCCCATCCGTTGTTGCCTGAAGATTCATTTGATGAATCTGATTTTTCTGAAAAAGATGATTCTGATGATTCACATGACTTGATGTTTTACTTAGAAATAACTACAGGAACCGTTTGGTTTTTTTAAAAACTTCTTTTTTGTTTTTTGAGACAGAATCTCTCTCTTGCCCCAGCTGGAGGGCAGTGGCATGATCTCAGCTCACCGCAACCTCTGCTTCCCAGGTTCAAGGATTCTCCAGTCTCAGCCTCCCAAGTTGCTGGGATTACAAGGTGCCTGCCACCACTGCTGGCTAATTTTTTGTGTTTTTTAGTAGAGACAGTGTTTCACTAGGTTGACCAAGCTGGTCTCGAACTCCTGACCTCAAGTGATCCTCCCGTGTCGGCTTCCCAAAGAGCTGGGATTACAGACGTGAGCCACAGTGCTTGGCCAGTTTTTACATTTAATTTTCACGTAGAACATCAGTCAGATTTGCTTCAGCCTCATGGAGGGTGTTTATGTAAAATTAAGTGAGTGCTGGCAGTGAGCTGAACTTTTTTTTTTTCTAAAAAGTAAAAAGGTTACATGTTAAACTCACCCAAAAACACCCTCACAGACACGCTTAGAATAGTGTTTGATCAAATACCTCGGTGCCCCATAGCCCAGGCCAGTTGACACAGAAAATTCACCGTCACAGTTATACATGCATCACCATTAATCACAGCACCTTTCATCATTTCCAAAGAGACCTTGTCCCATTAGTGGCCAGTCCCTATTCCCAACTCCTGGCTGTCAGCCCCTAGCCACCACTCATCTGCTTTCATCTCTATGAATTTACCTGTTCTAGATAGTTTGTGTAAATGGAATCCTACAATATCTGTCTCCTTTCACTCGGTATTTTCTCCTTTCACTCATTCAAATTGTGGCTTGTATGGGTGCTTCATTATTTTTCATGACTGAATAATATTCCATCACGGATAGACCACACTGTGTATCTCTTCGTCTGCTGATGGACATTTTGGTTGTGTCTACTTCTTGGCTAGTGTGAAGAATGCTGCAGTGAGTGCCGGTCTACAGGTTTTTGTGCGAACACATTTTCATTTCTGTTGGGGAATTGCAAGGTCATCTGATTTAGCCAACCAGCCTTTAAGCCATGTGTCTGCTGAGGGACCCAGGTAGAGGTGCATTGCTGTGAGTCCTTGTAGCAGCCTGTGTTTCTCTGCTGTTCTCTGAGGTTGCTCTCACCAGCACAGGCCACCGTGAGCCCCAGGAGGCCAAGACACCCTTTGTTTCATCCTGAGTCCAGGCCTCCCTCCATGGATGAATGGACATTGACTCAATGCAGGGATGGGTGGGGGGATGGGGACGCAGAATGGCCCTGAGGGCCTGCAGCTGGGTCCTGGCCGGTGACTTCTAGTTTCCTTTGCCTGTTGGAGCCCAGAACAAGTCAGAAAGGGGAAGTGCGAGGTTCGTGTGTGTTTTCTGCAGTAGATTGGCAGGCACTGGTGGGTGAGCTCCTTGCAGCTAGTTACAGTGTGAGGGAGGAAGTGGGAGGGGAGGGAGAGGGTGAGTTTGGTGTAACTCACCCCTGGTAGGGGGCTGGGCTGAGGCTGGGGGAAGTGACTTTTAATCCGGACCTTCCTGGGGAGGATGGAAAGGCTGAGGACCCCAGGTGAGGATGGCCACAGGTCTCCCAGGGCTGAGGTCTTGGGGAAGTAATGTGCTACTGTGTTTCTGGACTGTGTACGTCACACACACACACACACACACACACACACACACACACACACACACGAGTAAACTAACACAAATGTGTGTCCATTGTCGCTTTAAACCACCAGCCTGTAAAGCGAAGGCCCCTGTCCAGGCCTGCATCTGGGCACCCACTCCCCAGCCGGTGGGCGGTTCATGCTGCAGTCTGTGGCCACTCCTCCAAGATGCAGCCCAGGAACCCAGCCGGCTTGGAAAGCCCTGTGGGCGCAGCCTCTGGAAGGCCCGGGCCAGGCCCCTTCCCCCTCCCAGCCCTGGGAAAAATTACCATATGAATGTGGCTCCTTCCCTTAGTTTGGGCTGTAAGGGGCCTGGGAGGGGACAGGCTTCCACCCTGGGAGCTTGCAGGTTCCGGCTGCTGTCTGCGGTGGCTGCGTGGGCTTGAGCGAGCCTGGGGTCGCTACCAGGTGGAAGGAAGAAGCTGGCATTTCTTCCTGGAGGTCACCGTTTGAGTCCCACAGTACGTTAACCCCCGGCCCTGGATCCTCGGGAGGAGGAGAAAGAGGAGAGGCAGGAAGTGTGGAGGGTGGGCCAGCCCGGAGTGTACATGGATAGGGCAGCGCGGGAGACCTGTGGGCTCCCTCACTGACCCAGCCAATATCCCAGTGTTCATGAGAACACGCTGTTACTGCAGTTTTATTACTTTGATCTGATTTCAAAAGCACAACTGATGACTTTAGGGAAGAGAGAATCTAAGGAAGGCCTCACAGGAGAGGTTAAGATGTGATCAAGTAAACGTGAACCATTTGTAAACTGTAGAGTGCGGTGCTCCGGTCCGCCCTGGGGTCAGCGCCCCTCTGATGCTCAGCTTGGCCCCTGTATCTTTTAGCCTGTCTGAGCTCTGTGGGGGTCAGGGCTGGGTCTGGTACATTTAGGGACTTCTACCAAGTCCCTGGCAGTGTCTCAGTTACTAAATCCACTTTGCTGGTTCCTAAATCACCTCCCTTGGGGCTGGCCATGTCACATCAGGCTTTTCATGCCGGATGGTAGATGGATAGATGCTGGGACCAAGTCATCCTTGGGCCATGAGACATCTGACCCTCTAATGGTATCTCAAGATGGTAGCTCTCCAGGGCGTCTTCCACTGGTGACCGGCGGCCTCTAAGGGGCCCCGCCACCTCAGCGTGGAGAGCGGCCCGGCCAAGGTCTCAGGGTCTGGATGGAGCCAGGCGTAGGCCCAGGTGTTCTGGCTGGAGGCCCTCTCTCATGGGCTCTGCCTGTCTTGTGTCCCTGGTCCTTACTGTGTCTTCTGTGTTCTGGGAGAGACCCCAGAGGCCCTGAGCCCAACACTGGGGTTGGAGAGTGGGCGGGGAAGGAGGTGGGGATTAGGGTCCCTGGCTGTGGAACTGGCAGGCCCCAAGTCCCCGCCCCACTCCCCTCCCAACCCAGCATCTCATCCCACACTGACCATTTCCTGAACAAAATTTCCTGAAGGGGCTTCCCGCCCCAGCTGTCCCAGGAAACCCATCCATCCTCCCGCCTTAGTGCTTTGTGGCTCCAGAAGGACGGTGGAAGCCGGAAATCGTGAGCCTCTCATTCACAGGCAGCCACACACTAAAGCCACAGGGACACCGTGGGAAAGGACTCTGGCCAGTGCGGCCGGCACAGAGGGAGTGGTGTCACCGGGGTAGACAGGAGTAGTGGCTGTCCCCATGCTGCTTTGGGAGAGAGGAGGGGCTGGATGAAAGGGCAGCAGGCTGGCCATTCATTCATTCATTCATTCACTCACTCATTCACAGGGTGTTACTGGGTGCTTCAGATGTGTAAGATTTTGTGGGCAGTGAACGCAACAGACCCCAGACAGCAATCTGGGAGCCACATGTGTAAGGCCACATGCTGGGCTACCTGTGTGAGCACTGAGGGACCCAGTGTAGATTAGCTGTCCTGGGAGAACAAGCAGGTGTTCCAGGAGAGGACCGCCCCCAGCAGGGAGGACCTCTGTGGGAAACCTCGGAAGAGCTGAACGGAGTTGGGGAGGCTAGATGTGGTTAGGTTAGGGGCGTGTGCTTTGTTAAAGACTTCGAGCATTTACCGACCAGGCACAACACTATGCGCTTCATAAGTATCTCGTTTGATCCCCAACATTCTTATGAGACAGATGTTATTATCCCATTTCACATGTAAGAACATTGAGATGCAGTATGGTTAAGTTACTTGCTAAGGGTCATACAGCACGTTGGTGGTAGGACAGGATTCTGTAGCCTCAGGAATCTGGCTTATCCCAGGTGGTCACAGTTTCATGGAGGGAAACAATCAGATTAATTTGATAAGTTTTATGACAGGTCTCTTGGTGTTTTGAGGAAGAGGGATGGGGCAGGGGCAGTTAATGGTGGTGGCTTGGGTTGCAGGTGGCTGAGATATGTTGGGTTAACATTGATGGGAGTTTGGGATGGACAAGTGGACGTGGAGTCATGGAAATGAATAGTCCAGGTGCAGCCCCTGGAGATCTAGCTGCAAGAAAATAGGCCATTCACTTCAATGGGGGATGGGGTAGCAGGCGGTGGGATGGGAGCTCTAGAGTTCAGCCTGGGGCGTGGTCATTTGGTTCAAGATGCCTTCAGACATCTGGGCTTGACAGTGGCAATGGCTATGGATACCCAGGACCCAGCAGAGGGCCTAGCACAGGGGGGTCCGGGGACACATCTGTGAGTCATGGCCCCCAGGAGCTATCAGGCTGGCACCTGAGTGTGTATCTGGACAAAGAAGGTGGTATTGTTGGCATTGAATGCCCAGGGGTGGGTGAAGTCAGCTAAGGAGCGGGTCCCTCAAGGTACCAGGACTGACTCCGTGGGTGAGGGTGAAGGAGGAGCCAGCAGAGGCTGAGAGAATCGCCAGAGGCAGGAGGAAGGTCATCAGAGCCCTGTGTAGAAGCCTGGAGAGCATTTGGGGAAAAGAAGGGCTGGGTGGTCGTCATTCTCTGCTCCTCAGAGGCAAGGGTGACCCCTGTGTATTTCATTCTTCAGAGGCCGGTGGCTCCATCTGGTCAGAACCCCAAGTTCAGAGATGCCGCTGAGCTTCATGCCACAGTGCAGGCAGCAGAGGCCATGGAGCAGGCCTGCGGGGTCAGAGCATGCCACTTGCTTCCTGGTGTCTCATACCCTGAGCTCAGAGGTTGCTTAGATGCCCTGTACAGCATCCCCCTAGTGTTCCAGAGAGGATGAAAGTGACTGTCTTTGGGTTGCCAGGCAACCATCCTCGTACACTGCCTTTTCCTGGGGAGAGTCTGGGGTGAAAGGGTGTGTGTGTGTTTCTGAGACTCCTTGGATAGGCCACATCCACCTACCCACCCATCTTTTCACTTACCTGTCTTTCCACCCACTCACCCATCCACCCTTGCACTTATCCAACCATCTACTCATCCAACCATTGATCTACCCACGCACCCATCCACTCATCCATTCATCCACCCATCTACTCATCCACCCATCCATTCATCCACTCATCCACCCATCCACTCATTCACCCATCCACTCATCTATCTATCCATCCTCTCATCTATCCATTCACTCATTCATCCATCCACCCATCCACTAACTCATCCATCCATCTACCCATCCACTCATCCATTTATCCACTCATCCACCAATTCACTCATCCATCTATCCACTCATCCACTTATCCACCCATCTACCCATCTGCTCATTCATCCATTCATCCATCCTCCCATCTGTTCATCTCCCCATCCACCCATCCACTCATTCATCCATCCACTCATCTACTCATTCACCCATCTATCCATCCATCCATCCACCCATCTACTCATCCACCCATCCACTCCTCCATCTGCCCATCCACTCATCCATCTATCTACTCATTCACCCATCCATCAATATACTCATCTGTTCATCTACTCACCCACCCATCCACTCATTCATCCATCTACCCATCCACTCATCCCCCAATTAACTCATCCATCCATCTCCCCATCATCTCATCCATCTATCTACTCATCTACCCATCCACTCATCCATCAATATACTCATCTATTTATCTACTCATCTACCCATCCATTTATCCACCCATCCATTCATTCACCCATCCACTCATTCATCCATCCACCCATCTATTCATCCACCCATCCACTTATGCATCCCTTCACTCATGCATCTATCCACCCATCTACTCATCCACCCATCCACTCATATACTCATCCACCAGTTCACTCACCCATCCATTCACTCATCTACCCATCCACTTATCTATCCATCTACTTATTCATCCATCTACTCATTCATCTATCCACTCATTCATCCATCCACCCATCCACCTATCCACTCATCCACCCATCCACTCATTCATTTATCCACCTGTCCACTCATCCACCAGTTCATTCATCCACCTATCTACTCATTCACCCATCCAGTCATTCATCCATTCACTCATTCATCTGCCCACCCATCCATTCACCTGCTCGTTCATCCACCTACCCATCCATTCATCCATGTGTCCATCCATCCACCCACTCACCCATTCACACACCCACACACCCACCCATTCATCCAACCATCCATCGCCATCTCATCCTTATTTCAGAAAGCATTTGAAGTTGCTGGAGTGTGCATGTGGAAAATGCCTCATAAGCTTTTACAAGGCCTCTCTTTGGCTTCTTCACTTCTTTGATTGGTCTTTCTTTTGGAAATGCAGGATTCTAAGCAGCTCTGCTGGGAGGTGGGTGCACTTCAGGTAGGATGCCTGCAAAGTAAGGACTGAGGGAGTCACATCCAGGGCCCCTTGGGTTCCCAAGGCAATGGCACTGTGGGCCCACTGCTTCCAGACCTCCTCAACCCCCAGGCTCCTGAGCAGGAGGACTCCTGGCTCAGGGCCCAGAGATGGGGAGAGAAAACAGCTCCAGTATCCCAACCCTCATCAGCCCAGTGTGGGTGCAGCATTGATTAGGGGTACCTGGAGCAGCTGATCCCTTCACCCCTTCCCCACCTTCCCAGCCCCTCTGGCTATGATCAGACAGTTGTGTGTGATGTCTTTCTCACTCCTGAAGGGGTCATTTAGTCAGGCTCCTACTCATGGCCCAGGAATGTGCCCCTTCCTGCCTGTCCCCCACCCCCAAGCAGGCCCTGCCTCCAGCCCCCTGTACTGTCTGAAGTCCCGGACATGGGGCAGCCTCTGCAGCATCCCCAGGCCCTGAGCTGATCTGCACAGCAGAATGGAATTGGGGGAAAGCTTTTTTTCTACCCGACTCCTGGCAGGGGGCCACCCTGCTGCACCCCAGAGACCCTTGTCTATGTTTTGTTATTTCAGATGATTTCCTAAGTTGGGGGAGGCAGAGCCCCAGCACCCCCAGCCCCTGTGGTTGCCTCACTGCCGAGCTCTGCTGTGTATCTGCCGACAGCCCTGCTGATAGTAGAGGGGACTGGGGAGAGGAGGGAGGCTCTGGGCCCTGCCCTCCCTCACCCCTGCTTAGGGGACATCCCTGATAAGAGGAAATTCCAGCCCGTGACAGATGCCAGTGTCCATCCACCCCCAGGGGAACTTTTCTTTCTCTTTTTAAGTTTGCAGATTTGCCAAGAACTAATGGAATCTCTGTGGTTGGCCAGGCCACTGTGGACATGGCCAGAGGGCTGGCACGGGCCGGGTCTTGGGGTTGCTTTGGGGTAGGGGCCTGGAAGGTTCCCTGGGGTGGGGGAGGCATCAGGCCCATTCCCTGATCCTGCATCTGTAGTGGATTGGCTCCAGGAGCTGCGGCAAGGCAAGGGGGCAGCGGAAAACAGAATACAAAAGAGCTCCCCCAACACACACACCATACGAGAAGTCGGAGGACTCATCCTTGGCCTGCCCTCCCGCAGCCTAAGTTCTGAGAGCAGCTTTTTAGGAAGTGAATGGTGGCAGTTTGCAGGTCGGAGCCTGCTCCGTCCCAAGTTTGATGTCTCAATAGGCCGCAGAGCCTGGGTGAAAAAACTCAGGCTAGGGAGGAGGCGGGTTGCAAATGAAAGAACAGAGGGCCTCTTCCAGAAAGGGGCGGTGGCGTGGGGAGCCCTTGGACCTTGTCCAAATTTGACTTTACCAACCGGGGCTGCAATTGAAACCGTACTGGCAGAAAGGCAGAGCTGCTTGAGATTCCTTCCTCCACAATAGAGGAGAGGTTTTCTTGAAAGGGTTTGGCGAGGGAAAAGCTGGAGGAACCTTGGCCGGCAGTAAAAGTGTGGACTCCGCCTCCCTGCCTTGGCGGCGTCTCCGGCCCCTGAATGAAAGAAAGGAGAGACCGGATGGAGACAGACTCACACCACCTGTCCCTTCCAGGTCATGCAAAGGAGCACACAGGGTTCTTGTTAGCTCTTCCACCTTCTCTCTCCCCAAGAAGAAAAAAACACTGCCGTGGGAACCTTCAAGCTGCAATTTTGTTTAAGCCCCATCGTGAAAACGGAAAGAGCTCCAGCTCGGAGGAAAATGCAGCTCTTGGCCTTTGCAAATCCCCGTCTTTCTCTGGGAGGCCAGAGCCATTGTGTGCTGGGGCTTCTAAGCAGGGTTTCAGAGTTCCTCAGGAGGGGAGGGCAAAGTCTCAGCTTTCTGGCATCCCAGGTCCTAACCAGACTTTGAGGAGATGCTTCCTGCTCCACACAAAGTGTGAAGTGTAATTCGATTTGGAGTTAACAAATTAGACAAGCTGTGTGCATTTTAAAAATTCAGTCCTTGATCCCCCACCCACACACATTTGCAAACTGTGGTCATTTATATTCCGTGTTTCCATCTTTAGAAGAGAACAGGAAGTCCCCAATGACATTTATGGGGTGTTTGTAGTAGCTTGGGTAGGTTAATAGGAACACAAGGGAGTGAGCAGCGGAGTTGAGTAGATGGGAAAAGATCCTGTCTTCAAACCCCTCCGGGATTGACATTCCTCCTCCTCTGCCCACTGGTTCTCACTCGGGGGCTTTTCCTGCCGGAGCAGCGCAGGGATGGAGACCAGCTGGCCTCACCTCTTTGTTTCTTAGACTGATCTTCCACCTTGAAGCATTTTTTTTAACTTGCCCTCCTTCTTCTCTAGCTGCAGAACCCAGAACTTTGTGTGTGTAGTCAAAAGTTGACAGAGTGCCAAAGGTAATTCTGGGATAACCCTATTCAATTCTATTGAGTTCTCATCAGACCAAGGTTTTTCTTTTTTAATTCTCATTTTTAGGGATGGGGTCTGGCTACGTTGCCCAGGCTGATCTTGAACTCCTGGGCTCAAACGATCTTTTTGCCTCGGCCTCCCAGAGTGCCAAGTTATTTTTTTAATTGTGATCCGCTGGCCTGGGGATTCTTTGAGGAACCCTCCAAAATGCGTTTGTGTCTGTCTGTCTTCAACACCTTTTCTAGGGTGAGTTCTTACTTTTCACCAGATTCTAAAAGAAGTTTGTGGCACACACACATCCTATACCACTGTATCAGACTGTGAGCTCCTTACATGTAAAAGACTGCTTCAAATCTGTCTGGAAGTCTTGGCTAATAAACATTTAAATAAATGAACTTCAAGTTCCCATGTGCCACCGCTGTTTTCATTCAGACTGCTCTCAGGCCTGTAGTGTCATCTTTTTGTTACCGTGAAGTAGACAATAAATACTTGTCAGATGAATCAGTGTCATGGTCCTGGTCCACCAGGATCCTGGGACCGTCATCTGCCATTATTGTCTATAGTTTCTTTACCATCTTGTTCCAGAGCTGTTCTTCCTCTGAGGTCTGCCTACCTCTGCAGGTGTGGCTAGCTTCCAGCCCTGTTGCCTTCCCATTCTCTCTCCTTTACCTGCATTTCCTGAACTCTTAATGGTTAATGATAGCTTTCCCCGCCACCCACTTACTCATACCTGGAGTGAAAAGCCATCGTTGAGGCCTCTGTGGATTTTGTCAGCCCAAGCTGGGGTGGCCTCCCAGAAGTGGAGCTTTCACGTGAGGGATGGACATTTTGGTGCCTGCTGGGTAGATCCACCTGGGAGCTTTGGCAGGGGCCCTGGGACAGCTCTGCCTCTTCATTTTGGGTGCAGGACCTCTGGTGCACAGGGTTTGCCGAGTAACCATCTGTGTCCTGGGAGAGCCATAGGCAGGCCTGAGGGGGCCCTTGGGAATCTGGCACCCCCAGCCTGGCGCAGTAGCTGGTACCGTCACCTTTCTTGCAAGGGAAGTTATGGAAACTGAAATTTGAATGTGCTTTGATAGGCCTGGGCTGCCCCTAAGCCCTGGGAAGAGCCCTCGTAACCTTCCCTGGCTGTGGGTAGAATGTCCTCCTGGCAGCTCAGGACTCTGCCTCCAACTCCCTGGGGAGAGCAACTCAGGGAGGAGCTGGAGGCCGAGGCCTCAGTGTTGAGGTGCCTGCACCGCAGCTGGCACCTTCTGGGTCTTGGCTGCAGGAACCCCATACTTTTCCAGCTTTTCTATGGTGCCCAAAGACCTGGCCTGGGGAGGGAGTCAGCAGCCTGGGCCTCACTGCCTGGCTTCAAATCCTGGCTGTACTGCTCACTTGCTTTGTGACCCTCATAACCGACAAAAGTACTCTTGGCCTCAGTTTTCTTATCTGTGAAATGGGACAATAACAGTGGCTACCTTATAGGGTTGTGTGATGACCCATAATAGTTCCTGAGCAGCTTTTAGAGTAATACCTGGAGCTGGGTGCAGTGGCTTAATGCCTGTAATCCCAGCACTTTGGGAGGCCAAGATGGAAGGATCGCTTGAGGAGTTCGAAACCAACCTGACCAACATTAGTGAGACCCACTCTCTAAAAAACAAAATTAGAGTCACGCCTGGCACAGAGAGCCCACAGTAAACCTTGGCTGTCATGACGATCTTTGTTTCTTCGTTTGTTCGTTCGTTCACTAGATTTTTTGCCGGGGCTTGCTGTGAGCCCGACGCTGCTCTGAAGAAGCCCAGGCCTGGTGGGTGGAATGTCACATCAGGAATGAATGTGATGGATGAGGTGTCTGGCTTCACGAACCCTACGTGGGGGGGTTGTGGTGAGAGGAAACCGCACACATCATTATTCAGTTACCATCATGGGGAGGCTGCTTGGACGCAGAGGGCAGGCTCTAGGTGGGAGCGGGGAGGGTGCACTCTGTTGCGAGGCAGGGCTTCCCCAGGATTCAGCAGGGATCTGAAGGACTTTGCAGGCACCCAGGGAGGTAGGAGAGGAGGAGGGAGCAGCCCAGGACACTGCCCTGTTGGCATTGCTTGCATCAGGGACTCATTCACCTTTCAGAAGCCCTTTTAGGACCTGAGGTCCCCTATGGGCTCATGGCTGCTGGGAAGGCCTCAGTGGAGCTGCCACAGGGGTGGTGACCCCAAGGTCTGGTTCATGGGTGCCTGCAGAGGGAGGGCAGCTCGGGGCTGCTCCTGTGTGTGTTGTTATGAGGCAAAGTAAGGAGACTGCTGGGCCCATGCTGGGCTGGGGTGGATGGAGCAAGGAAGGCTTCGCCAGGGCAAGGGCGCCAGCGGGAGGTGCCCGCAGCTTTCTCATGCACACGGACCCGGAAGGCTGACAGGGTGTGGTGAGTGCCACTGGCTCCCCTACCACGGCCTGGTTGGTGGCCTCTGTGGACAGGAGGAGGATGAGGACGGCCTTGCATTCTGCTTGGCCGCCACGGGTGGTGACTGAGCAAGTGTGTAGGGTGTGGGCATTTCAGTCTGTGCTCTGACAGCCGGGTATGGGTTGGATTGCGGGGAGACGGGGGAATGGCACAGACTTGACCCTGAGAGCTTTGTCCTAGGGTGTAGGCCCGGCTGTCACATGGGGACCATGTGGCTGTCCCCTGCAGCTGGGAACAACATCAGTCAGTGGCTCAGAATCCCTGGCCCCAGCAGCACCATCTCTGCATTTGGCCAGCGAGGCTGATGGGACTTGTGTGGACATTTCTAGGACATAGAACAATCGGCAAGACAAACAGGGAGGGGTGGGCAGTGAAGGGTGGCCCTTGGGTCTTGGTTTCCAAGTCGGGCTTTGCCAGCCTACCATGTCGAGCTCTCTCCCTGGGCACCAGGCCCAGTGGGCCAAGGTCAGCCCTGGGGCTGTGATGAATATGAGGGCCCCTAAAATGTGTCACATCTAATAGCTGTCTCCTCACTGGGCACTGTCTCCCAGCCAGATGTCCTACAACCCTCTTCCCAGCCACAGGCAGCAATGTAATTCTGTCATCCTTGGCAGGCCCTGGAGTAGGGGTAAGAATTTGTTATCAAGCCCAGACGTTCCCAGAGGTCGCTGGCTCAGGGCTGTGTGGATTACAGCTCTTTCACCCCTGCCTTAAACCCGCCAACAACTCTGGAGAGAAGATGGTCCAGTGAATGCCTGCAGGAGGAGGGAGTGGGTCCTCAGGATGGGCAGAGTTGGGGCAGTCCCCATCACAGGACCAGTGACCCGCTGCCACCAGAGCCAGTGAGTGGCAGAGGGGCCCTGGCATAGGCCTGGGTTCAGAATGAGAACTTGCCAAGAAACTGTCAAGGTCTCCTGCCACCTGACACATCTGGCTGGCTGCCACCCCAGAAACACCCTTGCTGGGAGAAGATGGGGCAGTCATCTGGGGCATTGTCTGGTGACACTGGCTTGAGGCCCTCAAGCCTAAGTGTTGGCATCTGGGCCTCAGCTGTCCTCTGAGCTGTAAAGCTGGCTGGTGGGCACCTGTGGGAAACACTGGACTCTTCTTTCTTTTCTTTTCTTTTAAGTTCTGGGATACATGTGCAGAACATGCAGGTTTGTTGCATAAGAAAGACATGTGCCATGGTGGTTTGCTGCTTCCATTGGACTCATTTTAATCCAGCTTCACTAGAAATGCCTGCCTTCCTTCCCTCTTTCTTTCCTTCTTTCCCCCTCCCTCTTTCCCTCTCCCTCCCTCCCTTCCTTTCCCCTCCCTCCATTCCTTCTTTCCCTTCCTCTCCCTTCCTCCCCTTCCTCTCCCTTCCTCATGGAGATATAATTTCCATATTGTACCATCCACCGATTCAGAATGCACAGTTCAGTGGCATTTTTCACAGCCTTCTATAAGCATCACCTCTGTCTAATTCCAGAACATTTTCCTCACCCCACAAGGACACGCCATGCTCATGACACAGTCACTCCTCTGCCCCTCGCCCCTGGAAATCACGAATCTGCTCTCTGTCTCTATAGATTTACTCATTCTGAGCATTCCTTTAACTAGAACCATAAAAGATGTGGACTTCGTGCTCCTGCCTCGTTATGGCTAAGTAATGTTCCACCGTGGGGCTTCACCACGTTGGGCCTGTCCATGCATCTGTTGGTGGATGTGTTCATTATTTCTGGAGCAGCTGTTGTACTACTCACAGGCTGGGCGAAGAGTTGGGGCTATCACTGACCAAGTCACAGCCCTGGGCACCAAGCAGCTCACAGAGCAGGAGCTGGGAGGGAGATCAGGAGGTACAGGGCCTGTTTCCCAGGGTGGAGAGACTTGAAAAGGGTCACCTGGACCCAGAACCAGAGCCCAAGGCCCCTGATTCCCAGCCGAGGAGCCGGGAGAGAAGCTGTGTGCTTTGCTTTGACCGTGGGGTGACCTGTTAGTCATTGTCCAAATAAGAACCTCTCTGAGAGTCGACGTGGGTACTGGTAGTGTGGATACCTGATAGAATGGAAAGCAGGGACTCAGACAGACCCTGGCATGCCCACGTTCATAGCAGCACGCTTCACCGCAGCCGCAAGGTGGGGACAAGCCGAGTGCCCGCCAGCAGATGCATGACAAACGGCCTCACAAATGACAGAAACGAATCCTGCTGCAACGTGGGTGCACGCTGAAGACACCACGCTCAGTGAGATACATCACAAAAAGGCAAACACCGAATGATTCCGCGTGTATGAGGTGCCGGGAATGCAATCCACCGTGAGCGAAAGTAGAGTGGGTGGGGGTGGGGAGGGAGTGTTTGATGGGTGCAGTTTCTGTTTAGGATATTGAAAACATTCTCAAAATAGATAGTGGTGGCTGGGCACAGTGAGAGGCTGAGGCAGGCAGATCACTGAGGTCAGGAGTTCAAGACCAGCCTGGCCAACATTGTGAAACTCTGTCTCTACTAAAAATACAAAAATTAGCCAGGTGTGGTGGTGGGCACACTAATCCCAGCTACTTGGGAGGCTGAGGCAGGAGAATAGCTTGAACCTGAGAGGCAGACGTTGCAGTGAGCTAAGATCGCACCACTGCACTCCAGCCTGGACGACAAAGCGAGACGCTTTCAAAAAACAAACAAACAAAAAGACACAGCATTGTGAACATACTCAGTGCCACTGAGTTGAACACTGAACTATGGCTAAAATGGTCAGCATTCTCTTCTCTTCTCCTTCCTTCCTTCCTTCCTTCCCTCCCTCCCTCCCTCCCTCCCTCCCTCCCTCTCTCTCTCTCTCTTTCTTGAGATGGAATCTTGCTCTGTCACCCACGCTGGAATGCAGTGGCACAATCTCACCTCACTACAACCTCTGCCTCCCAGGTTCAAGTGATTCTCCCGCCACAGCCTCCCAAGTAGCTGGGACTTCGGGCACCCACCACCATGCCTGGCTAATTTTTGTATTTTTAGTAGGGACGGGGATTCACCATGTTGGCTCGGCTGATCTCGAGCTCCTGATCTCAAGTGATCTGCCCACCTCAGCCTCGCAAAGTGCTGGGATTACAGGTGTGAGCCATCATGCCTGGCCAAGCTTTCTACTTTTTTTAAAAAATGCATTTCCTTCTTGTTCCATTCCTGACAAGAGTGTAGTGAGAGTTACCTTGGATGTAAACATGGGATCTCTAACGTTTCTGTTTAGAGCCTTCTCCTATTAATAGTATTTGATAAAGTTTGGGTACATAAAAATTTAGGTGACAGGGCCATGGGGGTGAGCATGAGGTGCCAGCTCCAGGCAGAAGTCGCTGGACTAGCTGGATGGGTGTGGGCTGGGGGCAGGGTTGGGAGGAGGCCAGCCCTTGCAGCGGCATCTTGGGACAGCTGTGAACGTGGGTCTGACCATCCTCATGGAGGCGCAGTGGGTGAGCCTGGGCCAGCAGACCCCACCCCTGCGCTCTGTGGCAATGTCCCCAGGCCCTGCCTCTTCCACCCAGGCCCCATCTGTTCCACCCAGACAGGCTGCAAAACCCTGGGCAGCGCTGTGGCCTCCACATCTGCAGCTGGGGCTGTGGACAGAACAGATGGACTTCTTACCTCTGCTTGGCTGACCCCTGTGTGTGTCAGGGGCCAGGTGAATCTCCCCAGTCTCCCCATGGGCTGGGGGTGGTCGTTCTTGCTGTGGGATCAGCACGGAGAGAGCAACCATCCCCAGCCCCCTTGGGGACTCGCATGGCCCCACTTTGTTCAGTTCCAACCCCGTCCACCTTCTGCAGCCAGCATGTCCTTGGTCAGCAGCAGCAAATCACAGTGTGATTATACTGTGGGCTGAAAACCATTCAGCCCACGAGTGTCCATGGAGCGTCCCCTTCACATGGCGAGGGTTGGAGGTATGGTGGGGATCCCGAGGCAGCTGCTGTCTCACTGGAGCCCACGGTCTGTCGGGGGACACGGGGTTAACTGCATATCACAGCACAAATGTGAGATTTCAGGGTTGCCAAATTCAGTGAGGGTCTTGTGCTGGCCTGGCCACTTACTTCAGGAAGACAGTCAGTCTGTGGATCTCAGTTTATCTGTTTGTAAAGAGCAGCTTGGACTAGAATCCTGTACCATCCAGTATAGTTAGCATTTATGAAATGTGCCTATTTAAATTTAAATAAATAAAAATTCTGTCCCTCAGACTAGCTCAGTGTCAGGTGCTCAGATGTCACTTGTGAGCACACTGTGGCAATTCCTTAAAAAACGAATACTAGAGGCCAGGCGCGGTGGCTCATACCTGTAATTCCAGCACTTTGTGAGGCCGAGGCGGGTGGATCACCTGAGTTCAGGAGTTCGATGCCAGCCTGGGCAACATGGCAAAACCCCAGCCAGGCGTGGTGGCACGTGCCTGTAATCCCAGCTACTTAGGAGGCTGAAGCAGGAGAATCACTTGAACCCTGAAGGCTGAGGATGCAGTGAGCCGAGATCGTGCCACCGCACTCCAGCCTGGGCAACAGAGCGAGACTCCGTCTTAAAAAACCACCACAACAAGACCCTCTAATACTAGAACTACCGCATGATCCCGTAATTCCACTTCTGGGTATAGCTTCAGAAGAACGCACAGCATCTTAAAGAGCTAGAGGTATTTGCACACCCACATTCATACCAGCTCTGTTCACAATGGCCAATGGGTAGAAACAACCTGAATGCCCACGGACAAATGAATGGAGAAATAAAAGGTGGAACATACAAGGAATTTGACTCAGCTGTATGGAGAAGGGTCTGATACCTGCAACAGCGTGGGTGAACCTTTAGGGTATTGCTCTAAGCAAAATAGTCCAATCACAAAAAGATTGTACTGTAGGATTCCACTTATACGAGGTCCCCAGAGTAGTGAGATTAAAAGAAACAGCAGAATGGAGGTTGCTGGGGCTGGGGCTGGGGCTGGGGCTGGGAGTTGTTTAATGGGGACAGTTTGAGTTTTGCAGGATGAAAACGTTCTGGAGATTGGTTGTACGGCCACGTGAATGTGCTTGACACCGCTGAACTGCACACTTTAATGACAGTGGTACGTTTTATGACAAAAGGAAAAGTCACATGGCCGGTGGCTGCCACATTGAGCAGTGCAGGCCTCCAACGTTGTCATGGTCATGGACACAGACAGTGGTGTGCTTTTTTTTTTGAGACGGAGTCTCACTCTGTCGCCCAGCCTGGAGTGCAATGGCCTGATTGTGGCTCACCGCAACCTCCATCTTCCAGGTTCAAGCAATTCTCCTGCCTCAGCCTCCTGAGTAGCTGGGATTACAGGTGAGCACCACCATGCCTAGCTGATTTTTATATTTTTAGTAGAGACAGGCTTTCACGATGTTGGCCAGGGTGGTCTCGAACTCCTGACCACTTGATCCACCTGCCTCACCTCTGAAGCTGCTGGGATTACAGGCGTGAGCCATGACACCTGGCCACAGACAATGGTTTAGACTCCATCCTGGAGGTGTGAGTGGTCTTCACCATTCTTTCCAGCCACCTGAGCACCATGGGATCCTGGGACCAGGCCCTGGTGACCTTCCATGGAAATCAAAAGGTTCAGTTCATGAATGTGTCTCTGGGTGTGGGGTCCCACTTGGTCCTGAAGCAGATCCCAGAGCTTGCCTGGCCAGGTAGGAGAGCAGGACAGGTCTTGGCACTGCTCTCTCCGTGCCTGCCTGCCAGCCAGCCAGTCCCTACAAGGCCGCCTCTCAAGGGAGGGTTTGCAGGAACGGGTTCTCACCTGAGAAGAAGGCCAGCCACTGCCCTACATCAATGGCAAAGATGGGGCTTGGCTGTGTTATTATTATTATTGCTCAAGCAGGACCCCTGGCAGGCAGAATGTTTGGTTTGAGTTTCTGCAGTGAGTGCTGGTACCTGTGGAGGGGCGGCCGGCCCCTCCCTTGCTCTGGGCTCCAGGGGCATTGGGGGTGAGGAAGGAGAGTTCAGGGGGCAGCACTTCCCCCCAGGTCCTGCTGGGGAGGGTTGAGGGATACAGGGGGCGGCGGGGAGGTGGTGCGGTGGGGCTGGTCCCAGTTCCGGGCAAAATGGCTCTCAGACCCACAGACAGATGGAAACAATTTTCGGTCACGTGGGTCGGGGCTGAACTGCTACCCCACAAGGCAAGGCCCCATGTCTGG
The DNA here is from genome assembly GCA_028533165.1 of Leontopithecus rosalia. Taxonomy (NCBI): domain Eukaryota; kingdom Metazoa; phylum Chordata; class Mammalia; order Primates; family Cebidae; genus Leontopithecus; species Leontopithecus rosalia. The sequence goes on along the minus strand of CM052652.1, from coordinate 30,717,317 downwards.
CTCCAGGAAGTGGCCCCAAAGCCACATGGTCCAGGGCCAGATGCAGCGCTGTGTCTTTGTTTATTTAAAGATTCTGGAAGCCCAGGGGAGAGTGTTTCTGAAGGGGAAGCGGAGGCAGGAACAAAGCCCCGAAGGCTAGCAGGCTGCATGGCCTGGGGTGGGGGCACGGGGCGGGCGCAGAGAGGGGAGCCCTGGCCCCAGGTCCGCCTGTGGATATTGCTGTCAGCAGTGGAGATGTGTGGACTCCCTTGGCCATTCCTGGGGAGGAATCTTACAATTCCTTTGTTCCCCCAGTTCCATAAGATAGGAATTCCTGTGCCCTGTGGAGGCTGAGGAGACAGGGAGGGAGCGCCTGTGAGGCTCAACCAGCACCCCACACACACCTCCCCCTCCCTCCTCCACCCCCGTTTCTGGTTTCCTGGCTTCCAGAGTCATCTTCTCTCACCCCGGTGCCTCAGGCCTGGGGAGCAGAGGAGACAAGGGGGTGCTGCCTTTGACCTCCTATGACAGCTCCAGTGAAATTGGGCGAGAGGGATGGCTTGAGCCAGCTGGGGTCTCGGGGTACAGCCCGGTGGGCTCAGTGGGCCCCTCCTGAGTTCAGTTCTTCCCCAGGAAGTGGAAGTGCAGTTAAACCGAAGCCTGCCCCGGCCCCTCCTGGCCTGGAAGCCTGCCTCCCACTTCCTGGGCAGTGTGAGGAGTGGGTGTGGGCCAGGCCTGTCTGGGAGGGCTGCTCACCTGCCTGTCACTGGGGATGTGTCCCCTGCAGCCTCCTGTGCTGGCGGGAGGGGCCCTGCCTGGGAGCATGCTGTGTAGTCCCTGTCTTAGTGCGGGGTGCCTGGGGCTGGATCCTCCCTGGGAGACAGCATGGGGCAAAGTCTCCCTGAAGGCAGAGCAGGGCCTGGATGGGCCCAAGCAGGGAGGGGGGCCCAGAGCAGCAGCCACCCGGCCTGCATGGGAGCCAAGGGCAGCTCCAGCCTATGGGGACTCTCAGAGGCACCACCTCGGTGGCCTGTGAGTTGTCTGCACCGGTGTGCACATGCACCAGTGAGCGTGAGGAGTCTGGGGTGATCTGGGCCGGGTGTGCTCCAGCCAGCCCTGGTGGGAACCAGCGCCATCCTGGGTGCCACCAGAACCCCTTTGTGTGGGAGCACCTGGGTCTCCAGCAGGCATCTTCCGGGCGTCCGTCCCCAGCCCCAGGCCTCTGACCCATGTGTGGAGTCTTAACAGCAGCCAGGGGCAGGGCCGTGGAAAGGACCCACAGACAGAAGAGGCTTGATGGATTTTGGGAAGTTCAGCCCCACGTACCCCACAGACCTGAGGGCAAAGCTTGGTTCTGGCCTGTGGGTGTACAGCCCTCAGGTGCTGGCCAGGCAGGCAAGATGGCACCTGGGTCAGTCCAGGCGGAGGCAGAGGTGGTACGGGCACCCCTCCCCTCCATGCACCCAGGGGCAGCTTTGCAGCCAGGCACCCGCCTTGCACCCAGTACTTCCCCTTCCCCCAGGAATGCTGGCTCGTATGGGATTGAACACACAACTCCATGGGACATGGTCTTACAAGACCGTCCCTCCTGTGTCGTGGGTCCCTGGTCAGCCTCTAAGGCTGATGAAAGCAGCCGCAGATAGTGCAGCTTATATGAGTGGAGGTGAAGGAGAGGGCCAGGTCCACCTGGGTGGCCCGAGGCAGCGTGGAGGCCAGGAGAGGAGAGTACCTTCCACCTTGTCTGAGCAGCCCTCCAGGGTACAGAGACAGGGGTTCAGGATCAGCCCTGCCTTGGAGCTGAGGGGGCCCCCAGGTTGGCACAGCTCCTAAAACAGGAGATGAAGAAGCGTGGCCTTGGGAGTCTGAGGATGGAGCTTTGCTGGGGAGACAGAGTGCCTGCAGGATAGTGACATTTTAGAGAACACCGTGCCAGGGCCATCCACTCTGGGGAATTCTCAGGGGTCTCCTGGGCAAGTTGCTTAGCCTTCCTGAGCCTCAGTGCCTCAGTTTCCCTATCCAAGGATGGGTGTGACATCCACGCCACACGTACCTATGTGTGAGTCCCTGTCTCACTCTGACGCCTCTGCTGTTCCTTCCCCAGCCACTGAGGCAGCTCCCAGCTGTGTTGGCGACATGGCCGACACCCACAGAGATGCCGGGCTCAAGCAGGCGCCCACACCACGGAACGAGAAGGCCCCGGTGGACTTTGGCTACGTGGGGATTGACTCCATCCTGGAGCAGATGCGCCGGAAGGCCATGAAGCAGGGCTTCGAGTTCAACATCATGGTCGTCGGTGAGTTCTCGCCCCTGCCTGCCGCTCAACCCAGGTTGGGAACCAGCCTCCACCCCAGGGGTGGGTCCACAAGCCCTGGGGCTTGGTCTTCCCTTCTGTAAAATGGGGCAGCAACCCTGGCCTCAAGGATGAATCACCAGTGACACTGTGTGTGCATGCATGTGCCTGGGAGGACCCGCAGCCTGCGGCGACTCCTCAGAGGGACCTTGTCCGCACATCCAAGGCCCCTGAGATGACTTTGGGGAGCCAAGGCTGGCCCAGAGCAGGTTCTGGTGAGGGCTTGCTCCCTCTGAACAATGACTTGACTTGTGCAGAGAGCTTCTGCAGCAGCTGTCCCCTCACTGTTGCTCCAGCCTGGCCCTCCGGGCACTCACTGCAGCCTGGCCGGAGGCTTCCCAGTAGCTCAGCCCCAGGGCCAGCCCTGGAATTGGGGCTCATGGCTTCACTACCCCCTGGTGGCCCCAGAGAGCTGGCTGTTACCAGGGGAGGTCGTCGATCGATCAGTGCGACACAGGCAGGGTGCAGGGCTGTGCTGGAATCTACAGTGGCCGCCTCTTGTTCCAGAGCCCAGTCAAACCTCACAGTAACCCTGTGGAGGAGGAGCGAGGCAGAAACGAGGCCCAGGGAAGCTGCTTAGCTCATGGGGCGAGAACCGCAGCCATTGTTCTGCCTCCCAGAACTGTGTTCTGCCCACTCCACGGGGTCCGGGGAGGGATCTGGGGAAGCGCCACCGCCAGCTCAAATTCTAAACCAAGGCGGGCCTGGCGGGGCTTCTGCAAGGTGTCTGGGCAGCTTTCAGGCCAGGCCCATTTCTCCCACCTCTGCCAGCCGTGCACAACCTTTCTGCCCAGCTCTGTGGGTGCAAACCCACACCTGCCAGCCTGGCACCTTTCCTCTTCTGTACTGATCTGGGCCCTGGCTCCTCTGGGGTCTTGGTATCCTCTCTGCTCCCCGTGACCTCATGGAAGCTGGCAGCCTGCTTCGAGGGAGGGTGAAGGTGTGGGGTCCCCTCCAGCAGCTCCCACCCTGTTTTGCCCGTTGTAGGCACATGCTTGTAGCCTGCGGATTCAAGGCTGCTTCCTGGGAAGATGGCTGGAGAGAGAGAGATGGGAGAGGCCCAAAGGCAGTGGCTGGGCTGGGAAGGGGCTGCCCTGCTCCCTGGCCAGGGACAGGGTGGGAAAGACCTGGGGATTTCTGGGTCCTGGCCATGGCACAGGCCTTCTTCCGGAGCTTTGGCCCCAGGGGGAGGGAGAGCAGCCCAGCAGCCCTCGCTTCCTCCTGCGGCTATCACTTGACAGCCCTGCCCTCCGGGAAGGGTGCCCAGGAGGCTGCGTCACCTGTCTGGGCCTCTTTGCCCTTTCAACTCTGAGAAGAGCAGTGGTCCTGATTCCCCCAAGGTCACTGCCTCCCAGGGATGCCGAGTGAGGAACAAGACGTTGGCAGCTCCGCTCTTCTCCCTCCTCCCTCCTCCTCACAGCAGCAATGCCCACCTGCAGAGATGCAGCCAAGGTGGAGGGGCGCCTGTTTGGAGGTCCACAGACCCCTGGGGAGAATCCCAGCTTTATCCTAACTCAGCGGGGTGGGGCTTGCATGTCTTCCCCTGGGCTTCTCCTCTGTGAGCCTTGGCTTCCTCATCCATAAAATGGGATAATCCCATAAAGTGAAATTGAGTGAGCAGGCCCCTGGCAGGGTCCCTGACAGGTTGTGGTTGTTCAAGAAGTTGTAGCAGTGGTGATGGTGGTGGGGATGATGGTGGTGGTGATGGTGATAGTGGTGGGTTGGTAGTGGTGATGGGGGTGATGGTGGTGATGATGGTGATGTGAGTGACGGTGGTGGTGGTGTTAATGGGGGAGATGATGGCAGTAGTGATGGTGAGGTGGTGATAGTGAAAATGAGGGTGATGGGGATGATGGTGGTGACTGTGATGGTGATAGTGTTGGGATGGTAGTGGTGATGTGGTGGTGATGGCGGTGATGGCGGTGTTAGTGGTGGTGTAACGGTAGTAGTGGTGGTGATGGGGGTGATAGTGTTGATGATGATGAGGGTGATGGGGATGATGGTGGTGACTGTGATGGTGATAGTGGTGGGATGGTAGTGGTGATGTGGTGGTGATGGCGGTGATGGCGGTGTTAGTGGTGGTGTAACGGTAGTAGTGGTGGTGATG
>CM052652.1:30685495-30712781 GCA_028533165.1 Leontopithecus rosalia | reverse complement strand
TGATGAGGGTGATGGGGTGATGGTGGTGACTGTGATGGTGATAGTGGTGGGATGGTAGTGGTGATGTGGTGGTGATGGCGGTGATGGCGGTGTTAGTGGTGGTGTAACGGTAGTAGTGGTGGTGATAGGGGTGATAGTGTTGAGGGTATGGGGATAACGGTGGTGCTGTGATGGTGATGATAATAATAAAAGTAACAATAATAAAGAGACACACCTTAAAGTAGCCCAGTGCCATCTCCTAGATCTAAGGTGTTGTGGCTGGAACATTGACATAACTCCTGACCTGAGCTTGGCCAGGACACAGACTTGGTGGAAAGAGGGAGATGGACGAGGAATGTCTGTCCTCAGGTGGCTAAAAACTGTTCAGCTGGGGATTCCCAGCACCAGCCTCTGTCCTCCTGGGAGCCCACACTTTTCCCTGAAAGGTGTTCAAAGTCAGAACATCAGTGTAATTTAGGATGTTTTTTGTTTTCTGTCATGTTTTGTTTTTTTGAGACAGAGTCTCACTGTTGCCCAGGCTGGAGTGCAGTGGCATGATCTTGGCTCACTGCAACCTCCACCTCCCAGGTTCAAGTGATTCTCATGCCTCAGATACACGCCACCATGCCTGGCTAATTTTTGTATTTTTTGGTAGAGATGGGGTTTCACCATGTTGGCCAGGCTGGTCTCAAACTCCTGACCTCAAGTGATCCACCCTCCTTGGCCTCCCAAAGTACTGGGATTATAGGTGTGAGTGGTGCCCAGCCAGTTTTTGTTTTTTAAGAGAATGGGTGTCACTCTGGAGTGACAATGATCCTAGCTCACTACAGCCCTGTACTCTTGGGCTCAAGCAATTCTCCCACTTCAGCCTCCTGTGTAGCTGGAACTATAGGTGCTCACCACTATCCAGCTAATTTTTACATTTTTATGTAGAGATGGGGTCTCGCTATGTCGCCCAGGCTAGTCTTGAACTCCTGGGCTCAAGCAGTCTTCCTGCCTTGGCCTCCCAGAGTGCTGGGACTACAGGCGCGAGCCACCACACTTGACCTGGGGTGTTTTTGTTATGTGCCTGCTGGCAAAGCCAAAGGCAGCTCTGTGCAGAGTAAAGCAATGGGGCTCTGAGTCTGGGGGTGTGTGCATGTTATGTGTGAGTTGTTTGTGCGTGTTGAGAGTTGTGTGTGAGGTATGTATGATAGGTGTGTTTGCAATGAGTTGTGTGTGTTGCGTTGCATGTGAATGCCACTTCCTCATCCTCGTTTGTCTCGGTCACTGGCTGTCCGCACACACGGGTGCTGTCCCTTAAGTTGCACTGCCCTGCAGGCCAGCACTCCCTAGCACATGGGCCCCACAGACCCCACGTGACATGCATGAGCCTGCCTGATGCTCACATCAGCTCCATGGGGGAAAGGATTGTTTCCCATTTTGCAGATCAGGAAGCTGAGACATGGTGAGGTCAGCTGACTCACCCAGGCCCCGGCAGATCAGGGAGGAGAAGTTTGAACACCTGAGGCTGCCCGGGGCTATGCTTCCAACCACCCTGGTGAACTGCAGAAATCCCAGCCACCTGGTGCACCTGGGCAGCCCTGGGTTCCTCCACAAGCTGGCATCTGTCCTGTCTGAAATCCGAGCCTCCAGGAGACCTCCTGCCCCAAAAGCACAAGGGGCACAAGAGATGCCAATTCTGCCAGGCCTGGCTCACCTGCCAGGGTTATGCTGTCACCAGAGCCGGCTGTGTGGATTTAACAGTCACTGGACACCCGGCTCAAGGGTGAAGTCCCCAGGTGCTGCCTGGCAGAGGGGCACAGCTGAATGTCAGGCTGGGGAGCCTTGTACCTGAGTAGGAGGGGTTCCACGTGCACACCCTGCTGGACCTCTCCGGAGAGGCCCTTGACCAGCCTCCCATCCTCTCCCCAGGGCAGAGCGGCTTGGGTAAATCCACCTTAATCAACACCCTCTTCAAATCCAAAATCAGCCGGAAGTCGGTGCAGCCCACCTCGGAGGAGCGTATCCCCAAGACCATCGAGATCAAATCCATCACACATGGTCAGTGGCTGGGGGCGGGCTGGGGTGCGGGATGCCCCTGCCTTCCTGGAACACAGGTTGGGGGGTCAAGTCCATCACCCACGGTCAATGGTTGGGGGAAGGCTGGGGGTGTGGGACCCCTCTGCCTTCCTGGAGCACAGGGGTAGGGGGTCAAGTCCATCACACAGGGTCAGTCACCAGGGGCAGGCTGGGGTGCAGGGTGGTGTGAGATGTCCCTGCCTTCCTGGAGCATGGGACAGGGAGTCAATTCCATCATGGACAGTCAGTGGCCAGGGATGGGCGGGGGGTGCAGGATGTCCCTGCCTTCCTGGAGCACAGGTAGGGTGTCAAGTCTAATACCCACAGTCAGTGGCAGGGGGCAGGCTGGGGGTGCAGGATCCCCCTGCCTTCCTGAAGCACGGGTGTTATGTGAGGGTGCCCGAGTCAGGCAATTCCAGGTCTCCAAGACAGGGACTCGCTGTGCCCGCCATCCCCAGCATGTTGGTTCTGGGGCTCTGGCTGTGAGGGGTCAGTGTCCCCCACCCCTGTGGGTCCCATCACACTGAGCACCCCACAGGCAAATGAGTTTTCCACCAAAAGTCACAGGCAACTGGCACCCAGGGAACTGTCAGTTGGCTGAGGAAGGCCATTAATGTCCCGATGTCTCCTTGGTTGTCGTCGCTGCCCACCCAGGGTCAGTCAGGCACGGGGCGTCTATGAGGGTCTCCGCCTCCCCTCTGACTCTGCGTGTGTGGCTCTGTGCAGATATTGAGGAGAAGGGTGTCCGGATGAAGCTGACGGTGATTGACACACCAGGGTTTGGGGACCACATCAACAACGAGAACTGGTAAGGCCCCTCCGGGGAACGAGCGCTAGCAGGAGCTTCAGGGCTCCCTGGACCCCGCCCAGAGTCAGCTTGGGGGCTCCCTGGACCCCGCCCAGAGTCAGCCTCGGGGCTCCCTGGACCCCGCCCAGAGTCAGCTTCGGGGCTCCCTGGCCCACGGGGATGCAGGGCCCACCTCCTGGAGCCTGATATGCTGCTAAAGTCGCACATCTCAGGGGCTCGAAAATTCTGGACCAAAGCAGAATTACCTGGGGAGTCTTGCTGTCTCCTGCTCACCTCCTGAGGCCAGCCCGGGGAGGCTGGTTTGGGAGTCCGAGGATAAGGCTGTGGTGTCTGCTCAGCAAGCCGGACCTCCCAGGGCATGCACTGGAAAATGGGGTGTTGGGCTGTGCGTGCTGGGAATGCGTGACCTGCCTGTGCTCGCTGACTCGTCGCCCGTCCCCATGCAGCTGGCAGCCCATCATGAAGTTCATCAATGACCAGTATGAGAAGTACCTGCAGGAGGAGGTCAACATCAACCGCAAGAAGCGCATCCCGGACACCCGCGTCCACTGCTGCCTCTACTTCATCCCTGCCACCGGCCACTCGTATGTCCCGCGCTGTCGGCGTCCTCGTGCTGGGCGCCCTGGGTTCCCTCTGTCCCCTGGGACTGCTAGACGGTGCCGTCTGCCCTGCTGCTGGGCACAGAGGGGCAAGCTGGGCTGTGCCGGGTCTGCACCTCCAAAGCCTCACTCCGACCCCTACGCCGTGTCCTGCCCAGCGCCCCTCCTGCAGTTGCGTGTGGGGAGCTGAGGGTCAGGCTGGGCTGTTCTGGAGCCTGGTGGTCTGTGTCCTGCCTTCTCAGGCTGGGCTCTGGCAGGTAGAGTGGGAGCCCCCAGCCAGCACCCTTTGCGCTGACCTGACCTCTTCCCGGCCCTGCCTCACGGGACCCCTCCGAGGGTTTGGCGTGTTCTTAGACGGGAAGCACAGAGATCAGTGTTGGCCCCTTCCAGGGCTGGACGGGGGCTGCTGTTGGTGCAGGTGGCCTTGGTGAGAGCCCTTTCCTCCTGCCGGTTCTGTCTGCACCCCCAGAGGTCTGCAAGGCCGGGAGGCTGCATGTACCCTGGCAGGTGGACTCTTCGTGGCCTCACAGACCCTCTGTCCTTGGCTCTCTGTGCACCCTCTGCCAGACACCTGCGGCCCACCCTGAGTCAGGGCTTGGGGGAGGTGGACCCGGGGCCAGCAGGAGCAGCTGGTGGAGGCAGCCATGGGTGGCTTGCCAGCGTGGGTGGGTGGAGAGGGTCCTTCATACCTGCTGGCGCTGCAGCCTGAGTCTGGCTAGCCCAGACGCACGTCCCTGGGTGGAGGATGCCAGGGCTTGGGGGAAACCCATACTCTGCGGCACCAGGTGCAGGAAGGAGCCTGGCTGGTGGGCAATAAGTGGGCAGCCCGAGTCTCTGTGGGAAAACCCAAGCCCGAGTTTTCGAGCCCACCCTCTGGCCTCATTCCCTGTGGGCCAGCAGGAGTCCATTGAGGGCGGGGCCAGCTTGCCGCCCACAGGCCTCTCCCGAACCCAACGTCTGCCCTCCAGGGCAGCATGGCTCATCTGGGGTCCTGTGGCAGCTTTTCCAGCTGCTCCAAGCTTCACCTCAGCTGAGGCCGATGGCAGAAGGCAGAAGCCCCTCCTGATGCCAGCTGGGCAAGCCGAGGGTGGGCAGGCGGGCAGTCTCAGGCGCTCCTGCCACTCCCCAGCTCTGACCCTTTGGCTGGGACCCCAGCTGGGCACCTTGCCTGGTCCCGCCTAGGCGCCCAGTCCCACGGGGCAGGGGCAGCCCTTGGTCATCTCTGCTTCATCTTCTGTCTGGAGCCAGATTCTCCCCAGCGGTGTTTGAGACTGACGTTTTCTCACTGTGGGAAAAGCTCTGCTCCAGAACTGGAGAAGATGGTGCCCGGTTCCAGGACCCTGCCAGCCCCTGCCACCTACACCTTTCCCTGAATCAGAGCCCAGGTTCCCTGGGGCCAAGGAGGCAAAGGGAGCCGGCTGCCTGGTGCAGGGGCGCAGCACAGTGGTCTTAGCTTCTGTTACTCTTGCCTCTCCCCTCCCAGCCAAAGCCTCACAGCACCATGACCACTGAACCAATGGCAGGCCCTCTGTGTGGACACATGGGGGTGTGGATGGGACCCCGGAACTCATGGATGAGGGTGCTTGGAGCTGACCCTGGCCTGCCTGCCCTGTGTAGTGGTGTCACCTGTTTCTGGGACACGCCCTTGTCCTTCATCTGCCCATAATCACAGTGTGGCCAGCTTGGCCCAGGGCCTTGTCCTTGCCAGCAGGGACCCCTCTGAGCCCCAAGCCAGCACCTGAACGCCTCGACACCACTGGGAGGTGGGCGCCCCCTCACTCCCCCACGCTGAGTCACACACACATCGTCTGCTTCAGCCTCAGGCCCCTGGACATCGAGTTTATGAAACGCCTGAGCAAGGTGGTCAACATTGTCCCAGTCATCGCCAAGGCCGACACACTCACCCTGGAGGAGCGGGTCCACTTCAAACAGCGGGTAGGGCTCCGTCTCCACCTGCCCCAGCCCTTCAGGGCAACCTGGACAAGCTGCAGGCCTGGAAGCGGCTGCCCAGTCTAGGGGAGTCACATGGTCGGCCGGGACAGCACCACTGGTCACTCTTCCCAGTGGGTGGTTGGTCTGCTGGTCCCTGGCCTGGGTGGCCTCTCTAACTCCCCCATGTCTCAAAAGCAGCTTCATGGGAGGGCCCGTTCTCCAGCAGTCTCTGAGGGGGTTTTGGAGAAGGCCTGGGTCAGGCGGACAGTGTATCTCTCTTCCAGGGTGTGAGGCCGTGAGATGTGGCCCACCTTGATTTTTGCCGTTTTGGTTTTTGTTTGTTTGTTTTTGAGAAAGGGTCTTGCTTGGCTGTCCAGGTTGCAGTGCAGTGGCACAATCATGGCTCATGCAGCCTCCACCTCCCAGGCTCAGTCCCCTGGGTAGCTGGGATTACAGGTGCACGCCACCACGCCTGGCTAATTTTTGTATTTGTAGTAGAGACGAGGTTTTGCCATGTTGCCCAGGCTGGGCTCTAACCCTTGGGCTCAAGAGATCCTCCTGCCTCAGCCTCCCAAAGTGCTGGGATTACAGGCATGAATCACCTCACCCGGCCTTGCCTGGTTTTAATGAGATGGAAGAGAAGTTGAGCTGGGTGCAGTGGCTCACCCCTGTAATCCCAGCACTTTGGGAGGCTGAGGCGGGCAGATCATTTGAGGTCAGAAGTTCAAGACCAACCTGGTCAATATGGTGAAACCTCGTCTCTACTAAAAATACAAAAATATTAGCTGGGCATGGTGGTGCACCCCTGTAATCCTAGCTACTTGGGAGGCTGAAGTAGGAGAATCACTTGAACCCAGGAGGCAGAGGCTGCAGTGAGCTGAGATCACCCCACTGCACTCCAGTCTGGGTGACAGAGTGAGACTCCGTCTCAAAAAAAAAAAAAAAAAAAGGAAATTGCAAGAGGGATGGTCTCTGCTGCTTTCTTTTCTGTCAGGGTCCGTGGCTCCTGCTGTGGGGTGGGGAGGGGCATCCAAGCAAGAATGCATGCCCTGGACCTCTTCCTCCTGACAGTGTAGCACATTGGAGCCACCTGGGGAACCTTTAAAAATGAAAGCAAGGTGCCTGGGCTCCTGCCCAGCATCTGCTCAGTGGGTGTGGGTGGGGCCTCTAATCTTCTGTAGCCTGGGGCCAGACACCAGGGACTTTCCCAGCATGCACTGGGAGGACAGTGCACACAAAGTGGGTGTGTCTGCCGGAAGCCGCATGTGGGCTTTGGTCTGTGCCTGGGCAGGCAGGCAGCTGTTCACCAGGATGTTTCCACTTCACATACCGGTGTCGGGCTGCTGGCGGGGAGCTGAGAGGCTACTGCAAGCAGGGGCCAGCTGGGCGGTAGGAGGGACCCCTGCTGGAATTGGGGGCTGGGATGAGGGTTTTTTAGGAAGGGTTTCAGGAGGGTCTCAGCAACTCTTGAGTACTCTCTTGGTATGATGAGCAGAAGAAGAGGGGCAGGAGGTACTCAGGACGATGACCCAAAGCCCCAGGGGAGCTGCACATCGCTCAGGGCAGCAGGTGCACCTGTAGCTGCCCCTCCTCCCCCAAGGAGGCACAAGAATTGGAGGTGACTGGGGTCACAGCCCCCCAGAGTCTGCCCTTGACCCCGAGCCTGGGACAGCTCACGGTGTGGAGGTCATGCAGTGGGTGGGTGGAGCTTGCCTCAGGGATGTGCCCATCTCCCTCTCCTCCCAGATCACCGCAGACCTGCTGTCCAACGGCATTGACGTGTACCCCCAGAAGGAATTTGATGAGGACTCTGAGGACCGGCTGGTGAACGAGAAATTCCGGGTGAGCAGATCCACCAGGAGGTTGTTCCTGGGAGACTCCCAGTTCTGCTGAAAGGGGTGGTGGGTGGGGGTTTGGGGGACCTTCAGCTATGAGATATATCCTCGGGCCAGAGGACATGAGCCCAGGTGTGCATACCCGCTGCTCTCACGCTGAGGCTCTCGGGTTTGGGAGACCCTAGTCTCAGGGCAGCTCCTCCCAGGGGCCCAGGGGAGGGAATGGCCTTCCCGAACGTATGTAACCAGTACCGTCCACCTGTTCCCTAGGAGATGATTCCGTTTGCTGTGGTGGGTAGTGACCATGAGTACCAGGTCAACGGCAAGAGGATCCTCGGGAGGAAGACCAAGTGGGGCACCATTGAAGGTACTCGCGGCAGGCACCGGGGCCCAAACAGATGGGAAGGCATCTCTTCTGCTGGCCCAGAGCCCATGGGCCACACCTGAGCCACTACATTGCTCCACCCAGCGGGGGGGGGGGTCTCCTTGTCCCCACCCAACCCATAGGACAGGGAACAGGTGAGTGGCTTGTGCAGGTGCCTCCACTCCAGATCTCCCCTGGGGCAGGGAAAGATTCCGGGAGACGGGAGCTAGGATGGGGGCCCCCAAGTTCTAGGTCCTAGTGCAGGCTCTTTCACAGGCACCTGTGTGGCCACAGACAAATCACCAACCTTTCTGGGCCTAGAAAAGGTGTGAGCTGTGGCTCTGTGAGCCAGATGGACCCTCGGAACTTTGCCCTGCTGAAGTTTCCAGAATGTGGCTGTTGTAACCAATTAGCATACAAACTAGAGGGATTAAAACAGCACAAATGTATTGTCACGGTTCTAGAGGCCAGAAGGCCTGAGGACCAACCTCTTCTGTGCCTTCCTCCTTCTGATGGCGCCACGCAGTCCTCCTTGTCTTGTAAAGGCATCACACGCTCTAATCTCTGCCCCATTGTCACAGGGCCTTTTTCCCTGTGTTTCTGTCCTTTGTTTTTTTTTTTTTTTTTTTTTTTTTTGAGATGGGGTCTTGCTGTGTCACCAGGCCTGGAGTGCAGTGGCGGGATCTTGGCTCACTGCAAACTCCACCTCCCAGTTCCAGTGATTCTCTTACCTCAGCCTCCTTAGTAGCTGGAATTACAGGCAGGCACTACCACACCTGACTAATTTTTGCCTTTTTAGTAGAGACGGGGTTTTGCCATGTTGTACAGGCTGGTCTCAAACTCCTGACGTCAGGTCATGCACCCTCCTCGGCCTCCCAAAGTGCTGGGATTACAGGCATGAGCCACGGCGCCCGGACTCTTTCCTCCTTGTTCTAAGGATGTCTGTCTTTGGGCTTAGGGCCTCCCCTAAGTGGATGATCCCCTCCAGAGATCCTTAATTAATCTTTAAAGAAAGACTGTTTCCAAGTAAGGTCACAGTCGTGGGTACCAAAGCCTGGACCTTGGCCATATCTTTGAATGTATGGGAGCCCCTGGGAGGCCACAGTTGAACCCACTCCTGGCAGTGGCACCCCAGGAGGGATGGGCCTAAATGTTTCTTTCTTCTTCCTCTCTCTGTCCCTTCCTTTCTCATTAGAATGGAAGAGGGGAAAGTGCAGAGGGAAACAGAGCAGGAAAAGCCACTTTGTTCTGGGAGAGCACATGGCTGAAAGTCCCAGTAGAGCAGGAAGCAGAAGTCTCTTAGTGTTCCAGGGCCTCAGTTTTCATCATCCACAAAGTGGGTACAGTGTGCCAAGATTGTAGTGAGTTGAGAGACTGTCCCAAAGGCCACTAGAGCTTTGTTGCTCTAAGAAAATAGTCATAATGACAGTTACCAGGAGGCGTCGAATGCTCCTGCACCGCTCACTTGACATGGGTCATCTCATTTATGCCTGGAGCTCCCCGCACCAACCCTCTTTGCAGAGGAGAGGTGCAAGAGGTGCAGTGAGCAGAAAACGTTCCAAGGGACCTAGAACGGGAGGCGGCTCTAGAATGCACAGCTCCAGCCCTGCACCAGACTCCCTCGAGATGGGAGTTTGTGCCTGGAGGCGGGTGTGGAGAGGCACACGGGTCATTCCCCGTCTGCCCTCCTCCCCTGCTGCCACCCCTGCCAGGCCCACCCTGTGGGAGATGCCCAGCTGGGTGCAGCTTGGGTGTTTACCAGTATCCACCTGTGGTCTCAGGCTGACTTGTGTCCCCTTGGCCCCTCTGCCTGCATTTCCTGTCTTCCTGTCTGCCCAAATAATTATTGCTGTTTAGGAACCTTTTTATGAAAGGCTGGGTTAGGAGAGCCTGGAGTAGATGGGCTTGGGAGGTGCCGACGGCTTTGCTCTGGGCGTGCTTCTGCTGCACCCTGGTGGCCAACGTTGAGTATTGCAGGCAGCCGGTGCCTGAAACTGGAAATGCACGAGGCTGGGGTCCCTGCAGCTCTCTGACCTGTGCCTTGTGGAGTGCCACTGACTCCAGTTGAGGAACAGTCTGGAACCTGTCAGGATAGTTGTGAGGTGGTGGGGCCCACATTTCAGCAGCCTTATATGAGGACCCTGGAAACGTGCCTTCAACGCGGATGGGTTTTTATATCGGGGCTGCCTGAGTTCACAGCTGACCTGACACCGGGCCAGTAAGGGCCCTGGCTTGTTCTTGTCTCCCACTTGGTGAAGGGCATCTTTCCCATCCTTAGAAACCACCCCAAGTATTGTCAATAGAAGCGTGGGGTGAAATTAATCAGGCCATGAACTCATTTAATCTTATGTCCCTGAGAAGTAGGTGATGTTATTATCCCCATTTTATGGAGGAGGAAACTGAGGGAATGAGAATAACTTGCCCAAGCCAGGAAGCAGCGATCACACACTCCGACTCCAACTTGAGAGCCCTGTTTTTCCTGCCGGCTCTCTCTGCCCTCAGAGTTAGATGAGAGCGGTGCTTGTCCACCTGCAGGAGGCCCTCATGTGGACACTGCCCTGCGCAGGCCATGGTGGAAGGGCAGGGCCCAGCAAAGGCAACTGGCCTAGAATCAAGAGCACCTGAGGGTGGAGGGGGCAATGTGGAGGCCCTGGCCCTGCCTGCTGGCCTGCCAAGTAAAAACCATAGTGTATATATACATATACATACATATGTACATACACACATATACACGCACATACATATACACACATATATACACATATACATATATGCACACACATACACATACAAACACATACATATACATATATACATACATATACACACATACATATACATGTATACACATATACATATATATACAACGTGTGTGTGTGTGTGTGTGTGTGTGTGTATATATATATATATATTTTTTTTTTTTTGGAGTCGGAGTCTCACTCTGCTGCCCGGGCTGGAGTACAGTGGCACCATCTCAGCTCACTGCAACCTCCACTCCCTCCCCCTATTCAGGCGATTCTTCTGCCTCAGCCTCCCGAGTAGCTGGGATTACAGGTGCCTGCCACCGTGCCGAGCTAATTTGTTTGTACTTTCAGTAAAGACAGGATTTCTTGGCCAGGCTAGTCTTGAATGCCTGACCTCATGATTAACCTGCCTCAGCCTCCCAAAGTGTTGGGATTATAGGTGTGAGCCACTGTGCCCAGCCTAAAACCAGGTATTTTTAACTTGGGGAAAATCCACATGGCTCCCTGATGGGGCAGGCTGGAACCCGGTGTGTGGGTTCTGAATCCCCCTCCAGCCTTACGGCTGTGGAACTCAGACAAAACACAGTTCTTGTGTTGCCTATGCCCCATTCTCTCTGTCTCTGTCTCTGTCTCTCTGTCTCTCTCTCTGTTTCCTGTACATGTTGTATGAAGTGCATGTGTCCCTGCCTGTGCTCAGAGCACACACACACAGGACACACCTGTTCACACACAGAGGCCACCTACTGTGGATGACCATTCACAGACTCAAGAATCAGCAGTGCTAAACAAGGTGGACGGGGCCGGGTGCGGTAACACCCCGTGGGCCATGGGTTTTCTTTAAAAATCCCAGCTCTGATTCCTGCCTCATCCCATTTCCAGCAGCCCAGCCCCCTGCCTGTCTCCAGGTCTCTGCTGGGACATCCTGCCCTCCCTGGCCACCCAGTGGTGCCCTGGCTTCTGCGCTGTGGCTTTCTCCTATGCACGTGTTTGGCCTGGTCACTGTGCCATCTCCCATTAGCCCGGAGCTTTCTGGAAAGCAGGAGCTGATACCAGTCACCCCAGCATCCCATGGACTGAGAGCAGTGCCAGGTGTCCCCTACTCAGAGCAGCTGACTCCCCTGCCCTCCTGCCCACGGGGCTGTCCTCAGTCTCTGCTCTCAGCATCAGCGTTCCTGGGCAGGAGCAGAAAGACAGGGTCCGGGCAGAGCTTCTCCACCGGGATATTAAAGCCCCTCCTGTCTCTTCTCCTAGTTGAAAACACCACACACTGTGAGTTTGCCTACCTGCGGGACCTTCTTATCAGGTGAGAGACAAGGTGCTCGGGTGGGGCTGACGGCTTTGCCCCTGAGAGGGCCCTACAGCAGGTGGGGGCAGTGGGTGTGGGGCTGAGGCCCCGCGAGGAGCGGGTGCACCCTGCCACCTGCCTGCCCTGCCCTTGGAAAGACCTTGGAAGCCCATCTTCTAAAAAGAAAACCCATTGGGAAATGAAGCCAGCAGTGAAGATCCTTGTTAATCCCTACGAAGCCACCTGGATGGGAGGACTGAGCTTGGATCCACTGTGGCCTGGCCTGTTAGAGCTGCCCAGTGGGCACCAAGAGCCCAGTGCAGGCCCTGCCGGCAACAGGGACGTCCCCAGCTCTGATCCCAGTGGCCTCTGACCCCTACACCTTGACCTGGCTGAGGCTTCTCCTTGTTTCCCTTGAGTCCGGGCAAGGGGAGGAAGCCCCGTTAGAGAGGGTGCCAGGTGGGCTGTCCCTGGAGTGTGGGCCCTGGCCTGGGCAGGTGAATGGAGAGGGTGGGGGCCTCCTACTGGGGTGTCCGGGGTTCCTAGGTTCTTCCTCAGCAAGCAGGTGCCATGGATGATGGGACTGTTAAGAGGAGAGTCCCCAGGTTGGCATGGGGGAGGGGCGGGGGTATTCCGGAAGCCATTGTGTAGAGACTGGGCTTTCCAACCTCCCTCCAAATTATTCCTCCTGAACTGCAAAGGAATGAAAGTCTGAGCCCAGGACTTTTTTTTCCTGGGAACAAGGGCGATCCAGCCCTTCACCCCAGGCCATAGCCCTAGAAGGCGGCATTCAGCCACTGCCTCCTCCCTGCCAGCGCCCTGGACACTGGGCTGGAGCAAGGACCCTCTAGACCTGCCCCTCTGAGTCTGTGCACGCAGCACACAGCTCTGTCCCTGGGCAGGTCCTGAACCAGCCATAGGGTGGACCCAGAGGGAGTCACATGCATTGGAGTGTGTGTGTTCTGAGCGAGTCTGGGCTTACCAGGGCACTGGCCCTTTCCCCAGTCTTGTCCCAGATCTGGTCCAACATAGTGGGCCTGGGGGACCCCATGGGGAGCCAAGCAGTCGGGATGCAGAGTCAGGAGCAGCAGGCAGGCCTGAGCCCAAGGCAAGCTGAGCAGGACTCCTGCTCAGCTACCCGCGCCCCGCTGTCCCCACCTCACTGACCTGCCTGCGCCCCCCCACCCCCCCGCCCCCAGGACGCACATGCAGAACATCAAGGACATCACCAGCAGCATCCACTTCGAAGCCTACCGCGTGAAGCGCCTCAACGAGGGCAGCAGCGCCATGGCCAATGGCGTGGAGGAGAAGGAACCAGAAGCCCCGGAGATGTAGACGCCACCCTGCCCACCCCCAGGACCCTGCCCCCGTCTTCTCTGTCCCCCCTAGGCCCTCCCACTACCCCATTTTATTTTATATGATTTTCTCCGTTTGTCATCGTTCCCCATCCCTTCGACACGCTGCCAGGAAACAAGGGAAGGGGCCTCCCTTTGAGTGAGTCAGTGATGAGCCTGTGGCCTCCCCAGGGTCTGGGGGAGGTCTACCCTCCGTCCCCAGGCCTGGCTCCCCGAAGGCTCAGAAGAGTAGCTTCTGTGTGCTGATCATCCGTCCGGGTGCGTTTCTCAGTGCCGGGGGCCTTGGGTGGGGGTCAGGCCTCGAATATGCAGAGGGGCCCAGTGGGCTACATCCCCATCGGCCCTGGCCCCTGGAATGAGTCAGGGCCCAGGAGAGAATGGAGCCAATCAGGGGCACCTGGACCCCCTGCCCGCCATGTGGCGTGGCCGTCACTCAGCCCCCACCCCTGCCCTACTCCTAAGGGTAGAAAATTCCAGGGTTTCACACCACTGACAGCTCAGCCACTCGAGGCCCCCTGGCAGCCGCCCGCCCCAAACCTGTCCTGGAGCAGAAAGTGCCTTTATCTCAGCCGTCCGCAGGCTGCTCCACCAGATTCGGGGACAGGCTGGAATGAGGGAGGCGTCTTCATCTCCCCGACCACCCCCCTCAACACCACCCCTCCCATGGGGCTGCAGGTGCTGTTGATGTCCTGGGATCTGATTGAGGATAAAAAGGAAGGAAAGACAACCCCCACCCCCTCGCCACCCATTTTTGAAAAGGTCCAAGCGAGTGAGTCTGGTGGAGGAGCTGAAGGAGGGAGCCATGGAAGGTGCCAGAAGGAAGGTTGGCGGGGGCATGTGTGGACTGTGGCTTGGGGTGGTCATAGTGGGCTGAGCTGCCCAGTGCCTGCCCCACCCAAGTGACCAGGGAAGTGTGTGTGTGTCCGTGTGTCTATGTCTGTCCGTCCGTACAGTGTCTGGTTTGGCCCAAGACTGGGCTGTGGTTAATGCCCAGCCAGCCACCCCCGCCATTCACCCCTCCTGGCCCAGGCCTTGCTGACTGTGTGACCTGGGTAGGTTGGAGGCCCGGTGAGCCTGACTCCTTGTTGTCCTACCTGGGCCTGGGCCCCTCCCACTAGAGCCCACGGTAATGACCCCCTAGGAAGGAGAGACGGCGTCAGGGGTGCACAGTCCACAGTGAGCTGAAGAGCTAGGTTCATGGCAGCATGGCCTGGCCCCTCACCCTCCGTCCCCAGGAGGGGACCTGTGGGGGCTGCCTTTGTGGTGCACAGCAGACCAAAGTCCCTTCCTGCTTCCTGTTCCCTGTCTCACTCCTGGGGAGAAGGAGGGGCCTGATGAGATTCCACATGGGTGCGCCTATCACTGGGTGCATCTGCAGGTCCCAGGCTGGCTGCTTGCGGCCAGAAGAAGGGCAGTGTGAGTGTGCATGGAAGTCGGGGCATTGGGTGTCTGACTCCCTCCGCATCCAAGAGAGGAAGGACCCCCCCCACCACCCTCATTGGCGGGACAGTTTACTTCCCAACTTGCCATGTTTTTGCCAAAACCAAGATTTTGAAGGAAATGAGTGGCACCAGGCCATGTGGCCCTCCCAGCCTCAGTGTCACTTGGTGGCAGGGTGGGGTGGGGGATGGGCAGCAGCATCCCAGCCTTGAGATGCTTCACTTTCCTTCTCTGTAACCAGACTTTGAAAACTGTTTATTTCATCAGGCTCTGACCCTCAACGGCCTTTTGCTACGTGCCTCCCAAGAAATCTGTCTCTTTTTGTATAAACTACAAAATGTTGAAAATGTATTTCCTGAAATAAATGTTTCAACTGCAGAAACCCAGAAGGCTCCCGAGTAAGAATGTTTCTTCTGCCCCCCAGTGCAGTTCTTTGGGCGCTGAGACAGGTTGGGGTCAGCTGCAGGTGAATAAGAGGCTTGGGCAAGAAAAGGTCAGAACAGCTTAGACCTTGAACTCAGACTCCCAAGATTTAAAATGAATGAACTCCCTGAGAACTGAGAGTTCCAGAGCACTGTGAGGAGTGAGGATAGCACCAGGGCAATTGCTGGGGGATTGTTTCATCTACTTGGGGTAAGGGTTCCCAAGGCTTGAGAAGCACAGATTGGCAGAGATAACTGAAAAGCGAATGACAAATCAGAACGCTTTCATTGAAGGGGGAGGTCTGAAGGGCGTCCACTGGGGGCGCTGTGAGCTGCTTCTAGTTAGCATATCCTAGAAAGTAAGTTTTTGTTTTATTTTTTGAGACAAGGTCTTGGTCTGTAACCCAGGCTGGAGTGCAGTGGCACGATCACAGTTCACTGCAGCCTCTACCTCCCAGGCTCAAACGATCCTCCCGAGTAGCTGGGACCACAGGCGTGCACCACCACACCTGGCTAACTTTTTGATTTTTTTGGTAAAGACGGGATCTCACTCAGTTGCCTAGGCTGATCTCAAACTCCTGGCCTCGGATGATCCTCCTGCCTTGGCCTCCCAAAGTGTTGGGATCATAGGTGTGAGCCACTGTGCCTTGCTGAAAATAAGTTTTTCTTTTGGAAATGTATATTAGATTGAACTCTGGACTGGTCAGTATTTGATAGTTATTTTATGCCAACCTAACTCGGTCCAAGAGAACTTGACTCCAAGTAGATTAGAACTCAGAGCCTTGGCTGAGTGAGCTTTTCTATGCAGGTGAACTTAAGAAGTAAGGTTCAGGGCCGGGCGTGGTGGATCACGAGGTCAAGAGATCGAGACCATCCTGGTCAACATGGTGAAACCCCGTCTCTACTAAAAATACAAAAAACTAGCTGGGCCCGGTGGCGCGTGCCTGTAATCCCAGCTACTTAGGAGGCTGAGGCAGGAGAATTGCTTGAACCTAGGAGGCGGAAGTTGCAGTGAGCCGAGATTGCGCCATTGCACTCCAGCCTGGGTAACAAGAGCGAAACTCCGTCTCAAAAAAAAAAAAAAAAAAAAAAAGAAGTAAAATTCAGCCCGGGCACAGTGGCTCGTGCCTGTAATCCCAGCACTTTGGGAGGCTGAGGCAGGCGGATCACCTGAGGTCGGCAATTCAAGACCAGCCTGACCCACATGGAGGAAACGCCATCTCAACTAAAAATGCAAAATTAGCTGGGCGTGGTGGCGCATGCCTGTAATCCCAGCTACTCAGGATGCTGAGGCAGGAGAACCACTTGAACCCCACGGAGGGACCCAGGGAGAGCAGGAAGGCCGGGAGAGCAGGAAGGTGGGGAGAACAGGCCCCATTCTCTCACTGGCTCTGAGCTCCTGCATGGGAAGTGGGGAATCTCATGGGGGCTGTGGACACCTGGTGTCCCTGCTTCCTCCCCTGCTCCAGGCTGTAAGGTTTGAAGCCAGGAAAATTAAAATCAACAAGCAGGCTTTGGGCTCTTCCGGACCCAGCCTTGTAGGAGACCCGGCATGCCCTGGAGCTCAGGGGCCTGGGGAGGATGCTGGTGGGTGGGCTCAACCCAGCTCCACTTGGATGCGCCAGAGAAAGCCAGATGGGAACCCAGTGAGCCCACTGGGCGGGTGGGGTGCTCGGTGCCTCTGCTTAGAGGTGCATATTCGCGCTCCCATTTTATTTTATTGTTTTGAGGCAGAGTCTTGCTCTATTTCCCACCCTGGAGTGCAGTGGCGCCATCTGGGCTCACTGCAATCTCTGTCTCCCATGTTCAAGCAATTCTCCTGCCTCAGCCTCCCAAGTAGCTGGGATTACAGGTGCCTGCCACCACGCCCACCTAATTGTATTTTTAGTAGAGATGGGGTTTCACCATGTTGGCCAGGCTGGTCTTGAACTCCTGGCCTCAAGCGATCTGCCCACCTCGGCCTCCCAAAGTGCTGGGATTACAGGCATGAGCCACCATGCCTGGTCAACTCTCCCATTTTAAAACACTACTTTCTGACTACAAAAGTAGCATGTACAATGGGAAATGCCAGAAAGAAATACCCCAGGAAGACACTCAAAAGCCCCTGTAATTCTAGCACTTTGGGAGGCCAAAGTGGACGGATCGCTTGAGATCAAGGGTTCGAGACAAGCCTGTCCAACATGGTGAAACCCTGTCTCTACTAAAAATACAAAAATTAGCTGGGTGTGATGGCGCACATCTGTAATCCCAGCTACTCAGGAGGCTGAGGCAGGAGAATCACTTGAACTTGGGAGATGGAGGTTGCAGTGAGCCGAGATGGCACTACTGCACTCCAGCCTGGGTGACAGAGCCAGACTCCATCTCAAAAAAAAAAAAAAAAAAAAGCTCATGTGATATTCCCGCCAGCCCTGGTCCTGGAGTGGTGGTGTCCTTATTATTGCAGTAGCTGGGAGGAAATGGTCCCCATGCATTGCTCTAAATCCTGCTGGATGTGGTTTTGGAGGTGCCGGTGGGGGGGGGGCTGCCCAGGAGACTGGAAGGGGAGGAAGGCGTATCCCCTGAAGGCTTCCAAAGCACTCTGTGTGCGTAAGGGTCCCAACCTGCATAATCCCAGAAAGTGGCTGATGTTTTTCTGCTTCAGCAGGGAGCCCAGGTGAAGTTCTCTAGGTAGGTGGAAAGGTAGGTGGAGCAGGCTTCAAGAGCAGAGCCCAGCAGAGCGCCCCTGCCTCCTCCTGCCACCCAACTCCTCTCTCTCCTCCCCTCCCTTCCGGCCCTTTTGGAAGCAAGGTGGGGAGAGGCTTCCACCGAGTTTGGGCCCAGCTCCAGTGTCCTGAGTGGTGGGAATCTGTGCAGGCCCCAGGTACGTTTCCTGCCCTGGAGGAGGAATGCTTTACAGATGTTGGAGCTGCCTCAAGGCGTGACCAGGAGGGGCAGGAGAGGCCGGAGCAGCAGAACCAGTTACATCGGGGCCGTTGGCCTGGCGCCTGCACAAGGAGCAGTCATTGATTAAAATGTCACCTGGAAGGAGCCTAAATCTTTGGGTCCTCCTTGGAGAGTGCCAGGTAAGCAGTGTTCCCTGGGCTGATTCCAGGCTGCAACAGGCTGGGTTGGGCTGCAGACCTCTGGGCGCTGCCCACCCAACCCTGCACCACCAGGCTCCCTGCTCCTCCTCAATGCCTTGGCCTTCAGTAAAATGCAAAAAGTTAAATGCTCTGGCTCTTCTTTGATAGTAGAAGCAATGCCTGCCCATTTAGAATGTTGAGAAAATAGAGAAAAGCGAGAACAAGAAAGCCGGGACCTCCACCCCGGCGTCAGCCTGCCTGCGCGTAGGAGTTAATGGGAGTTAAAATGAAACGCTTTTGCGGACATTTGTTATTTTTGTTTTTCCTCAATTAAATTGATTGTGCACATCATATGGTAATCTAAATTATGTTTTGAAAATAATTGTAATAGCCATACAGTACTTTGTCATATCAATATATGGAATGAAATTATGATTTCTAAATTTTTACTTGTCACCTGGGCTGCAGTTGGAGGCTTGTGGGGGGCGGGGGGGTGTCCATGCCGCAACTGGCTGAGCCGTCCCTGTCCCTCCTCCCAGATGAGAGAGGTGCCTGGTGCTCGGCAAACTCACCTCGAAGAAGCAAGAAGCACCTGGGATGGCTCAGAAGCCCATGCTGGTGCTGGAAATAGATGGTGGAAGTAGATGCTCAGTGCTGCAAAGAAAAAGCAGCACTAAGACAAAGGATCTTTCAGCAATGCACTTTTTACTTCCTGGGCCGCAGGAAGGGTACCCTCCTCGCTAGGCATCGTGCCACAAGAGTACAGTGAACAAAGGAAAACAGACATATTTATTTCTTACCCATTTGGGGTCGCCCTTATTGCTGTGTCTGATCTCCGTTGGCTGGAGCCAGACCTCACAATGTAAACTAAAACCCGATCGGCTAACAACTTAAAACTTTTCTAAACAGGTAAAAGCAATGGAGAGCTGGGACAGGCCTGTGAGCACGTCCAGCACAGATATCTTGGTTAAAGTACAAGGACATAGAATGTACTATGTGCCTGTAGGCATGGCATGTTTAACAGCTACATGTTATAGGGCTTAATGAAGTTATTAGCACACTTACTCTTTAACAAGAAATTAAACTTTAAAGAGGAACTTTTCTACTTTCCACATTGGGATAGTCTCTTGTAAACCACGAGAGAAGAGGGGGCAGAGGACTGGTTTCCCCTCCTTCCCGCTCATGTCCTCCCCTCTTTCCCATCCGAGTCTCTGGTCTCTGCCTTCAGGCTTGTGATGGGCAAAGCATCTTTCGAGCACTTGCCTGCCAGCCCTCAGGGTCTCACACACGAAGGTCTCCTGGAGCTCGGAGGGTCAGGCACAAAGTCACTCCTTGACCCTATATTGAAATGTCAATTTTTTGAGCACTTTTCCCACGTAGACTCGACAGGATCTCACTCTTGCTCAAGCTGGAGTCAAGTGGTGCGATCACAGCTCACTGCAGCCTCCAATTCCTGGGCTCAAGCAATCCTCCTGCCTCAGCCTTCTGAGGGACCACAGGTATAAGCCACTATGCCTGGCTAATTAAAAACATAAATGCATAAAAAGTAGGCTGGGTGCAATGGCTTATGCCTAAAATCCCAGTGCTTTGGGAGGCCAAAGCAGACAGATCACCTGAGGTCGGGAGTTTGAGACCAGCCTGGCCAAAGTGGTGAAACCCCGTCTCTACTCAAAAAAAAAAAAAAAAAAAAGCAAAATTAGCCAGGCATGGTGGTGCATGCCTGCAATCCCATGTAATCCCAGCTACTCGCGAGGCTGAGACAGGAGAATCACTTGAATCCGGGAGTTTGAGGTTTTAGTGAGCCAAGATCACACCACTGCACTCCAGCCTGGCCAACAGGAGCAAAACTCTGTCTCAAAAAATAAAAATAAATAAATAAATAATTTTAAAAGTAGAGGTAGGGTCTCTCTATGTTGCTCATGCTAGTCTCAAACTCCTGCCTCAAGTGATCCTCCCACCTTGGCCTCCCAAAGTGCCAGGACTCCACGCGTGAGCCACTGCTCCTGACTCAGCTTGGCATTTCTTGAATTTGGGTCCATGTGAAAGAGTCCAGGAGGTCATTCCTCACAGATTAGATCACCTTTTAAGAACCCCCGCTAGAGGTCAGAGTGGGGGTGGGGAGGGGAGAGAGGGCTGAAGACAGAGGTGAGAGGCTCCTGGGATTGCTGGTGTCCATCCTAGGCCCGGAGACACAGCCAGGTGGAGGGAATGTGGGATGGGAGCCCAGGGGTTGGGCTAGAGGCCTGCTTTGCCGGGTGTACTGGGGCTTGGGGTTAACGGTCGGAGCCTCAAAGAGCTCATCTGACAAATGGGGTCCAGGACTGCCGTCTAGTCAGCACTTGACACTGGGGAGAGAGGCAAGAAGGAGCCCTGGGCGGGATGAATTCTGACCCAAGCCAAGAGCCACCAAAGAGCCAGCGCACGCCTGCACCGGGTTCTCTATTTGTCATCACGCTAGCTCCCCTGACAGCCCTGAAGGGAGGGCCATGCCAGCTCCCTGGTGCCAGCTCCCTGGTGCCAGCTCCCTTTCCAGGTCCGGCTGAGCGGCTCTGGAGCCCGGGTTTGTGGTTCGCCTGGTCTCTCACCGCTGCACCCTCTGTCCTGTGCTCCGAGGAGGGCACTGCAGCATCGTCCGGTTTCAGCAAGGTGAGGTGGCTCCCACAGATATGTGATGCAGAACGTCCTTGGCACCCCCAGCCAGCTCTCCATGGGCCTGTCCAGGGCTCCGCCCCGTGGTGAGCACGGCCACTTCCGGGCAAGCCTCAGATTCTGCTGGGATTCAGAGTAGTTGCAGCTGAATCAATGCTGGGAGCCCATCAGAAACAACATCTTCCTTCCCTTTCAAAGAGGACAGCTACAAACAATCAGAATAAAAAGGGGGTATAAATAATTAAAGTGGCCCAGAGTGAGTGGTTCTTGAACCATCTGCCTTATTTAAAAACTAATTACTCAGAGACTGTTTACTGCGCAGAGCTGTGCATGGGAGCTGTGCACACTCCCTATCACGCTTGCCGCCTCCTCTTCGGGCACCAGGGGTGGCGGCCTCGGCCTGATCAGCCAGTCCTGGCACATAGAGCACCGCCACAGCCTCCTCCAGATCCCTGAGGAATAACTTCATCAGAGCCCAGTACCAGAAGGAAATGTAAGTCCTCTGAAGGAAACGGCCACACGGAGGAGCCAGCCGCAGTCTCCCAAACAAGATGAGCTGGTGGGTGTGGACCCAGTCTCAGGCAGATTAGACAGCCCTCAATTCAACCCAAGGGATGACCCATTTCAGGGGCTCAGCAGGACCTCTGGACCTTTACTCTGTATCTAAGGGTCTAAGGCACACCCTCCGCATACACCCCTCACCCTGTCCCTAGAAGGAGGGAATTGAACTTCTGCTCTGATTCTCCTGCAAGGAGAATCACCAGGCATGGTGGCTCGCACCTGTGGTCCCAGCTACTTAGAAGACTGAGGCAGGAGGATGGCTTGAGCCCAGGAGTTTGAGGCTGCAGTGAGCTGTGATCACACCACTGTACTCAGCCTGGGCAACAGGCTGACCCTGTCGAGTCTGCCTGGGAAAACTGCTCAAATGATGGACATTTCAATCATATAATAATAATGGTTGTATTTTGCCCTGCAGGTGAGTTGAGGAATCCTGCAGGAAGCCCCTCCCCTCATCCAGCCCCCATCCCTTGCCCTTCCCTACTCCTGTTCCTTGGAGACTTGCCTGGACCGTCAGCCCCTACACAGCAGCCTGGGAGTGGGGCAGGGTGGAGTCTGGGGACAGAAAAACCCTGTCCTCTAAAAACAAACCCTGAGATTTGCTTGGCACAGGTTCTCATTCTTGTGTTGCCTCTGAAGAAGGTACTTCAGGGGCTGCTGCTCCACTTCACAGAGGAGGACAGAGAGGTCAAGGAGGTTCAAAGTCACACAGCACAAAGCAGTGGAGGTGACCTGGGCTCCAGCCTTCCTCCTCCTCCGGAAGCTTGATGTTAGGGTCCTGCTTGGGGGCAGCCCTTCCTGTGTCCCCACCTTCTCTGGAAGGCAGCCGGGGCTGAAGCACAGCCACCTGGCAATGTGTCGTGCTGGGACACGTGGGGTCTCAGAGTGAGGTGTGTGTGTGAGTGTGTTTATGTGTGCACGTGTGAGGATTCTGATAAACGCACACTCCTTCGCAGCACATAATGTGGGGAAAGGCACGGAGTCCAAACAGCCCACCAGGCTGTGCCTTGTGTTTGTGGGTTTCGCCCTGAGTGGGGAGGTGTTGAGATTTGCTGCGCTCTTGGAGGAGAAGTGCTGCCGCGGCCACTGCATGGCACCCAGCTGTGAGGTGACCCCTCTGTGGACGCCAGCAGAATTACAAAATCAGCATTGCAAAACTCAGGAATGGGAACCAGGGATATTCACCTACACACATCAAAATGGTTAAAGGGGAAGAAACAAACACCCTGTCCATCTGCAAACTGCCTGCAGTGAAGCCCTCAGTCAGACAACCCTTCAAGGTGGCATCGGCAGGGGGGAAAGTTTCAGCTCCAGGATCTCTGCATTTTCCTTACCTTCGCTGTCCTTTCCTAAAGGCTGATTCCTTTTGGATAATGCACGTCCTCCCCTCCCCATCATGTTCTTTTTTGTAAGCTTTTAGATTGTGTTCATTTGCAAAGGTCATCAAAGGGCAGTTTTCTCAGGAGCTGGTTTTGAATCCTGGTCTTTCCACTTACCAGCTGGGTGACTTCAGATGGGTGATTTAACCTGGGTCTGTGCCTCGGTTTCCCCATCTATAAAATGGTAATGACAGTACCCAATTCACAGGATTGTTGTGATTAAATGAGTTAGTTCATGTGGAGCACTTACAATAGTGTCTAGCCAATGATGAGTGGTCCATACATGTGAGCCATCATTATCACCACTGATGTCACCACCACCATGATCGTCATCACCATAATCACTATCACCATTACTGTCATCACACTCACTATCATCACCATCACCACCACCACCGTCATCACCATCACCATGATCATTACCGCCATCATTACCATCATCCCATCATTACCATCATCCCATCACCATCACCATCACCATCATCACCATCACCGTCATCACACTCACTATCATCACCACCACCATCACCATTGCCATCATCATCACCATCTCCATCATTACCATTATTATCATCATCACATTATCAGTATAATCACTACTATGATCACCATCATCACTACCATCATCCCATCATTACCATCACCACCACTATCACCATCACCATCATCACCATCACCATTACCATATTATCACCATCACCATCATCACTATCACCATCATTATCACCATCACCAGCATCACCATCACCATCATTATCACCATCACTGTCATCATCACCATCACCATATTATCACCATCAACATCACCATCATCACCATCACCATATTATCACCATCACCATCATCACTATCACCATCATTATCGCCATCACTGTCATCATCACCATCACCATATTATCACCATCACCATCATCACATCACCATCACCATCATTATCACTGTCACCATCACCATCATCACCATCACCATCACCATCACCATTACCATCACTATAATTATCACCATCACTGTCATTACCATCACCATCATCAGTATCATCACTACTGTGAGCACCATCACCACCATCATCTCATCATTATCACTTTCACAATGATCACCACTACCATCATGATCATCACCATCATTATCAGCACCACCACCATCATTACCATCACCATTATCACCATCTCCATGAACATCGCCGTCACCATCATCATCACTACTACTACCTTACCATCAATGTAAGGTACCTACTGCCTTACCTAGCACCATCAATGTTGCCATAATTATTATCATCACCATCACCTCATCATCACGATGATCACCACAGCCATCAGTATCATCATCATGATCTCCATCATCACCATCAACAACATCCTGAAGCTGAAACAAAGGAAAAGGCCCTGCTGTGGCCTCATCTTGCCCCTCTGCCTTGGAATTAAAAGGAGTAAAAGCCAGCCAGGTGGAGGGCAGAGCTGACAGCAAAGGAGAGACTGGGCTGTTTGCTGCCCAGGCCTGGCTGGCATTCCTTCTCCTGGGATGTAGTAGTTTTCTGAGAATGTCTTCATTGTGAGGTTTCCCTGTGCTGCTTCTTTCTGAATGTTCACAATAGTTCCATGGGGCAGGTGCCACTATGGTGAAACTGAGGTACAGAGAGGTTGAGGAGCTTGGCCAGGGGGCACAGCTGGTGAGGGACTGAGTCAGGATGTAAAACATTGTCTGATCTGTGGTCCAGTGGCTTCCACTATAGTTCACTGCCCAAAGTAGGGGTGGGAGTGTGGGTGGCAGGGTCCCTGTTGCCTCAGACTGAAGAAGTGTTCAAGGCTGCCTTTGTGTACTTGGACTTATCTCCTGGGTCACGAACCCCAGCATCTATGTAAAAATGTTGTGGGGCACCTACTCCTGGAGGCAGCACCATGCTGGGCCCTGGAGGAACAGAGTGGGCAAACAAGGCAAGACTCTACACCTGGGGGGTGCTGGTTGGGTTGGGAGGACAGACACCTACACAGAACTTCATAATATGATGAAGCCAGTGCCATAACAGAGGTGAACAGGGGCCACCAGTGGAGGTTCCCAGAGGAGGGCCAGGGCTGAGGGTCAATTACCTCCTTTATAGTCTTTATAAAGAATTAAATTCTTTATAAATTACGCAATCTCAGATAATTCTTTATAGCAGTGTGAAAATGGACTAATACAGTGTGCATTCACTGAGTTTCTTGGATCTATTGGCTGAGCTCTTTAGAGTTTGGAAAATTATCAACAACTACTCCTCAAATATTTATTCTGCCTCATGCTCCTTTTTTTCACTTTCTTGGGCTCCAATTTCATGTATGTTGATATTTTCCTACAGTTCTTCAACATTCTCTTCTTTTTTAAATTTTTATTTTGTAAATTTTTTTGTCTTTGGATTTTAGTTTGGATAATTTCTATTGACTACTCTTTAAGACCCTTTTAATTTTATTCATCTTTTCTTCTATTGTGTTCAATCTGCTGTTAAGCCCATTAAACAAACTCTTTGAATCCAATGTTACACTTTTCATCTCTAGAATTTCCATTTGGTTATTTTATAGTTTCCATTTCTGTGCTGTAGTTTCCCATCTGTTCATACATGCTGTCTACCTTTCCCACTAGATTTTTAACATCTTTATTTTAGTTTATTTAAGGTCCTTGTTTATTAATTCCAACACTTGGTCATCTGTGGGTCTACTTCTATTGACAATTTTTCTCCTGATTATTGGTCACATTGCTCTGCTTCTTTGCTTGTCTTATAATTTTTTTTTAGTCTGAAATGTTATACATTTTTTAAATAAGTAGTGCCTATAATAAGTATGTTTCTCTTGGAAAAAGAATGTGCCCCTTCTTCTATTGGGCCATTAGTGTGAGAGACTGAGTCAACCTAATATGCAGTTGACTTGAATCTGGCCTTTAATGAAGCTTCAGTTTAAGTCACTTCACGACTCACTTCAAATGTTTCGAAAGTAGGATAAGGTCTTTCCCTCAAGTGTTTGAGAGAGAAGAGGATCATATGAAAAATGTAATGTGTGCCCATATTAAAAAGGTCAGAGGGCTTTGAGGAGGTAAACATGGTGTATAAAGGTGAGTGTTATTAATTAGGTTGTTGTTACAGTGCAGAGATGGGTGGCAACTCTCAGAGGATGAGAGATCTTATTCTTGAAACTTTAGATGTTACAGCTGGGGATGATAAGAATAATAACAGATGCTATCCTGATGAAGGGCATTCTCTGCCTGAACCCAATCACTTCAAAGACCCTGAAAAAATTCTCAGGACTCCAAATCAATTGGCCATAGGCCACTGCTGCCTCCACGTAATCAAAACATGTGAACACCCCACTCCTACTTCCAAAACCCAGCACAGGCTGTGTTGTCCCCCAGGGTAATTTAACATCAGAAAACAGAAGCTTCATTGGTCCTGGCCTAGATCTCTGTGTCCTGGCCTCACCCATAAAGGGGGCTGCCATTAGCTAACCTGCTCAGCTCCCTGCCACACTTCCCACAGAGCTTTCTAGCTTTTGTCAGCTCAAGGCAGCCCTTAAAAACTGTAGAATCTGAGGGGGTGTGTATCTAATAAAGTTGGAGCTCTGTAATTTAGCAATTACTGTAACCCACACTTGTAATTTAGGGGGTTTCTTGTAATTCTCCTTTGTACTCTTTCTTTTTGAAAAAATGCGCAGCTTTAATAGCTTCCTCTTTAATGCTCCAAAGGCCGATATTTGCCACTCCCCAACCCCTGTCAGCTGCAGAGCACAAAAAAGCGTACAGATTGTGTTGAGGCTGCTTTTCAGGGATTGGAAAGGTTAATTTAACGTTCAGCATCTCTGAAAGGAAATTGAACTTGCTCTTTGCAATTGTGATGTCTTCAAAGCTCTGAGTTCCTCTTCTAGGTTGGTCATCAGCGCGGACTGAGGCCTGCTTGCAAGGTGTAATCTATCCTCCTTTCTATGTTCTGCTATTAGGCCACTCTCCTTATTGCTTCCTGAATGTGCTAGTGTTCATTTTGTGTGTCTACTTTCATTCATGCAGTTACCTGTTGGTTCATTTAAGAATTTTTTTTTTTTTTTTGAGAACCTCTATGTGCTAGGTTCTAGGCTCACTACCAAGAATTTAAGTCATAAAAGACAAGACCACCTCTGTCCAGGAGTTTGTAGTCTGGAAAGACAGATGACTCTATCATAACTACGTTCAGGATCTTAAGTGTGATGATAGAGTTGGCATAGAGGGTGATGGAAGCCAAGGGGTGGCACCTAACTCAGACTGAGCTGTGAGAATTAGAGATTTGGAAGCCAGGCTATGATGCATAAAAAGAAGCAACAGAGGCAAAACATGGGAAGGAATGGTCCACAAAGCACACAGAGAGACTTGTGCTAGAATGCTTTTATTAATAAAAGTTGGACTTAAAATAAAGACAAACTGGAAACCACCCAGATGTCAATCGATAGAAGAATTTTGATATATATATATAATAGAATTTGACTTACTGATTAAAAATGAACTACTGGTACATGTAACAACACGCTTCATTCTTTAAAATGTTATGTTAAACAGAAAAGCCCACTGCAGGCCATGTGTGGTGGCTCACACCTGTAATCCCAGCACTTTGGGAGGCCGAGGCTGGCGGATCATGAGATTGAGACCATCCTGGCCAACATGGTGAAACCTCGTCTCTACTAAAAATACAAAAAAAATGAGCTGGATGTGGTTGCACGTGCCTGTAGTCTCAGCTACTTGGTGCTGAGGCAAGAGAACTGCATGAACCCAGGAGGCAGATGTTGCAGTGAGCCAAGATCGTGCCACTGCACTCCAGCCTGGCAACAGAG
>CM052652.1:30650789-30685395 GCA_028533165.1 Leontopithecus rosalia | reverse complement strand
AATTCAAGAAGAGGCAAAACTGGCCTGGTGTGGTGGCTCACATCTGTAATCCCAGCACTTTCAGAGGCCGAGGCAGATGGATCACTTGAGGTCAGGAGTTCAAGACCAGCCTGGCCAACATGGTGAAACTCCGTCTCTACTAAAAATACAAAAATTAGCTGGGTGTGGTGGCATGTGCCTGTAATCCCAGGTACTTAGGAGGCTGAGGCAGGAGAATTGCTTGAACCCAGGAGGCAGAGGTTGCAGTGAGCCGAGATTGTGCCATTGCATTCCTGCCGGGGAAGCAGAGCAAAGACTTTGTCTCAAAAAAAATAAATAAATAAGGAGGTAAAATTAATCCATAGTGATGAAAACCAGAACTCTGGTTGCCTATGGGGAGGTGGGGAATTCAGTGTGAACTGCCTGGGATGATGTAAAAAGGCTATTGGATTTCCGGTAGCATGCATTCACACATTTACCAACCCACTGAATTTTACACTTAAAATTCAAGATCTGTGTATTTCACTGCAGGTAAATTTTGCCTTGATAAAATCTAATTAGTAAAAGAAGAAAGTTTTGGCTCTCTGAGCAGCACCATGGCGGTTGGCAAGAACAAGCGCCTTACGAAAGGCGGCAAAAAGGGAGCCAAGAAGAAAGTGGTTGATCCATTTTCTAAGAAAGATTGGTATGATGTGAAAGCACCCGCTATGTTCAATAAATGAAATATTGGAAAGACGCTAGTCACCAGGACCCAAGGAACCAAAATGGCATCTGATGGCCTCAAGGGTCGAGTGTTTGAAGTTAGTCTTGCTGATTTGCAGAATGATGAAGTTGCATTTAGAAAATTCAAGCTGATTACTGAAGATGTTCAGGGCAAAAGCTGCCTGACTAACTTCCATGGCATGGATCTTACCCATGACAAAATGTGCTCCATGGTCAAAAAATGGCAGACAATGATTGAAGCTCATGTTGATGTCAAGACTACCGATGGTTACTTGCTTCATCTGTTCTGTGTCGGTTTTACTAAAAAACGCAACAATCAGATACGGAAGACCTCTTATGCTCAGCACCAACAGGTCCGCCAAATCCGGAAGAAGATGATGGAAATCATGACCCGAGAGGTGCAGACAAATGACTTGAAAGAAGTGGTCAATAAACTGATTCCAGACAGCATTGGGAAAGACATAGAAAAGGCTTGCCAATCTATTTATCCTCTCCATGATGTCTTCGTTAGAAAGGTAAAAATGCTGAAGAAGCCCACGTTTGAATTGGGAAAACTCATGGAGCTTCATGGTGAAGGCAGTAGCTCTGGAAAAGCCACTGGGGATGAGACAGGTGCTAAAGTTGAACGAGCTGATGGATGTGAACCGCCAGTCCAAGAATCTGTTTAAAGTTCAGACTTATAATACTGGCAAATAAAATGTGTGGCAAATAAAATGTCTTATTTGTGGCCGGGCGTGGTGGCTCACGCCTGTAATCCTAGCACTTTGGGAGGCTGAGGAGGGTGGATCACCTGAGGTCGGGAGTTCAGAACCAGCCTGGTTATCATGGTGAAAGCCCATCTTTATTTTTAAAAATAAAATTAAATTAAAAGTAAAAAAAAAAAGAAAAAAGAATCTGAATGTCTCTATCTTTCTACAGAGAGTTTTAACCCATTCACATCATTTGTGAGTATTGAGATTGATGTTAGAACTTATTTCTGCGATCTTGCTTTATTTTTAAAACTATAGCTAACATACATTCTTGTTATTTATTTTCCTTAATAAAAATATTTGAAGCTTTGAACTCATTTCTAAATTCAGCTGTGGCTGTGTCCTCTTATTTTCTCTGTAATCTACAACAGGTTTCGATTTCTTTGATGACCTAATCATTATTCAAAGATGGCTTTAACTTTTCCAAACCCATTGAGTGTTTAGGCTTTGTTAACACTTGACCATTAATTTCTGTTTCTCATATTTAAACAACCATGGTTAGGAAATGTAGACTGTGTTCTTTCTGCTTTATAGAACAAGATAGAAAACAGACTGTTCTGGGATTGACAGATGTGTTGTTTTGGTTTATTCGGATGGCCTCAAAATGTCCTCTATTGGTGAGAGGATTTTTTTTTTTTTTTGAGACGGAGTTTCGCTATTGTTACCCAGACTGGAGTGCAATGGCACGATCTTGGCTCACCGCAACCTCTGCTTCCTGGGTTCAAGCAATTCTCCTGCCTCAGCCTCCCAAGTAGCTGGGACTACAGGCATGCACCACCATGCCCAGCTAATTTTTGTATTTTTAGTAGAGACGGGGTTTCACCTTGTCGACCAGGAGGGTCTCGATCTCTTGACCTCATGATCCACTCACCTCAGCCTCCCAAAGTGCTGGGATTATAAGTGTGAGCCACTGCGCCCAGCCAGTGAGAGGATTTTTAAACATCATTACATGTAAGCTTTTTAACATTGAGGTGCATTAGTCCATGTTCATACTGCTATCAAGAAATACCCAAGATTGGGTGATTTATAAAGACAAAGAGGTTTAATGAACTCACAGTTCCGCATGGCTGGGGAGGCCTCACAGTCATGGCAGAAGGTGAAGGGGGAGAAAAGACACATCTTACATGGCGGCAGGCAAGAGAGCGTGTGCAGGGGAACTGCCCTTTACAAAACCATCAGATCTCATGAGACTTATTCACTACCACAAGAACATCACAGGAAAATCCCGCCCCCATAATTCAATTCCCTCTCACTGGGTCCCTCCCACAACATGTAGGGATTGTGAGAGCTACAATTCAAGGTGAGAATTGGGTGGAGACACAGCCAAACCACATCACAAGGCCAGCAACAAACATGTAAAGGGTATTGAATTGTCAAAAATTCATACAGCCAAATAACATTAACTGCTAAAAGCTTGACTCTGTTTTGTGTTTCTGGACCACAGGAACAGGGCATACTTGCCTCTCTTTCCAGAAAGAGCTTGGTGCCTGTGTCCCATATATCTTTAAATACGTATTCCTTGCTTCAGCAAGCAAAGACAGCCCCTTCCATGTTGTATTTAGTGGAAGGCCATACAGTATTTAGGCCATCTCAGCAGTAATACAAAGTCGGGCATATCCTCTTAAAAACAGATGTTTAGTGAAGGAAAAATCCATACAACCACTATCAGATATTAGAGGCAGATGTTATGATTCTGACTTTTAGACAGACCTTAAGACCTACATCTCAGGTTCTGCTCAGTAATTTTCATTTTTTGACCTGGGTCTAGACATTTATCCAATTTTACCTATGTACAGATAGAAAATAAAGTGGTTGGAAATAAACATGCTGTGATTCAATGTATAATCAGTTTCGCAACTGTTCCCTTGATGTTTGAAGAGATGGCATGTTATAGCTTAGGACATAAGTGTAAAATCTATCCATCTATCTACAAAATAATTACCTATCATTGCATTCAGAACATAATAAAAACAACAGACATTTCTTTTTTTCCTGCCTTTCTGGACCGAACCAATGCACAGCTTACATATATTGATGACTCATGTCTCCCTAAAATGCGTAAAACCAAGCTGTGCCCTGACCACCTTGGGCACATGTCAGGACCTCCTGAGGCTGTGTCACGGGTGCATCCTTCACCTCAGCAAAACCAACTTTCTAGATTGATTGAGACTCATCTCAGATACTTTTCAGTTTACAGCTGGTATCCTATAAAATCACGGTCGTCTGGAAATGAAGCATTTAGCCTTTGAGCTTCCATGCCACAAGGTGGTGGGAATAGATGCTGAATGCCATAGAGAGTATCTAGTGCAGACATGCAGAAAAATTCTCTTCTGGTCTTTGGAGATAACAAAGGATCTACTTCATTTTATTTTTATTTATTTTTAATTTTTGTTGTTGTTTTGAGATAGAGTCTTGCTTTGTCACCGAGGCTGCAGTGCAGTGGCACAATCTCAGCTCACAGCAACCTCCACCTCCTGGGTTCAAGCAATTCTGTCTCAGCCTCCCAAGTAGATGGGATTACAGGCGCACGCCACTGCACCTGGCTAATTTTTGTATTTTTAGGGTTTCGCCATGTTGGCCAGGCTGGTCTTGAATTCCCGACCTCCGGTGGTCCACCCACCTTGGCCTCCCAAGCTGGGATGACAGGCATGAGCCATCGCGCCTGGCCAGAATCTACTTTAGGTCTAAACCCATCCTGAATTTAGGTCCCCAGCCCAGAGGAAGCAGGGGAAATTACTGGTGAACATTTGCGTTAGCCAGGGTTCTCCCCTATGTCTCTATCTCTGCCTCTCCTGTTTTATAAAGAGACTTGTTATAAATTGGCTCGTGATTATGGAGACTGGAAAGTCCCATGATTGCAGTGGGCAGGCTGGTGAGCAAGGAGAGCCGATGGTGGAATTCCAGTCTGGATCTGAAGCCTGAGAACCAGGACAGCCCACGGTGTAAGTTCCAGTCTAAAAGCTGGCAGTCTCGGGGTGCAGGAGAGCCAATGTCAGTTCAAGTCTGAAGGCAGGACAAAGTTGTTGTCCCAGCTTGAAGACTGTCAGGCAGGAGAAATTCATTCTTGCTTGGAGGAGGGTCAGCCTTTTGTTCTGTGCAGGCCTTCAGCTGATTGGATGAGATTCCCCCCTCCCCCACCACCACATTAGCTCGAACAAACTGCTTTACTCGGTCTACTGATTTAAATGTTAATCTCTGCTAGTCCGGCCAGTCATGGTGGCTCATGCCTATTGTCCCAGCACTTTGGGAGGCCGAGGTGGGAAGATCACTTGAGGTCAGGAGTTCTAAACGAGCCTGGCCAACATGGTGAAACCCCGTCTATTCTAAAACACACACATGCACACACAAATAGCCAGGCGTGGTGGCACACACTCATAATTCCAGTTAGGAGGCTGAGGCAGGAAGATCACTTGAGCCCAGGAGGTCGTGGCTGCAGTGAACCATGATTGCACCTCTGCACTGCAGCCTGGGTGACAGAGTGAGACCCTGTCTTAAATAAATAAATGTTAATCTCATCCAAAACACCCTCACAGAAACACTCTGAATAATGTTTAACCAAGTATCTGGGCTCCTCGTGGCCCAATCCGGTTGACACATAAAATTAACCATCACAGCATTCATGAAATGTCTGACATTTTGTGCCTGGCGCTTTGAGATGTTCTAGATCCGGCAGAAAGAATCCCTAATAAATAAATACCGCCTTACAGCCAAGCACGGAGCATGAGTTAGACTCTGGCCTTCTGATCAATGTTCACATGATGGAGAGAAAAGAACATGGGCCCTTCATGAAGATGAGGAGGGGGCATGATGGGAGCCTCCTCCCTCTGCTCCTCCCTCCTACTCCCCTCCCCAAGCCTGGTGACTCCGTGGCTTCTACCTGCAGCCCCTTACCTGTCTCATTGAGTGACGGTTGTGGCTTTAGAGCCATAGTTCCTGAGTGCCCGAGCCATATCAAAAGACACTCTTGCGGCTGGCTTCCAGCTCTAGTTGCTCAGATCCCGTTTCCCAAACCTCATGTCTTGTGGCCTTTTTGCTCACTGGCCTTCTAGGCTAGGTCCTGCCTTCTCATGGACCTAATTCCCTGCGGCCGGGACCAACACCTCATGCCTTCAGGGATCTCCGGATGACCCCTGGCTCATGTCACTGTACCTGCCAGTCATCTTCTCATTTGAACCAGACCCTGCCTGGTGGGACCCAAGAATCTGCCCAGTATCCTGGGGACAGGTCTCCAGCCCTGGAGGGAGAGGTGCTATGTATCTGGGGCTGGAAGTGAGGGGGCGCAGCAGCACCCAAGAGCCACCTGTGCAGTTTAAAGCTCAGGCTATAGGCTCCCTCTCTTGATTTTTAAGTTCCACCTCGCATTTCTCCTTGTCATTTTTGTTTTGCCAGCTTTCAGTGGCAGCAGCCCCTCCCTCTGGGGCTCAGAGCAGGAGAGGGAGTTTGAAGTGGTTTCTGCCAAATACTTTGGAGAAGAATGATCTGCCTTTAGCAGTCAAGGACCCTTCTTGCAACCCTGAGGCTCCGTCTGAGCCGCACAAGGCCCTGTGCAACCTTCCCAGGCTCGCCCTGAGAGCGGCCATTTTGGAACGTGTGAACTGGATTCAAAAGCCCTCCTTGCAGTTGGAGAAGATGGCGGCCTGAGCCGGAGTCCTCCTTCCCCTCCTCCCTCTCGGCTGCTGCAGTGCCCAGGCCCCCCACTCTCCTCGTCTGTAACGGTGCCAGAGGCTTTAAATCTTGCAGAAGCCACATCTGCTGCCGGCAGGTAAACCTCCCCGGCTGAGCCCACTGCGCGCGCCACGTCCGGAGCAGGAAACAATGAGCCGCGCGTCTCCAGCAGCCTCCCTCCTCCCGGACCGTGGCATCGCACAACCTCTCCCGCCACCCCTCCCGCCTCCCACGTGGATCTTCATGTAATTAATTAATATCGCATTCATCAGAGCTTAATTCGTGTTCTTGTAATATACAAGGATTAAAAAAAAATCCTACCAAGAGAGCAGTAATAGGCTCCGGCTTTTCTGGTCTGGGAGCAAATATAATGAGCCCCCATGAAAATGTTGAATCGCTTCCCGCAGTCTCCACACCTCAGGGCACTGGCGTGTTTACTGTGGCAAGCCACCCCAGTGCTCAGAAACGCCACAGCCTCCTTCCCTGCAGGGGGTAACCATGCTGGGGGCCAAGCTGGAGCCCTCCTGGGGGGTGCACTCAGCAGGGCAGAGGCTCCAGCCTTTCCTGGGGTGCACTCAGCAGGGCAGAGACTCGGAGCCCTCCCGGGGGTGCACTCAGCAGGGCAGAGGCTCGGAGCCCTTCCTGGGGTGTGTTCAGCAGTGTCAGAGGCTCAGCGGATGCTGGGGTTCTGGTGGGTGGGAGCTAAGGGTTGGGCTTCCTGCAGAATGCCAAGAGTGCCAAGAGCGGGCATCGCAGTTGCTCCTTTCCTCTCAGAGTCACCCTCTCCCCTCCGCTGCAGCGTGATGGCTCCTCCATGCAAATCGCCCTCTAGAACAAGTAGAGAAGGAAAGGTGGGCCCTTCATGGTGTATATTTTGCTCTTTGACTGGAAGGAAATGAACTCAGTGTAACGACCAGGCTGTTGTAGGGGCTGGGTTGTTTCTGAAGAGTCCCATCTGGGTCCACGGGCCGCGAGCACGGGGCATCCACACTGGCACACTCTGTTTTGCTCAGAGCTGGGACACAGCACGTGGCTGTGTGAGCCCTCTTGGGGGCTGGAAACCCAAGGTGCCAATCAAGGGTTCCTGTTTCAACCACACCTCCCCTTGCCATCCTCCATGCAGCGCGTCCCCAGGCCCTCACCCAGTCGTGAACAAAGCACGGCCGTTTCGTAAAGGGAAGATCAGAGAGCCAGAAGTCGCGGATGTTTGTGTGGCAGGTGGGGACCCAGAGGGACAGTGGCCATGCTGTGTGTCCCGTGGTTGCCCCAGAGGCGGGTGAGCCAGGCCGCTGCACATGCCCTGGGAGGAGGCAGGTGGGGAGGAAACCCGAGGACCTTGCCTGTGTTCACCTCTTTGTTCCTCTCTGGGACCCATCATGAGTGGAGGGGACTTTTCCCTGCTTCCCCCATTCCCTCCCCTCCTCGCCTTCCCTCCCTCCTCGCCTTCCCTCCCCTGCTTTTTAATTTCTTCCCTTTTGCAAGGCTTTCTGTCCAGCGGGGGCTGGGAAGGAGATGCCCCCGACCCCCTCTCGTGGTCGCCGGGGTAGGGGTGGGAGGAATCTGGACACGTGCGATGCCCGGAGGGCCCTGAGCGCCGCGCCGGACGCTGCTCCTCCTTCCCCCGCTCCACGCCTTCCCCTCGCAGACCCCTGCATCTGGGGTCCTGGAAACGTCCCAGGATGGGGTGGGAGCACCAAGGGAGAGAGGGGAGGAGGGAGCTGGTCGGAGGCAGGGCCGCCAGGAAGTGGGACGGGGACTCTGGCGCCCCTCCAGTCTGCTGCTAGCGGGCAGGGACCGTGCACCGCGTTGCGTGCCAGTCGCTGCATCTTCTGGAATGGCGGCTGAGGCGCTGGCGGAGAGCGCTGCGGCAGCGGGCAGAGGGGCTCGCGGGGGCTGGCATCCGGGTCCCCTTTGCGCCTGGGTGTGAAGCGCGAGGTGCCCAGGCGGGGGCGACCACGTCGGTGAGGGGCTGCGTTGCGCACGCCCGCGGGGCCGTCCAGAATTGGGGATTTGGAGGCGCTGCAGACCCTGGGAAATAGGTGCCTCCGCC
This sequence comes from Leontopithecus rosalia, assembly GCA_028533165.1. Lineage (NCBI taxonomy): Eukaryota > Metazoa > Chordata > Mammalia > Primates > Cebidae > Leontopithecus > Leontopithecus rosalia. Next base: position 30,677,229 of record CM052652.1, on the reverse strand, counting down.
CTGTTTTCTCTGCTGCTTGGCAGGGCTGGGCAGGAAAGCCAGGGTCCCCACCCCTCCCGGAGCAGTATACTCCGCGCTGGCTCTTCCGAGGGCCCGGGAGGGCAGAGCTGTCAGGAGGTCTGCCTGGCATCATTAGGGGGGCTGTCTGTCTCGCTGTCCCCCCCGCTGGCGTGGCCCAGCAGGAGGCGAGGATGACATTTTCAGGAGAGCTGGTGATCTGCCCTGACACCTGTCAGTCGGGTAAGCGCTGGCCTCCTGCCTGCAGCCCCCTGGGGAAGAGCAGGTTCTGCTCCCTGACCAGGAATGGGTCCCTAGGTGCTGAGGATGGCAGCTAATGAGCCCGCCGAAGGGCTGCCCACCGGGTGCACAGGCAGGCGCAGTGGGCACATCCCTGGCTCGCCAGGCCCTGCGCGGAGGGGCTGCCCTCTCCCCGACGCCTTCTGCCCTCTCCTGATGTCTCCACCATTGACCCTGGAAATCACTCTCTTGCTTCCCTTGTCAGGATATTCCTACATGTCTGGATCTTTCTGGGAGGTTCTCTTTGCCTTGGAAGTGTTTATTACTTTAAAATCAGGAGGTCTGCCTGGCATCATAAATACCTCTAGGGTATTTATCCTTAAAGCCAGTACGTAGGACCATGTGTTCCTCCTGCAGGGCTCCAGGCCCTGCCTGATCTGGGTTCTCAGGCAACCCTCTCCTTCCCTGTGCATCTTGGGCTTCTGCTTTCGTGGAAGTAATCTGTTATGATCTCAGTTGTGCCCTCCCCAAATCCATATATCAAATTCCTAAGCCCCTGGCTGGGCATGGTGGCTCACGCCTGTAATCCCAGCACTTTGGGAGGCCCAGTTGGGTGGATCACCTGAAGTCAGAAGTTCAAGACCAGCCCGGCCAGTATGGTGAAACCCTATCTCTACTAAAAATACAAAAATTAGCAGGGCATGGTGGTGGGCACTGGTAATCCCAGCTACTCCAGAGGCTGAGGCCAGAGAATCACTTGAACCCAGGAGGCGGAGGTTGCAGTGAGCCAAGATCGCACCATTGCATTCCAGCCTGGGCAACCAGAGTGAAACTCTGTCTTAAAAAAATAAAAAACCAAATCCTTAAGCCTCAATATCTCAGGATATGACCTTATTTGGAGATAGAGGCTTTGGAAAGGTAATTAAGGTAAAACGAGGTCCTTAGGTTGGCTATAACCCAACAGGACTGGTGGTCCTTATAGGAGGAGGAGATTTAGATGCACACAGAGGGACGACCATGTGAGGACACAGGGAGGAGAGAACAACCTCTAACAGCCGTCACCAACCTTTTTGGCACCAGCGGCTGGTTTCGTGGAAGGTGCTTTTTTTTTTTTGAGGCGGAGTTTCGCTCTTGTTACCCAGGCCGGAGTGATGGCGCGATCTCGGCTCACTGCAGCCTCCGCCTCCTGGGTTCAGGCAATTCTCCCGCCTCAGCCTCCCGAGTAGCTGGGATTACAGGCGCGTGCCACCATGCCCAGCTAATTTTTTGTATTTTTAGTAGAGACGGGGTTTCACCATGTTGACCAGGATGGTCTCGATCTCTTGACCTCGTGATCCACCCGCCTTGGCATCCCAAAGTGCTGGGATTACAGGCTTGAGCCACCGCGCCCGGCCAGAAGGTGCTTTTCCAGGGACCCAAGTGGGATGGTGGTGGAAGGTTTCCAGATGATTCAAGTGTGTTACATTTATTGAACACTGTATTTCTGTTATTACTGCATTGTAATATATTATGAAATAATGATACACTTTGCCACGATGTAGAATCAGTGGGAGCCCTGAGCTGGTTTTCCTGAAACTGTACAGTCTCATCTGGGGATGAGGGAGATGATCTGGGTGACAGATCATCAGGCGTTGGATTCTCTGAGGAGCGTGAAACCTAGATCCCTCACTTGCACAGTTCCAATAGGGTTCATGCTCCTGTGTGAATCTAATGGTTCCTAATCGGCCACAGACCTGTACTGCTCCTCGGTCCCGGGGTTGAGGACCCCTGTTCTAGAAGGCAAGGAAAGGGGCTCAGAAGGAACCAACCCTGCCTCGACACCTTAATCTCAGACTTCCAGCCTCCAGAACTGCGAGGAAATGCGTTCCTGTTGAAGGCACTCTGACTGTAGTGCCTTGCCACAGCAGCCCTCAACAACGAATACAGAATCAGTTGGGACAAAATGAATCCAAAATGTATACCCAAAGATACCTGCCAGGTCCATGAAAACATCTGCTCTGATATGGGTGAAGCACGCGACAGAGGTGGGTGTCAGAAGTCATCAAGTCAGTTTCATCTGTCGTTCTCCTGCTCCATGCTCCCCCCATAACAGTTACATTTTCTTTGTTCTTTTTATTTGTTTTTGAGATGGAGCCCAGGCTGGAGTGCAATGGTACGATCTCTGTTCACTGTAACCTCCGACTCCAGGTTCAAGCGATTCTCTTGCCTCAGCCTCCTGAGTAGCTGGGATTACAGACGACCACCACAAACTCCCGGCACATTTGTTTTTGTATTTTTAGTAGAGATGGGGTTTCACCATGTTGGCCAGGTTGGTCTCGAACTCCTGACCTCAGGTGATCCGCCAGCCTCAGCCTCCCAGAAGTGCTGGGATGACAGGCATGAGCCACCGGACCTGGCCCATTTTCTGAAAACATGCTCTTTTAAAAAGGTGTTTACACAACAGATCAACATTTAGGAACATGTTTAAAAGCAATTATGAACGTGCTCACCTGTCAGGCGGATGGTTTTGCTCATGTTTCCAGTTGGTTGGGTAAACAATCAACTCGGGTGTTGTTTTGTTTTAAGCCTATCCCCTATTGTAATTGTGTGTTTACACACAATTGTGTAATGTCACATCACTCTCATATTTAACTACTCGCAGGGATTAAGTTATTCCAATAAAGGACAGAGAAATACATTTTAGACCCTGTCTCCTGGCTATCCCCATCCCCGTTGTTCAAAAATTGGACAATTTCCAAGATTACGAGAAGCAGTTTTGAGCATTTGGAAGCCATGGTTGCCACGGCCTCTGACAGCGTTTTCATCTGTAACCCACTTGCCGAAAAGGTCTCCCTGTGTGGGGTCACAGGATGTGGCCCCTGCCATCCACGTGGTCACTAGGGAGGGTACAGGGCTGTGCACCACACCGCAGCATAACTGCTCCTCCTGGGGGCCTGGGCAGTTGTGGTCACTAAGTCCTGACTCTGCCATGGAAGAGGCATCTTCTGGGCAGACACTGATGCTCAACGGCCTCCAGGGAACTTGCAGGTCCCTTTGACACACTGGAGGCTCCCTGGCTAGAGTCCCCTCCCAGATACCCTCATTCCTGTGTCTCCAGGGCTGGAGAGGCCTACTGGCTTTCTGGGAGCATGTTTTTGTTGCTGAGCAGATGGTCAGCCCCGTGCAGAGGATGGGAAAGCTTCACGCCACGGTTTGTACATCTCAACAAGAAGCCCGTTTAGTAACTCACTATGTTAGTGCCGAGGATGGTGGCATTGGGCAGCACAGGTCCACTGTGGCCACCACGCTTACAGACACTGTCCATTGTCAGAGCAGAGACAATGTAGAGTTAATGTCATCCTCATCACCACAATCTGCCCCTGCAGGAGCTCGGAGGGGACCCTAGGTGCTGATAGTGACGTTGGCACATTCACAGGGTGACAGCATTGACAATGGTGGTGATGAAAGTTGGGACAGTAACTTGACCTCACCTGTGTTCATGTCTTGCAAAATCACACGGTCTCAGTTGGTCCTCACAGTCCTGGAAATTGTCAAATTCTTGAGCTGTGGGGTGGAGGCAGGCAGGAGGTAGGGTCTAAAATTCACTTCTCTCTGAATGAGTGGGTCCTTTTTCTTCCTTTGCTCGCAGAAGCTTTTGTGATGATGCCGAAAACCAGAGCTGCCTTTGCCTTCCTTCACATTGCCAAAGCACTCAGGGGTCTTCTGCCCTTAGCGTTCATTGTGGGGCTCTGTTGCCCATGCTGGGGTACAGTGGTGCGATCTCAGCTCACTGAAACCTCCGCCTCCCAGGTTCAAGAGCTTCTCCTGCGTCAGTCTCCCTAGTAGCTGGGATTACAGGTGCATGACACCACACCCGGCTAATTTTTGTATTTTTAGTAGAGACAGTGTTTTACCATGTTGCCAGGCTGGTCTCGAACTCCTGACCTCACATGATCTGCCCACCTTGGCCTTCCAAAGTGCTGGGATAACAGGCATGGGTCACTGCGCCTGGCCTCATCACTTTAACATGGGAATAACAGCAACTATACGAGGGTATTGGGAATGATTAAAAGTGTTGGTACTACAGGAGTAACTCAGGACCTAACCTCATAGGGTTGCAGGAGCACTGAATGAGATAATCCATGAGGTTAGGTCCTAGCATTTTTCCTGTTTCATAGATGGGGAAGCTGAGGTTTATTTCAGGTAAGTGCCCAAGGTCACAGCTGGGAATGGTAGAACTGGGATTCAAGCCCCAGCCATTCGGCAACAGACCCCACCCCAGATCCGATATTGTCTTCCAAAAAGTCAAGCACCCCTGGGTCAGTGGAAGCTGTAATCTGTGTTAAACAGAGTCTGGAGGCCAGTCTCCAATTTCTGGGCTCTCAGAGTCCTCGTTTGACCTTGGGCTCGAACAAAGTACTCACAAACGTGTGCCAATGACTTCCCACAGTGAAGGACGGTCGTGTGTGTCTGTGGTGGGGTGATGCGTTGCTTCTTACTGAATGTGAACTGAAGTTCAGGAACGCTGGATCTGTGTGCTTCAGGAGTGGTGGGTGTTGCCCTGGTGGAGTGACTGGAGCACTAAGTGAGATGAGATCCTTGGTGTCATCCTATGATGATGGTGACTGTGGCAGTGATGATGATGATGACAATCACTTTTTTTTTTAAGATGGAGTTTTGCTCTTGTTGCCCAAGCTGGAGTGCAATGGTGCAATCTCAGCTCACTACAACTTCTGCCTCCTGGGTTCAAGAGATTCTCTTGCCTCAGCCTCCCGAGCAGCTGGGACTATAGGCGTCCACCACTATGCCCGGTTAATTTTTGTATTTTTAGTAGATACGGTGTTTCACCATGTTGGCCAGGCTGGTCTCGAACTCCTGACCTCAAGTGATTCACCTACCTTGGCCTCCCAGAGTGCTGGGATTACAGGCATGAGCCACCACATCCAGCTGACAATCACTTTCTTCTCCTCTTTCTTCCCCTCCTTCCCCTTCTTCCACCACTACTGCCACTACTTCTTCTTCCTCCTCCTCCTCCTCCTTTTCCTCCTCCTCCTCCTCCTCTTCCTCCTCCTCCTCCTCCTCCTCCTCCTCTTCCACTTTGTCTCTCTCTCATTCTCTCAGGCTGGAGTGCAGTGGCACAATATCGGCTCACTGTAGCCTCCTCCTCCCAGGTTCAAGTGATTCTCCTGCCTCAGTCTCCCAAGTAGCTGGGACTACAGGCCCCTGCCACCACATCCGGCTAATCTTTGTATTTTTAGTAGAGATGGGGTTTCATCACGTTGGCCAGGCTGGTCTCAAACTCCTGACCTCAGGTGATCCACCCGCCTCAGCCTCCCAAATGCTGGGTTTACAGGAGTGAGCCATCACGCCCGGCTGACAATCACTTTCATGTAGCATGCCCCTTGCATACCTACCATGTGTCAGGTCCTGATGCTGCCCTTGAGGAGCTGACAGTCAGGGGAAAAGGACCAGAAATGTTCTGTCTTACCCCATCATAAAACAAGGGAGAGAATTTTAAGTGTCACAAGAGGGGTGCCAATGGCGGGTGATAGGAGGTTGTGACAATGATAACGAGCTTCAGGTTCAGTGCTTGGCTGGTGGGGCTGGCAGAACTGCAGAGATTGAGACCAACTGGGGAGAGACAGTGTACATTAATCTGAATCAATATTAATATAAGATCTTAATAAATTACATTTGCTTTGGAAGCCAAGGTGGGCGGATCATGATGTCAGGAGTTTGAGACCAGCTTGGACGACATGGTGAAACTCCATCTCTATTAAAAAAAACAAAAATTATGTCATCACAGCACTTTGGGAGGCTGAGGCGGGCAGATCATGAGGTCAGGAGTTCAAGACCATCCTGGCCAATATGGTGAAACCCTATCTCTACTAAAAATACAAAAAATTAGCCAGGCATGGTGGTGGGTATCTGTAGTCCTAATTACTCAGGAGGCTGAGGCAGCAGGATCACTTGAACTTGGGAAGTGGAGGTTGCAGTGATTCAAGATCATGCCATTGCAGTCCAACCTGGATGACAGAGTGAAATTCTGTCTCAAGAAAAAAAAGAAAAAATACATTTGTGTTTATTTATCTGGCTGTAAGAGTTTCCCTAAATTTGGATGGAAATGTTTGAGATGGTTTGGCTTAAAATAGATGTCTTCCTTTTATATAATTCCTTTGTGTCTGAGGTCATACTCTGTGAGATTTTGATCTGCAGAATTGGTCCAGACTTATTTTATGTCTCAGCATATGGTCTATCTTGGTGAAAGCTCCACATGCCTCTGTAAAGAACATGTATTCTATAATCACTGGTGTAGTGTTCCTTAAATATCAATTAGGTCACCACAGTGCTTAGAATGTTCAGTGTCCTTACTGATTTTTTGATGTTTCGTTTACAGACTCCGTCAGTTGCTGAAAGAGGGGTATTAAAATCTCCAACTGTAATTTTTAGATTTGTCCATTTCTCCTTTTAATTCTGACAGGTTTTGCTTTATTTATTTTGAAACAGTTATTAGGCGCATACACATTTACGATTGTTATGCTTTCCCAGTAAACACATCCTTTCGTCATTATGCAGTCTCCCTCTGTCTCTTTGGCAATATTCTTGGTCTTGGGTCTATTGTACTAACACAGCCATGCCCATTTTTTGCACTTATTGTCTGGTATACCTTTTTAAAAATCCTTTTATTTGTAGTCTGTCTGTGTCTTTATATTTAAAATGTATGTCTTGGATGGCTGGGCGCAGTGGCTCACGCCTGTAATCCCAGCACTTTGGGAGACCGAGGCGGGTGGATCACGAGGTCAAGAGATCGAGACCATCCTGGTCAACATGGTGAAACCCCGTCTTTACGAAAAATACAAAAAAATTAGCTGGGCATGGTGGCGCGCACCTGTAATCCCAGCTACTCAGGAGGCTGAGGCAGGAGAATTGCCTGAACCCAGGAGGTGGAGGTTGCGGTGAGCCGAGATCGCGCCATTGCACTCCAGCCTGGGTAACAAGAGCGAAACTCCGCCTCAAAAAAAAAAATGTATGTCTTGGAGGTGACACATAGCTGGGTCTTGCAAGGTCATTGAGCCAGATTATCTCTGCCTTTTAAGTGGGATGTTCGGTCCATTTCTGTTAAGTGCGATCATTGATATAATTGGATTTAGATCTGCCATCAGGACATTTGTTCTCTTTTTGTCCCTTTTGTTTTTTTTGTTGTTTTGTTTTGCTGTTTCTTTTTTCCTGACTTCTTTTATGTTAATCATATTTTTGGTATCCCATTTTAATTCGTTAATTGGCATTTTAGCTGTACTTTGCGTTTTTAATAGTGGCTAACTTAGGGATTACAATATGTGATCCTGTGATGTAATAAGCAATACATATTTGGATTTTGTTCCTGGTTCCTGGCAGAAGAGCTTCTAAAACTTTTAGAGTTTCATGATAGAGGTGAGAGTCTTATTAGTCCTAATAAGACCCTTTCAACCATACCTGGGTTTCTGCTAAGGAGGTCAATCTTGGTGGGCCCCTCCTGGGTAGCAAGACAGGGTCTTGCCCTGTCCACCAGGCTGGAGTGCCGAGGTGAAATCTTGGCTCACCGCTGCTTCAACCTTTCAGGCTCAAGTGATTCTCCCTCCTCAGCCTCCAGAGTAGCTGGGATCACAGGTGCACGCCACCACACCCAGCTAATTTTAAAAAATACTTTCTTAGAGATGGGGTCTATGTTGCCCATGCTGGTCTTGAACTCCTGCCTCAAATGATTCTCCTGTCTTGGCCTCTCAAAGTGTTGGGATTAGGAGCCCCCACACCCAGCCTCAAAGGTGTTTAATGAGCATCTACTTTGTGCTCATTTTCTCCTCTCCTCCATGGAAAGCCTGCAGTGGCTCTCCTTTGCCCTCAGGATCCAGCCTGACTCCTTAATCTGGCTTTAAGGCCCATCCTTATCTGCGGGGCCTCGGCTCCTCGCCTGCCTCTTCCTGTTGTGTATTTCCTTCTCCAGTTCCCCTAAACACCAGGCTGGCTCTGCCATGAGCCGTGTCCAATGGCTCCCTTCACCTGGACCCCTGACCGCCCCCCCCCACTGGCTGACTTTCCCTGTGGCACTCTGCTGACCTTCATTTATGTCCTCAGCTCACCTGCTACCTTCTAGGTGATGGTACTTTCTACTCCTCCAGATGGGCTTGGGTGGGCACAGCCAGAGCCCCCATGCCTCATCCTGGCAGTGACAACGTGTGACCCTTAGGGGAAGGGTCCTGCCGGCCCCTTGCTCTGGTGGGCCCTGTGAGGACACACTGGATGAACTGACTGCTGCGGCAGTGCTTTTGCCTTCCAGAGGGACCATCGGAGCCAGCCCCGCGTCACAGGCACCTGACGACCCTGAGTCCAGCCCTGCCTGATGCCCAGCCCGGCTCAGTCCACCGCGTCCTCTTTGGCCTCTTCCTGTCCTAGTTTCTCAGTCGTTCTCAGTCAAGCCGCAGAACTGGGTGCTTTGTTGCTTTCTCTAGGACTTGCCTGTCAGTGGGAGCTAGTTCACACAGGTGCAAGAGGCACCTGCTGGGGCCAATTAGAATTCCTTGTTCTGGGCTGGGTGCATTTGCATAAACTCTGGGCCCCCAGGAAAAATCTTCCTCCTCTTTGTTAACCCAGGAAAAATCTTCCTCCTCTTTGTTAATTGAAAAAGGCCCAGCCGAGCTCGGTGGCTCACACCTATAATCCCAACACTTTGGGAGGCCGAGGCAGATGGATCACGAGGTCAAGAGTTCGAGACCATCCTGGTCAATAAGGTGAAACCCCATCTCTACTAAAAATACAAAAATTAGCTGGGCATGATGGTGCGTGCCTGTAGTCCCAGCTACTCCGGAGGCTGAGGCAGGAGAATTGCTTGAACCCAGAAGGTGGAGGTTGCAGTGAGCCGAGATTGCGCCATTGCACTCCAGCCTGGGTAACAAGAGCGAAACTCCGTCTAAAAAAAAAAAAGAAAAAAAAAGAAAAAGGCTTTTTGTCTTTCTTAAGCTGTCAGGCCTCCCCAGGCAAGCTCCTTAGACCTGGTCGCCCCCCGCCAGGTCTGTGCCTCTCCTCCCCACACCTCAGCTCACCCACTTGGAATTATCTGTGAGTGTTTCCTTCCAGACTGTAGCAGCCAAGGACAGGGACTGTGTCTCTGTTCCCATGGTGTTACTATCCCTAAATCCATACCTAGTGCCTGGCAGGTGGCGTTGGCTGCGTGATTGAATGCAGTTGTAGGTTGCCCGACTGACCTGAGTGAGCCACTCATTACAAAGACCAGGCAACTATGTTGAAGTTTATGAAGAAACACTCTTCTAACCATTGTTAATATTTTTTGGACATTAAAATATTTATTAGACCAGGAGTGGTGGTTTCATGCCTGTAAACCCAGCACTTCGGGAGGCCGAGGCAGGTGGCTCCATTGTGGTCAGGAATTTGAGACCAGCTTGGCCAACATGGTGAAACCCTGTCTCTAGTAAAGATGCAAAATTAGCTGGGTGTGGTGGCTCGCACCTGTAATCCCAGCTACTTGGGAGGCTGAGGCAAGAGAATTGCTTGAACCTGGGAGGCAGAGATTACAGTGAGCCAAGATTGAGCCACTGCACTCCAGCCCGGGCGACAAAGCAAGACTTCATCTCAAAATAAAATAACTAAAATAAAACAAAACAAAATAAAATAAAATAGATATTTATTAGACAAAAATGGAGAATTCTTACTTTAAATTGAATTGGAATTTTGGGTTACACTTATGTACTTTTTTCTAAAATAAATTGAAAGTGAATCATAGAAGAAATGTTACTTTATATAAATGTTATTAACTTGTTTTAAGTACATATTAAAAAAACACAAAGGCCAGCATGGCCTGTTCCGCAGAGGGCTGGTCAGCCGGCATTTCTCCAGCTCTTACCCTGGCTGCCTCTCTTCTGGTTTCTGAGCCCCCCACCCCCACTTAAGGAGCTTATAGCTGAGCGGGAGAGATAAGATGTAAGTGCATGGAAAGATTATTTTTTATTTTTGGAAAGTTGAACATTTTAAGCCAACATCCCATGAGGCTGTAGGATTAGGCTGGAGGCAGAACTTGCTTATCCCATTTGGAATCGCTGAAGCTTCCCAGAAAGGCTTACTTCTTCCTCTTTTTTTAATGTGTTAAATTCTGCAGAAATTCTGCAATGCCGAGGCTCACCTTGGGAGAAGAGCAGACCTCAAGGTGTTAGTGATGTATCGAACCAAGGGTGGGAGAGAGAGCCAAGGGGCGCTTTTGAGATAAACATCAGAGGAACTGTCTTTTGAGGGCTTGATGGATGATTCTGAGGACTGGCTAATGCATTTGATCAGAAGACTGCTGGTGATGGGCTGTGTTCCTATCCTGGCTCCTGCTTCTAAAACACAGCAAGCACTCCACAGGCTCTCAGCTGCTCCTTTTGTCCCAGGGAGCTTGGCAGAAGGAGCCAGGACGTCTCACAAGGAGCAGATGGCCCTCAAAGCTGGAGGACCTTAACAGAGCCTCCCTGGTGAGGGGAACTTAGGTTACTGATGTGGGAACTTGAAAACTCTCGCTTATGTGTACCCAGGAGTTCTTTTTTATCTCCCCAGGAATCCCAAGTATCTGAAGGACCTGGCGCAGTTGCACAGAGTGGCCATCAGGTGTCAGTGTGGAATTAGGAGCCCTGCCTGCGTTCCTTTCAGCAGCTGCTTTGAGTTAGATGCTCCTGGAAGCTGGGCCGGAAGCCTCGAGCAGGCTGGGAACAGGGATGGAGCTGAGAGGGTTCTCCCTTAATTTAATCGCCCCGTCCAGCGAGAACAAGGCTGTGATCCTCAGCTTGGGCAGGTCCCATTGTATTGAGGCTTTGGAGTGCTTATGAGCTGGGCTGAGTCATGCTGATAAAAAGTTAATTTCTATTTGCTGTGGCTCAGTAATTGGATGAACATGAAAGCAATTAAATATTAAAACATACAAACAAATAACTAAGTCACTGTAATTAGCCAAAGTTTGATCACTGTCATATTTATTTAGGAAGAGGTGATATGTCTCAGCAGGTGACATTTTAAGTACCCCGGGCCTCTCTGGTGTTGTCTTTGGAGAATGCTGAATAATGTACAGAGAATTTAATTAAACCCTGTTGTAAATCAGCCATGATGACAGGGAAATGACAGCCACATGTTGAAATGAGAATTAGTCCACAGCAAGGGATATTAATTAACTCTTTTTCTGAAGGCCTCTGGCACAGAGTGGCATTAAAAAAAAAAAGAAGCCAGTGCTTTGACGTGGGGAGGGGATTGTGCCTATTATTATTTTTATAATCATCTTTTATGGCTTGAATTTCTTCAGTGGCCAAAGGGCAGCTAATAGTCACGAGGCCATACAATGAGATTAAACAGTTCTTTCCCCAGGCGCCTTGAGACCCAGGTAGAAAATAGCGTCATAAAAGGATGCCAGGGAATGAGAGAGTCCCTTTGGAAAACCCCAGCATTTTTATAAGCAGCATATTCGTCTCTTCCGGATTTGGACTTGGGGAGAATAGGTAGGGTAGTGTTAGGAATGAAAGCGCAGACCTCGAAGCTTAGGTAGCCCAATCCTGCTCACTTTAGAGAAGAGGAAACGAGGCTCAGGGAGAGGCACAGATTTGCCCAAGTTCATGGGGCTTGTTGGGGCAGAGTCAGAGTGGAGCGTGACCCTGACCCCTGGTCACTGGAGTTTCTGTTAACTGCCTCGCCCAGGTTTTCAAATGCAGGAAGCAGAGGACATAGATGTGCCAGGAATGAGAAGACATTGCTGTGAAGACTGCTTTTGTTCCCGGTGGTAAAACTCCCCGTGCAAATTACAGCAGACATCTCTCTTCGTCATGAAGACAGTTGGGGTCTTCCCCACATGGTCTCGGCTGGCCTCAGCCCTGGAAGGAGGTTGCCCTAGAGAAGTTGCTTTAGTTCTTCTTTGTGAATGCAAACTCCTGGCAAATGGACGTGTCTTGCCCAGTGCCTCTTCAGGGAGGGAGGCTTGATCAGTCAGTAAACTAGACCCCTGGCCAATGGTTGGGATCCACAAGAAAGCCCCCATGTACCCCACAACCTTGCGACTATGATTCCCTCACAGGATTCAGGTCACACACTCCCTTCCTTGGCAAAGATGAACAAGGTCAGGGACCATGCACTTGCCTTCCATCGGGAAATACTGCAACTATGACGTGTCTCTAGGTGTGTGGACACCATGTCTGTGCAACGTCCTCAGCAATTACTAGAGTAGTCATGAGCCAGAGCAGCCCCACATGGGCCACAGACCATCACTCTATTGGCTCCCTGGACTGGTAATGGACAACTGTATGAGCCAATCAAGAGCTCAAGAGGATGGGTAGTCAGCTGCAGTAGACACAGTTCCAGATGATCCTGACATCATATATAGGCAGATGTATGGCTTCTGGAATGCTCCAGAAGCTGTCTTCTAGTGCAGAAGCTCTCTTCTAGTGCCCCACAGAGGCAAGAATCTGGCATGGAGACGTTACAAAAGACAGCCTTTATTATCCTCCAGATTGGAGAGGGTTGGTTTAGCACAAAAGGTTTGTGATTCAGAAGAGAGGCAGCTGCCCTGGCTTTAGTGTTTCAGGTGTGTGTGTGCAAAAGTATGTCCCCAAACTCAGCCCCAACCAATGCTTAGAGAAAGGGCGGCTGGAAGCAGATGAGGAAGTTGTTCTCAGGGCTGTCTCGGCAGGGTCTGAGATGAATTTGTGTCGAGAGGAGAACCACAAATGTCCTGTCAGTTTGGTTTGGATGATGCTATCTGGAAGGTCAGGGACTTAACGGCAGCTTAGCTTAATCCCGGGGGGACCAGCAGTCCCTGTGTCAAAGTCACTAATGCAGAGGCACAGGGACCTTGAATTATCATGGGGAGCCCATCAAATCTGGGTCAGCTGGAGCCTTTGACGTGGGGTGGCAGCATTTTTGCCACTTCCGAACAAAGTTTGATTGGCAGTTGGAATGAAAGTTTCAAGTTATTATTTCCATCCAAGCCATGGTTCCTGTCCATGGAGCTCCAGAGCTCAGAGATGATATGGCCTTAGGGCAGGTTTTACTGGGCCTGTGAAGGTTGGGATGGGTAGGGAATAAGGAAGGTAGAATGGGTGGGAAGCTCCAGCACCATGTTTCCTAACTGGGGGACTGCAAAATCCTATGGAGGTGCCAATAGTTATTGTAAACTCTTGGAAATAGATCCTCAGTGCCGCAGAGAAAAATTAGCAGTGAGACAAAGGATCTTTCAGCAATGCGTTTTTTACCTCCTGGACTGCAGGAAGGGTTCTGAGTTAGGAGATAATGGTTCTGAGTTAGGAGATGATGGTTCTGAGATAGGAGATGATGGTTCTGAGATAGGAGATGTTGATTCTGAGACAGGAGAGGACGGTTCTGAGACAGGAGAGGACGGTTCTGAGACAGGAGAGGACGGTTCTGAGACAGGAGAGGACGGTTCTGAGACAGGAGATGATTCTGGATTATCCTGCTATCTAATCTACTGATGAATCCTTAAAAGTAGACATTTCCTGTCTGCGGTTAGAGTTGTGACCACAGAAGAAGGGTCAGAGAGAAGCCATGTTGCTGGCTTTGAAGGCAAAGGAAGGGGCCATGAGCCATGGACTGTGAGCAGCATCTAGAAGCTGGAAACAGCAAGAAAGTGAATTCTCCCCTAGAGCCTCTGGAAGGAGCATAGCTCTGCTGATTCCTTGATTTGAGTGAGTGAGACCAGAGCCAGATTTGTGGTCAAAAGAATTTGTAAGATAATAAATATGTTTTAGTTTAAGCCACTGGTTGTAAGCCACTGAATGTGTGGCAGCAGTAGAAAAAAGCACATACTTGCTTACATACTGGCATTATTGTGAGAAAAACTGGCCAGAAATTGAAACAGGCAATTCAGAATGACTGACTGACCATCAGTCAACGCCCTGAGCACTGTGGACCAAACCCAACTGTGTAAGACACGGGTCCTGCCCCTGAAGAGTTTGCATTTCACATGGGAAGTCAACACAGACACAAACAGAAGAGAAATATTAACAATTTTTAGGGCACAAAACCCTTTTTCTTCTTTTGAGACAGAGTCTAGCTCTGTCACCCAGGCTGGAATGCAGTGGCATCATCTTGGCTCACTGCGACCTCTGGCCCCAGGTTCAAGTGATCCCTCCACCTCAGCCTCCCCAAGTAGCTGGGACCACAGTGCCTGCCACCGCGCCTGGCTAATTTTTGTATTTTTTGTAGAGATGGAGTTTCACCATGGTGACCAGGCTGGTCTCAAACTTCTGACCTCAAGCGATCCTCCTGCCTCCCAAAGTGCTGGGATTACAGGCATGAGACACTTCGCCCAGCCTAAGGCATGAAAACTTCATGACAAAGCTGAGGAGGAGGGAGCACATATAACCACCACAGGTGACAAGGAGCTTTCACTGGAGGAAGGAGGCTGGGCTTTAATGCAGGAATCCCTCCTCCTGAAGCTTCCGGGGAGAGCTGGGATTTGATGAGGGTGGGGAAGTTTCCTTTGGGCTTATGGGGCTGGGGCTGGGAACAGCACTGGAAGGGGCTGAGCAGAGGCCACAGGTGGGCAGAACAAAGGCTTGGCGTTTGAAAGGCGTGGCATCCCTGGGGGGTGGGAGTTGAAGAGGAGGGGCTTCCCCAGTGGGAGGGGGAGGATGATTCTGGACAGCTTCCCTCCTTGGGGGCAGAGAGAATCGGCTATGAGAAAGGTAGAAGGAGTCTTTCAGCTCTGGCTGAGAATGCTGATGGAGCGGGCTGGAGGAGAGGGCCTGCCCTCTGCTAGGAGTGGCATGGAGGCCATGCTGATGATCACAGGTGGAAACCTGTTGGCTTTATAGATGCTTCCTCCTATTTCTTTCCTTGTCTCAAGGCTTCCGTTTTTGTTTCTGTAAGTTTTCCTATAGCAAGTTTTGAGGTACAGGAGTGTGTACCATCCCAGCATGGGTGGCCTCCTGGTGCCAGGGCAGGGGAGGGCCTTGCAAGGGTGTTGCACCTGTGGGGTGACCCTTTGAAGAATCCTACAGGGGGTGCAGGGCTGGATCTTAAGCTTGCTCATTGGTGATTTGTTGACCTCATCTTGGCTTAAAGAAGACATGGCCCCAGGTGAGTGCCTGGTGGTTATTTTCTATGCAATGCTGGTTCCAGGGTGAGGATGTTAGCTCTGTACTGGCCAGCAGAGAAGAAACTGGTGGCCTGGTGACGGCCAGGCCTCTGCCTGCAAGGCTAAAGACCTCTGCCAGATACAGGGGGACAGGGCGTGCATTCAGATGGAAGCAGTCGGATCTTCCTGACCCTGCCTTACCTGGCAGGATTCACCTGCAGCCTTTGCACCTCCCACCTGGCTGCCACCACCACCTGTGAGCAGACAGCATGCCCCACCCTTTCCCAGGTCGTCAGTCTAAGGCAGGCGCTGCCCACTAGCTCTGGCGCATGCGCAGCATGGGCATCCTCCAGCCTCAGCATCTCCCTTCCTGAGCGGACTGCCCGTCCCGGAATTAGCCCCTTCTCTCCCAGGTCTGTGCAATGCTCAGATCCACCTCCCCTGGCTGGCCTGGTCTCTCTTCTGGTCCCTTTCCTTACCGGGCTTTGGGGTTCTGGGGTCCTTGAAGAAATGGAGACCAGCTAGCCAATTTCAAGGTGGGGGAGGTTGGCTGGGCCGAGCAGGTGTGTCTAGTTGGCTGGTGCTAAGGAAATGGGAGGGCCTTACAGGGGTGTTGCACCTGTGGGGCAACGCTTTGCAAAATCGTTCTCGGGGGGTAGGGGGCTGGATCTTTAAGCTTGCTCACTGGTGACTTGTGGGGGCAGGACTGTCCGAGCATCCCACTTTGGCTAAGAATCGGGTATAGGCGGCCAGTCGTGGTGGCTCATGCCTGTAATCCCAGCACTTTGGGAAGCTGAGGCAGGCGGATCATAGGGTCAGGAGTTTGAGACCAGCCTGACCAACATGGTGAAACCCTGTCTCTACTAAAAATATACAAAATTAGCCGGGTGTGGTGGCAGGTGCCTGTAATCCCAGCTACTCAGGAGGCCAAGGCAGGAGAATCGCTTGAACCCGGTAGGCGGAGGGCGCCGAGATCTCGAGTGAGCCGAGATCTCGCCATGGCACTCCAGCCTGGGTGACAGAGCAAGACTCCATCTCAAAAGAAAAAGAAAAAAAAACAAAAAACAAAAACAGGATCAGGTGTGGGCGCTACGGCTGCTCCCTGGGAGGGCAGTTCCATAGGGATGGGACCTGGGCCTCTGCAGTTTCAAAGCTCTGCAGTTGACTCTGATGGACAGCCGGGGCTGAAACCCCTAGGCAAGGCTTCTGGAAAGAGTAGACCCTGCTCACAGATGGGGAACCTTCTCTGGAACCTGCCCTGGCCAGAGTGCTGTTCTGGGAACATGTTTAGGAACGTGGGCTTCAGACTCAGACCTATCTGAGCTTGAGCCTTGGTGTTCCCCTTAATGACCCTGTGACTTTGGACCAAGACTTCACTTTCCTGAGCCTCAGAGTCCTTACCAGCAGAACGGAAGGAGTTCCTCCATAGCAGAGCCTGCCTGAGGTTGCTTAATTAATTAAGCAGAAAAGTGTTGATTGTAAAATGGGGGGGTTCCCTGGGGCCACAGGACACTTGCATTAGCTGGGTGCTGGGTTCTAGGTGTCACCTTCCTCTGCAGTGCATACACCGGGCACCCAGGGAAAGACCTGCCTGTGTGTGTGTCAATTCCAAGTTCCCAGGTTGGGCCTCTGCTGTCTCCTAGTCCTTCACCTGTGCACAGGGGCCTCCTGTACCTTTCCAGGACTGGGGTTTCCCTCCCAGCACCTGTTGTGCTGAGGAGCTGTGAGCTCTGTGCAGGATGCTGCCACGGGGGGCTGCAGGGCAGAGGCATGTCCTCCCGGGTGGTGGTGCACCCTCTTAATATTTGGAGCACCGGCAGGACGGTGGCAAGGAGGGTATGGACCCCACACAGACAGAAGCGATCTGGGCACGACCCTCAGTCTGCCCCCTGGGCCAGGCACAAAGGCACCGAGGAAGAGTTGATTTCTCTAAGTGGAAGAAGCGCTCTTTCAAAGGCTCTGGGCTTTGCAGCCCTTTCCTTAAATGAACAGGAGAATGTATTTGTCTTTGGTCAAGTCGTATAGATGTCAAAGGGCTCACAACCCCTTTTAATTTGCAGGGCAGGGATCGCTAGGCTGTTTGCTCATGAGGCTGGAAGAGGCCCTGTGGGGGAGGGATGGCTCGAGGAGTCAGACCTCAGCCCTTCACCTGTCTGTCCACATAATCCAGACAGAGTAGACAGCGTGACGGCTGCCACTAAATGGCACCTGGCACCACGTAGGTGTCCTCAACCCTGTTCTTCACTCAGCATGCCACTCTGCTTACTTTTTCTGTTTATTCCCCCTTTCCCTCGACTTGACTCCTTTTTTCTTTCCACCATAGCTGTTATCAGTCACAAACCCCACCCCACCTGGAGCATTTCTCTGCCCTCATGAATGACCAGAAAGCTGTGGCACGTGGAGATGGCATCTCCTTCTGTCTTCAGTTCCTTGTCTCAGTAGTGGCCCCAAACCTCTAGGCAGGAAAGAACAGATATTGTGGGAGGCATTGGGTGGGCACATGGGACTCCAGCCTCCAAATTCAGAGCTTCAACCTGCCAGCAACATTTTTTTTTCTTTTGAGATGGAGTTTCACCCTTGTGGCCCAGGCTGGAGTGTAGTGGTGCAAACTCAGCTCACTGCAATCTCTGCCTCCCGGCTTCAAGTGATTCTCCTGGCTCAGCCTGCCGAGTAGCTGAGATTACAGGTGCTCACCATGACGCCTGGCTAATTTTTGTATTTTTAATAGAGACGGGGTTTCACCATGTTGGCCAGGCTGGTCTCAAACTCCTGATCTCAGGTGATCCACCTGCCTCAGCCTCCCAGAGTGCTGGGATTACAGGTATGAGCCGCCATGCCTGGCCCAGCAACATTTTTTTTTTTTTACATTAGGAGGAGAAAAGGCAATGGGGCTGCATAGAAAGCCTAAACACTACATCTATGAAATAAATCATCTAAAAAATAACTTGTGCATAACTTATGCTAATTATTTTACTTAGCATTGACACTCTTCCTTGAGCCATATGTCCTGTTGGTTGATAATAAATAAGCTATACTGCTATGACAAATGTGTATATTTTTTTCCTTTCAACTTTTTTTTTTGAGACGGAGTTTCTCTCATTACCCAGGCTAGAGTGCAATGGCACGATCTTGGCTCACCACAACCTCCGTCTCCTGGGTTCAGGCAATTCTCCTGCCTCAGCCTCCTGAGTAGCTGGGATTACAGGCACGCACCACCATGCCCAGCTAATTTTTTGTATCTTTAGTAGAGACGGGGTTTCACCATGTTGACCAGAATGGTCTCGATCTCTTGACCTCGTGATCCACCCGCCTCGGCCTCCCAAAGTGCTGGTATTATAGGCTTGAGTCACCGCGCCCGGCCTCTTTTCAACATTTTAAAAAGAGATGGAGTCTCACTATGTTTCCCAGGCTGGTCTGGAACTCCTGGACTCAAGCAGTCCTCCCACCTTGGTTTCCCAAAGTTCTAGGATTACAGGCATGAGCCGCTGCACCTGCCCTGACAAATTTATATTTGAATGAGCTCAATGTGAACGGACTTTATTTTTTTTCCGGTCAGGGCGATCGAGGTATAATTTAGTTCTGTGAATTGTGATAAATGCAGGCAGTCGTTCAACCAGCACCTTACTCTAGATATGAACAGTTCATCTGCTCCTCCCCAGACATTCCCTCCTGTTCCTTTGTCGTCAGAACTCCCTCTCTCCTTGGTCCCTGGAGACTAATCATCTGTGATCTTTCCCTCCAGTTTTGCCTTTTCCAGAATGTCATATAAATGGAATCAGAGAGTAGGCAGCCCTTTGAGTCTGACTTTTCTTAGCATGACGCATTTGCGACACGCCCATGCTGGTGTGTGTAACTGCACTTTCTTCCTTTTTATGACTGAGTACCATCCCATTGTGTGGATGTACCACAGTTTATCTGTTTGCCACTTGAGTGAGGTTTAGAATGTTTGTTTTTTTGAGACAGGATCTTACTCTGTTGCCCAGGCTACATTGCAGTGGCACGATCGTAGCTCACTGTAGCCTTAAACTTCTGGGCTCAAGTGATCCTCCTGCCTCAGCCTCCTAAGTAGCTGAGACTATAGGCATGTGCCACCATGCCTGGCTAATTTTTAAATTTTGGGTAGAGATGGAGGGTCTCACTGTGTTACCCAAGCTAAGCTTGAATTCCTGGGCTCAAGAGACTCTCTTGCTTTGGCCTCCCAAAGGGCTAGGATTACAGGCATGAGCCACTGTGCCTGGCCTGCTTCTAGTTTTTAAAGATGAATAAGGCTGCTATGAATGTTGACATACTGGGTTTTATGAGAACATCTGGTCCCAATATGGACTCTTGGGTTGTATAGTTCATGTATGTTTAACTTTGTGAGAAATGACGACTGGGAGGCCAGGGTGGATCACGAGGTCAAGAGGTCGAGACTGTCCAGGCCAACATGTTGAAACCCTGTCTCTACTAAAAATACAAAAATGAACTGAGTGTGGTGGCGCACGCCTGTCATCCCAGCTACCTGGGAGGCCGAGGTAATTTTTTGTATCTTTAGTAGAGACGGGGTTTCACCATTTTGACCAGGATGGTCTCGATTTCTTGACCTCGTGATCCACCCGCCTCGGCCTCCCAAAGTGCTGGGATTACAGGCTTGAGCCACCGCGCCCGGCCTCTTTTCAACATTTTAAAAAGAGATGGAGTCTCACTATGTTTCCCAGGCTGGTCTGGAACTCCTGGACTCAAGCAGTCCTCCTACCTTGGTTTCCCAAAGTGCTAAGAGGTAGGAGAATTGCTTGAACCCAGGAGGTGGAGATTACAGTGCTGAGGTCGTGCCACTGCACTTCAGCCTGGTGACAGAGCGAGACTCTGTCTCAACAGAAAAAAAAATAAATAGCTGTACCATTTTACCTTCTAGCAGCAATGAATGGGAATTCCATATCTCGGCCAATACTTGCTAGTGTCAGATTAAAAATTCTAAGGCAGGGCTTGGTGGCTCATGCCTGTAATCCCAGCACTTTGGGAGGCTAAGGGAGATGGATCACCTGAGGTCGGGAGTTCAAGACCAGCCTGGCCAACATGGTGAAGCATCATCTCTACTAAAAATACAAAGATTAGCCGGACATAGTGGCGAATGCCTGTAGTCCCAGCTGGAGGCTGAGGCAGGAGAATCGCTTGAACCTGGGAGGCAGAGGTTGCGTTGATATCAAGCCACTGTACTCCAGCCTGGGCAACACAGCGAGACTCTTTTCTCAAAAAAAGAAAAAGAAAAAGAAAATTTTGGCTTACTGCCTAGCGATAATAACAATTTGAAGGTCTATTTCTAAATGGCATACTTCAGCACTTTTTCATGGGGTTCATGTTTGAAAACACCTCACGGCGACACGTACGTTCAGCCAGAGAAGAATGTTATTGACCGCATTGCTCCAACCAGAACTCGTTTTTCACAATCCTAAAAGTTGTGTAAAGTTTATTTTTTAAAATTGAAATTTGGTGGTTTCATTTTCCTCTTTCCTCTTGTTTGTCAGTTGTTTTTGTGCATTCCCTGTCTTTAATAATTGAGTTCAAAGTGCGTAACACTCCTCCTATAAAATATTTTTTAAAATGTGTTAGGAAATTGGTCCTGGGTAAAATACGCAGGGGTGAGATATTTTTTGAAGAAGTGATACGCTGTATTTGGTAACAAATGGTGTCAACTGGATTGTATTGAGGACTTTGCATTTTTCCTTCTGGACAGTGGACCAAGTGAGGCGCTCATGCCGACTCACGAATATGTATCAGCGACACTTATATTCTTTGGAAAATGCGACTTATTCCACGCTTGGAGCGTTTGAATTTTCTACCTAAACCAGGGCCTATAAATAGCTGTACGATCATGTTGATGGCAGGCTGCGTTTGGAGATGGTGAAGCTGATGCTTTCCAACAGGGCCTCCCACCTTTGCTGCCACCAGAATTTATAACATCGACGAATGCAAACTTGATTTTCTGTGAGTCCCAAGGTCCTCTCTTTCCCCCCTGAACAGCACTTCGGTTTTTGAAAAGGTGCCCTGGAGGTTCTGCTATTCTTTGGCTTGGATGGGTTCTGCAGACCCCGTGCACTCCCCAGTGTCCAGCAGGCACGGGACCATGACTTTTGTGAGCTTTGCCGGATGAATGGCTGAGAAGTCCTGGAGAGAGGCACTGTGAGAGCACTTCCATGCTCCTTCTTCCTCTTGGCTGGGATGTGGCTAGAGAACACAGAAACCAGCAAGGAAGAAAGAGAACTCAGTGCTCTCCTCCTGGAGCCATCGAGGAGCTGGGATTTGCTTTGGAGAGGGGCAGCCCTGGGCATCTCCATGCTGGGAGTGGACCTTCTGGCTTCTTAAGATGTTGGCTGCGACCGGCAGCCTCTCTGCTTTGGCCTGTTTGGATGTTTTCTGCTGTGCTCAGATGGAAAAAGCAGATTTTGGTGCTGCCCACGTTTTGAATACCAGGATGGAATGGAGCTGCCTTCTGGTCACTTTCCCCAAAGCGGCCTGTGTATGTTGGAACCAGGGCCTTCTGATGCATGAGAACCAAGGCAGCTAGTTGTGTGTGCGTGTGTGTGTGTGTGTGCACATGTGCGTGTGTGTGTGTGCGTGTGCATGTGTGTGTGCTCTTCTCTAAAATTTGCCTGTCTGTAAGTCTGCAAGTCTCAGATGGCTGCTGGCAGCTCCTTGGGGCTCCCTGCTGTTTGGGTCATTTCTAGTAATAGAGTTTCTCTTTTCCAACATTTCAAGTAGCTTCACGCTAATTAGTCTGGGTCGGTTGATGTGGCTACCTTTGAACCCCTTCCCTGTGGCAAAGGGATGGGAAATTCACTGATTGGTTTAGCCTGGGTCTTGTGCTATATCCCTGGACCCAGGGATGGAGTCAGGCTCCTGAGACCCACACAGATCCCCAGTATAGAAATGGAGCCTGGGCTGGGTGTGGTGGCTCACACCTGTAATCCCAGCACTTTGGGAGGCCGAGACAGGTGGATTGCTTTAGCTCAGGAGTTTGAGACCACCCTGGGCAACACAGTGAGACCTCCACCCACCATCTGTACAAAAACTTAAAAAGCCAGGCATGGTGGCACATGCTTGTACTCCTAGCTACTTGGAAAGCTGAGGTGGGAGGTTGGCATAAGCCTGGGAGGTCAAGGCTGCAGTGAGCCATACTGTGCTATTGCACTTTGGTCTGGGCAACGGGGTGAGACCCTGTGTCAAAAAAAAAAAAGAGAGAGAGAGAGAGAGAGAGAGAAACAGAAGCGGTTGGGTGGGAGAGGGCATGGGTGCTAGGGAGGGGACCAGTAGGGATTATCTCACGAAGGCTGGGAAGGCCAAGGGCAGGTGGCCACATGCTTTGAGGCAGATGCCCGCAGGAGGATTGTGCAGTGTCCAGGTGGACGCCCACACTGGGGAGCGTGCAGGGCTGCCGGTGTGCTGGCCCAGGGGGTGTTGGTGCCTCTTACACTCAGCCCCAGCATGAAGTTGGCCTTGACCGTGACCATGTGGGGTGAGCTGAGGGCAAACAGGAAGGTGGAAGCCAGCCCTTGTCTCTGAGGAGCTTAGCTAGGGTGCCCTGGTGGGACGCTTCCTTTCTGTCAGTTTCCAGGATCCTCTTCCATCAAGAGCCCCCATCCACAGTTCTGCCCTTACCAATGTTGTTTCTAGCTCCGTCTCATCCTTCTACACCCAGAGTGTTGCCTTTAATCAAGGCAACTCTTGCACGTGGGAACAAGGTCCAGCAGAGGGGGGCCTGTGATGGAAAACCACTGTCTGCCCAACTCCTTCCCCCTCCAGACTCACTTGAAGGTTTTCCTTCTCTGAATGTGTACCCCTCTGATTCTAAGTCAAATGCTTAGCTTTAAACAGCGTTGCTGAACCGACTGTGAACATGTTTCTAGCTCACTCTGACCACAGTCCTTTGTATCATTTGACAGTTACTATCTAATTTATTGTCTGTCCTTGCAATTAAGAAAAGTCTGTTGTTAGAAATTCTTCCCTTTGGGAGGCCAAGAAAGGTGGATGACCTGAGGTCAGGAGTTTGAGACCAGCCTGGCCAACAAGGTGAAACCCTATCTCTACTAAAAATACAAAAATTAGCCACGCATGGTGGCACACACCTGTAGTTCCAGCTACTCAGGAGGCTGATGTAGGAGAATTGCTGGAACCTGGGAGACAGAGGTTGCCGTGAGCCGAGATCAAGCCATTGCACTCCAGCCTGGGCAACAGAGTGAGACGCCATCTCAAAATAAAAAAAAAAAGAAAAGAAAAAAAAAGAAATTCTTTATTCTTCTGCTTCATCAACGTCAGGTCATGGTACTGGAATACATCGTGCAGACTGCCATTGACTCTCTGGTTTCGAATCCTAGAGCCCCTGTTTTCTCCTCTGTAAAATGAAAAGTAACCATCAAATCTACCAAGGCACTACGGCTAAAGTGCATCAAGGGCTCAGCCCGTGGGGTGGAGCTGATCCCTGGGTGACCTCCAGTCCACAGGCCATGGCCCACAGGGCAGGGGAGGTGTTGCTTTCACGGCCCCTCAGCCTGGCCTGGGATGGCTCTTTTGTCCAGGCACGCCAGTCCTGCCCAAGTCTGAATGTTCAGCCCTTCTTGTGCCCGAGATCCTCTGCAGGGGAAGAGAGAAAGACGGCGAGCGCGAGCGTGCCTGGGAGCTGGGCGCCCGTGCCTGGGTGCATGCACACTTAACATGTCCTCTGCGTACCCAGTGCAGCCGCCGTTAAAAATAGAACTGCGCTTTGCAGAGAGATTCTCAAATGACACCCACCAAGTGCCCATTAACTCATCAAAGTGGTGATTCCAAATTGATTATTTCGAGTGTAAGACATAATAACATGTTCATCATGGAAAATAATTAGCGGTGGAGTGGGGCCCAGGATGGCCTGCTGCCTGCCTGCCTGGCTCCCCTCTGCTGCTGAGAGGGAGGGGTGGGTGGGCGCCAGGGCTTGACGTGGGTTTCACTGCAGGAGTCTGATGAATCCTCACCCTGCCACCCAGCCCCTCTCTTAGCCTGATTGGCCAGCCAGATCCTCTCCCGGGCATGGCGTGGGTCTCTCGTAGCCCTCAGGCCCCCTCCACTCTGTCCCAGGTAGCCTCTCCTTTTTGGCTCCTCCAAGTGGGCAGTAATTGGCTGGGCTCCAGCCAGCAGCCTGGGTTATGGATGACACACATTTCTCACTTGCTGAGTGCAGGCAGTGCTGCGCACCTTCACACTGTTTCCTTGGAAACCAAATTGCTTTGGCAGCATTCCACGGACACACACACACACACACACACTCTCTCTCTCTCACACACACTCATGCACACATGTGCCCCACAGGAAAATCAAGTGCTATGAGAGCTGTCATCTTACTTGCCCTCCACCTCTTTCCCCTAGAGCCCTGTGCCCCTGCCAGGTGGCCCTAAACCCGGGCTGAGACCCCACAGGGATGGTTGGAAATGTACCCCCCCCCCGCTCCTCCCCCAGGGAAGGGAGATGAAGCATCTCCTAGAAGAGCCGGCATCTGCTGAGGTAGCAGATTGAGCAAGATGTTTATGGGCACTTAGATGGGAAAATGGCTCCTAGGGGTGTGAGGCAAGCAGGCAGCTCATGAAACGGAGGCAGGGCTCTGGAAGCCTCCCAGCATCCTTGGAGGGGGCTTTGGTCCAGATCTGTGTCCCTGGGGTGAGGTGGGCCGTGCAGGAAGGATCTCTGCGGCTGCTGCTTCCCTGCCCACCCAGATCTGTGTCCCTGGGGTGAGGTGGGCCATGCAGGAAGGGTCTCTGCGGCTGCTGCGCCCCTGCCCACCTCTTAGCCGGTTTTCTCTCCACTTTACACCTTCCCTTGCTGCTTTGCACACCCCAGGTAGAAAGCATTGTAGCAGGAAATACTTGGGAAGAGGCTGTCCTCACCCTGACTGGGGGGTGTCCACTAGCAGCCCCTCCAATCCTGGGAAGCTCCTTACTCCTGTTCAGCTCCAGCTGGGTCCTTCTCCTTGACTTGCCTTCAGCCAGAGACAGTGGCTTCCCAAATTGACACCTCCCTCCCCAGGCAGCTCGCATCCCACGCTGGCCGATGCAGGGATAAAGGCTGGGCTGCCAGGCCTCAACTGGGGCAACTTTCCCCCCCTCCCCCCAGCTCCAGAGCCGCCTGTTAGGATGGCTGAGGCTTTGTTGCAGCTGCATTGCGGGTGGGTGTCTCCAGACTCCTGCACACGGGTCTCCATCTCTGACAGCCTCCTGATGACCTTTAGCTAACCATGACCTTCCTTACTTCCATCCCTTCTTCCATAATCCTTTAACAGCGGCTATGTGCTGAGCACTGTCAAAAGGACCAGGTTCCCATTTGCAGGGAGCATGTGCTCTGGTTAGCAGAGATGGAAAAGAAAGTCAAAAGCAAGGTGTCAGAGGGCAAGAAGTGGCCGCAGGGTAGAAATAGGGCACTGTGCAGCGACTGCCAGGGGTAGAGGCTACTTTCTATAGGGTCTAGGAGGGCTGCTCTGAGGAGGTGACATTTCAACTGAGATTTGAATGACAAGAAGGAGCCAGCACTGGGGAAAATAAGATGTTGAACTTTCTAGACAGAGAGCAGCAAAATGCAAAGCCCTTCGAGGTGGGTACACTTGGCACACCCAGAAGAGGTCTCTGGGCTGGGTGGCGATGGAGCGTGGACAGGAGTGAGGTCAGGGTGCATTGCAGGGCTTTGTGCTCCAGCCTGAGTTTGGTTTTCTTTCCAAGAGCCATGGGAAGGCCCAGGAGAAAGGGGCTAAGCTGGGACGTGACCTGATATGATTTAAAAGTTTTCAAGTGTCTTTTTTTGGTGCTAAGATATACATAACAAACATTTTCACTGTAGCCGTTTAAAATATACAGGTCAGTGGCATGAAATACATTCACATTGCCACGTGGCTGCCATGACCACCCACCTCCAGACAAGCTTTTCCAAACTCTGTCCCCACTGAGGAACAACTCCACGTTCCCTCTGCCCGCAGCCCTGGGCTACACCTTTCTACTTTCTGTCTCTGTAATTAGATTCCTGTGCCGCCTCTCAGTGGAATCACACAGTATTTGTTCTTTTCTGCTTGATGTATTTCACCCAACGTAACGTCCTCAAGGCTCATCCATGTCACAGCGTGTGTCAGAGTTCCCC
>CM052652.1:30591228-30650289 GCA_028533165.1 Leontopithecus rosalia | reverse complement strand
GCCCCTGCCTTTTGGTTTGTGGAAACCCTCCACTTTCCTAGAGACCCTCTGCAAATGTCACTTCTTCATAAGGACCTTCCTGACTCCCCTGAGCCGGGGAGATCCCTCCCTTCTCTGAGTGCAGAGCACCGTGTCCCTTCCCTGCAGCCCTGGTGACAGGCGCCCTGGGTGGTGGTCCTTCCAGTGAGGTGGAGGAGGTTTTTCCTCTACAGACACTGTCTGGTTTTTAGATCCTGGAGCCAGGCATCTCGCTCACCTCTGCAGCCTCCACAGCATTCAGCCCTGCAGCCTGGGACCTTGCCGAGGTCTTGCTTTACCCCTAAAGACCAAAAACAGTGTGTCACCTCTAGCAGTGATTGCCGAGGGCTCTGGAATGTGGGCTGGGACAGCCATCTCTATTTTCATCCTCACCAACCGAGCTACCAGGGAGCCCTATCCTGCTGATGAGTGACCAAGGCTCGTGGTGATGACAGAGCCTGCAGTTCCCAGGCTTGGTTCATGTCTGTCTTTCTCCAGGGGCCTCCTGTCCCTCTCCTTCCCAGCTCTCCTTTTCTGTAAGACTTTGCAGAACATGTTCAAAATCCATTTGTTGGCCACATGCGGTGGTTCACACCTGTAATCCCAGCACTTTGGGAGGCAGGTGAATTACCTAAGGTCAGGAGTTCCAGACCAGCCCAGCCAACATGGTGAAACCCCGGCTCTACTAGAAATACAAAAAATTAGCCGGGGAGGGTGATGGGCACCTGTAATCCCAGCTACTTGGGAGGCTGAGGCAGGAGAATCACTTGAACTGGGGAGGCAGAGGTTGTGATCCCTACTGCATGGATGGAGGCATGGAGCACAGACCATTTCGGTCATTCACCCAAAGTCATATGGATTACATGGTTAAGCTGGGATTTGAACCCAGTTGAATGGAGCTGAGATTGCGCCATTGCACTCTAGGCTTGACAACAAGAGCAAAACTCCATCTCAAAAAAAAAAATCCATTTGCTAACACCAGGCTGAGGATGAGCTGCTGTTCTCACCTTGGAGAGATGATTTGTAAGAACATGTCTTCCGGCTGCTGCCATGCAGAGACAGCATGTGACACGTGCCACGTGCCACATGCCACCAGCCACAGCCACTCCTCCATAGGCCGGGTAGGATCCACCCCAGCTCCGGGAATGGGACCCTGGGATTGACAACACCTGTAGATGCCACCTGAGTCTGAGGTCACTGTGCAGTGGGGTGCCTGGGCGTGACCTGGTCCTTTCAGTCTTGCCTCCACACTTCCTCCTCTCACTCTAAGAACGGAAGATTGGCATCATGTTAGAAACAACTCAGGCCATAGAATCAGAGAGTCCTGGGTTCAAATCCCAGCTTAACCATGTAATCTGTATGACTTTGGGTGAATGACCGAAATGGTCTGTGCTCTGTGTCACCATCCATGAAGTAGGGATCACAGTCAGTCTCTGCATCCGGGAGGTCTGTGGGCTTTAAATGAGGCAGTAGAGATGAAGTGCTCAGAGCTGTGCCCCGTGCATGGCCAGGGTGCAATGAGATGGGCTCAGAGTATTACAGCTGGAGTCACTACTTGTATTACGAGGAAGCCCAGCCTCTGTGATTATGGAGTTCCCACTATGGTGGCTCTCTACCTCTTCCTTTTTCTCTTGCTTTCACATTCATCTTATTACCATTTGCTGAAATCAAGTCAGAACACACAGGGGAAGCACCTAACCTTGCCCAGCACACAGTAGGCGTCGTGCAGGAGTCTGGGAGCCGCATGGTTTACCCTCCTCCCCACGGGACCTGGCACAGTGCTGGGCATGTAGCAGACCCTCCGTAATGAACCCAGGAGATCAGCCTGGGCACCCTCTTGTCCTCCTCATGTCTCCCACCCTTGGTCCCCTCATAAGACAGCAGCACAAGTGACTTCTAGGGGAACAGTATTAGTCTGTTGCTAAGACCAGATAATGTATAAAGAAAAGTGGGTTCATTGGCTCAGGGTTCTGCAGGCTGTACAGGAAGCATGGCTGTGGAGGCCTCAGGAAACTTACAGTCATGGCAGAAGGTGAAGGAGGAGCAGGCGTCTTCACGTGGCCAGAACAGGAGGAAGGGAGAGAGCAGGGAGGCATCACCCACTTTTAAACTGATCTCATGAGAACTCACTCACTATACAGTCCTAAGGGGGAATGTGCCAAACCATGTGTGAGAACCCCACCCCATGATCCAGTCACCTCCCACCGGTCCCCACTCCAACACCCGGACTACAATTCCACATGAGATGTGGGCAGGGTCCCAGGTCCCAACCATATCAGGAAGGGTCTTTGTGATCCACGGAGAGTGGCAGTGGCAGGGAGGTGTGGGCCATGGGGAGACACAGTGCTCGTGGAGCTTGGAGTGAGGGGATTCAGTTTTAGCAAAAACAGGAGATGTGACTGTCTGGAATTGTCCTGGAAGGCAACTGCATGGCTCCCCCACTCCACTCACGGCGCTTTTGCCCCCATTCGGCATCCCAGCCTTCTCCTTGTGGGGTCACCCCACCCCACACTCCCACCTGGCCTGGAGTGAAATCTTGTCTGATTGATGTGCCTTGTTAGAAGATGGCATAGAGGGAATCCACTATCCCCTTCAGGCCTCTTCTCCAGGACAAAGGACAGCCATGTACGCTGGCTCGTAGACCACGGAGATGCTGGTAGTTGGCGAGCAAGAGTGTTTATCATGTTGGAGAACGACAAAGAGGGAGCAGGTGTCTGACCGGGGATGACAGAACACGGAGGGGCGAAGGCACACTGGGGCGGAGAGGGGCAGAGACAGGCTGTCACTTCTCAGCACAATTTCCCTCCCTTTAATGTTCCTGTAGGTTACGGGACCAGATCATCTGATGCCGACAGAGGTGTTTTATAGGGCCAGGGTGGACGGTCTGAGGAGAGGGAAAAATAATTGTGAACTTTCTGTCCTACACAGACTCTCACAGTCTATAGAATACAGAGTTGATTTCGCATTGCTTTTCTTGAAAATGTGCTGGAGAGGAGAAAGGTAAACAGGATTTACCAGCCTCCTCCTGCATGCAAAGCAAATGGAAAGAACCCTCCCCGCCTGAACTTTCCTTCTGTGTGGAAGAAGCAGGGTGTGTCTCCTGGTTCCCGGGGAGATTTAAGAGGTCCTCTCCTGGAACAGCACAGAGTTTAACACCAAATACTTTCCATAATCTTTTGATCACCTACAGTTTTTTTCTCCTTGGCTCTGGGGCCAGGAGGGTTTGAGAAAAGAGGTGGAAAGTTCTCTCTTCAAGGGACCCTGTCCCCAGGCCACGTGTTCCAGGATCTAGCCTGCACTTCGTAGCTGTATGAGTGAAAATCTTCAGTGAAGAACTATGCTTTTTTTTTTTTTTTGAGATGGAGTCTTGCTCTGTCACCCAGGCTAGAGTGCAAGTGTGATCGTGGCTCACTGCAACCTCTGCCTCCCAGGTTTAAGCGATCCTCCTGCCTCAGCCTCCCAAGTACCTGGGATTACAGGCATGCATCACCACACCCAGCTAATTTTTTTTTTTTGTATTTTTGGTAGAGACAGCATTTCATCATGTTAGCCAGACTGGTCTTGAACTCCTGACCTCAAGTGATCCTTCCCCCCTTGACCTCCCAAAGTGCTGGGATTACAGGCATGAGTCACCGTGACTGGCCCCACACTTCTTTTTTTGCAAGGAGAAAAAAGAAAAGAAACCAATATTCAATTCAAATAGGGGCCAAAAAGCAAATGAAAAGATTCTCAAATTTATTAGTCTTCAGGGACACGCTGTTTAAAACCACATGAGATAGCATTTCACATCCACTAGGATGGCGGGGGCCAGACAGATGACAGCAAGTGTTGGTGAGCCTGTGGGGCATTCAGAACCCTCGTGCCTCGCTGGTAGGAGTGTGCACTGGGGCAGCCTCTTCAAAAAGCAGTTTAGTAGTTCCTCAAAAATTTAAACATGAAAGACCAGGTATAGTGGGGTGGCTCACACTTGTAATCCCAGCACTTTGGGAGGCTGAGGTGGGAGGGTCACTTGAGCCCAAGAGTTTGAGACCAGCTTGGGCAATGTGATAAAACTCCATCTCTACAAAAAATACAAAAACTAGTTGGCACGGTGGCGTGCACCTGTAATCCCAGCTACTCAGGAGGCTGAGGTGGGAGGATCGTCTGAGCCCAGGAGTTCAAGGCTGCAGTGAGCCATAATCATGCCACTGTACTCCAGCCTGAGAGACAGAGTAAGACCCTGTCTCAAAAAGTTAAATATTAAATTATCATATAACCCAGGAATTCCTTCCCTAGGTATATGCCCCAGATAATTGGGAACAGGTGTTTAAACAAATATTATACATGAATGGCCACAGCAGGACTACTGACAGTAGCCCAAACTGACAGGAACCCAAATGTCTGTCAATGGATAAATGAATAAACTGGTCTATAAACACAGTGGAATAGTATTCAGCCATGAAAAGGAATATAGTACTGACACATGATACAAGGTGGATGAACCTCAAAAATATCATGCTAAGTGAAAGAAACCAGTCATGTGTTATAGATCCTGTTTTTAGGAAATATCCAGGACAGGGAAACAGGCAGAGACAAAAGGCAGACTCCAGGTTGCCAAGGTTGCAGGCAGGGGAAGTGGGGAGTGAGGGCGGATGGGTACAGGGTTTTCTGTTGGGCTGAGGAAAATGTTTTGGAACTAGATTGAGATGGCATTGTGAAAGTATAAAATGCTGCCGAATTGTTCACTCTTTTTTTTTTCTTTTCGATACAGGGTCTTGCTCTATCACCCAGGCTGAAGCGCAGTGGCACGATCATAGCTTACTGTAGCCCTGATCTCCCAGGCTCAAGTGATACTCCCACCTCAGCCTCCCAAGTAGCTGGGACTATAGGCGTGAGCCACCACACACAGCTAATTCTGTTTATTTTTTGTAGAGACGGGTCTCACTATGTGGCCAAGGCCGGTCTTGATCTCCTGACCTCAAATGATCTTCCCACCTCACTTGGCCTTCCAAAATGCTGGGATTACAGGAGCGAGCCACTGCTCTGACCGGAATTATTTTCTTTTTTTTCTTCTTCTTCTTCTTCTTCTTCTTCTTCTTCTTCTTCTTCTTCTTCTTCTTCTTCTTCTTCTTCTTCTTCTTCTTCTTCTTCTTCTTCTTCTTCTTTTTCCTCTTCCTCCTCCTCCTCTTCTTCTTCTTCTTTTCTTCTTCCTCCTCCTCCTCCTCTTCTTCTTTTCTTCCTTCTTCTTCCTCCTTCCTCCTTCTTTCTTGTTTCTTCTTCTTCTTCTTCTTCTTCTTCTTCTTCTTCTTCTTCTTCTTGTTCTCTTTCTCCTTCTCCTTCTCCTTCTTCTCCTTGTTCTCCTCCTCCTCCTCCTCCTCCTTCTTCTTTCTCACTCTGTTGCCAGGCTGAAGTGCAGTGACATGATCTTGGCTCACTGCAACCTCCGCCTTCTGGGTTCAAGCAATTCTCTTGCCTCAGCTGCCTAAGTAGCTGGAACTACAGGCACATGCCACCATGCCTGGCTAATTTCCTTTATATTTTAGTAGAGACGGGGTTTCACTGTGTTGCCCAGGCTGGTTTTGAACTCCTGAGCTCAGGCAATCCATCCACCTTGGCCTCCCAAAGTGCTAGGATTATAGGCGTGAGCCACTGTGCTTGGCCCAGAATTGTTCACTTCTAAATCATTCATTTTATGTTACATGAATTTTACGTCAATGAATAGATATATGTTTATGTTTAGACAAGATTCAAGCAGGGCCCTGGGAAGCAGGCTGGGAGAGCCGGGCTGACTCAAGGAAATTGTATGAATGGGTGAAGAGGAGGTTGGTTTTTCTTCAGAATTTCTTGCTTCCTCCATCTTAGTAATAAAGGTGTGGGAAGAGCACCAGGTAATAGATAAACCTCTCCTCGGGAGCCACCTCGGACACAGCCAAGAATGCAGGGGACATGAAATGGCATCTTAGCAAACCTGCTAATTTTCTCCTCTGCCCCGTGTACGACCACCTGCCCAAATGTCCAGCCCTGCACCCAGGGGATAAGCCAGCCAATGTGGCCAGCATGGGTGAGGGGATGGCTCCACATAGCCAAGCACGTGGAAGGTGAGCCTGCCCGCCAGGGAGGCTGTGATTCTTCTGTCTCCCGCCACCTGTGGGCTCCATGAGGGCTTGGCCAGGGCTACCTGGTTCACTGCTATGGAGGTAGCCAGGGACAGCCCCTCAGGCCGGCTCCACAGTGGTGTCCATAGAGGAAAGGGTGGAGCTCTTGGTGGTGCTGAGGTCCCAGGCAGTGGGGGACCTTCCTGGATGGGATGGCGGACATTCTGCCACCTGCTCTGTCCCCGGGACCTCAGAGCTCTGCTTGCCGACTCCGCCGTTGACCTGATTTTGAGGAGGCTCCTCCTGGGGGGCTGCCATGTTCCTGCGGGGCCTCTCCTGCCCTGCAAAGGCTGCATGGGGCCTCCTGTGTGTGGCGTGTGGGTCTAGGAGGCAGAGGCCAGCCGGACCCGCAGCTTCTGCTGCCCTGCCCAGCAGCTCCCATGCTTACCCCAACCCGATGGCAGTCTTTTCGCGTGCCCAATGGTGCCCTTGGGACACCCTTTCTTCCTCCACTATGTCCCCACCTGGCTCCCTGTCCTGGCTGGAAGCCCCTGGGAGGTGAGGGAGGCTGCTGCTGGCCAGCCTGAGCTCAGCCTGGTTACTGTCTAGTTAGGTTTGAGGGTGGCCTGGAAGGGACCCATGTGGAAGAGTAGGCGGGGGGCAGTGCAGGGACCCCTGGCTCTGGCAGTCCACCAGATCCGGTTGGCTAGAGGGCCCTGCGTGTGTTCACTATACCGCCCAGGGGAGGCCTAGCTGGTTCACTGGGCTCTGGAGCTCTGGAGATGAGGTTGGCCTTAATCTTTGACCTCCTGATCCTTGCCCAAGGAAATTGGAGGAGCCCCCAGAGCCAGAAACTTCTCCATTTTCTTCTGGATGGGCCCATCCTCCGCTGCGGTCAGACACATCTTTAATACTTTAAGCAAAAAAAGCTGAAGCTCTGGCTCTGTCTGTAGCAGGAACCAGAGGAGAGGTTTGAGTGGCATCAGCCTGAGGGGCACGGGAAAGGCTTCCTGACCCTGCAGGCCTCTCTGGACAGAAGTGGCCCCGGGGGTCTAGAGATGCCCTTTCCTTGCATGAACCTTATGCAGAGTGAGACCCCACAGTTAACGCTGCCACCCCCTGAAACTAAAGGATCAGGGTTTGGACGTGGAAAATCTTCTCGGATCTTCATCTGTAGCAGCCCCTGCCCCACCCCCACTGCCCCTAGCCATGGGAGCCCAAGTCATCCTTGGGAAAAGAGGATAATTAATTCAAAAAGGCCACATCTTGGGGCCTGGCCCTTTGACAAGGGAGAGGAGGGGAGATGAGGGCCGGGCAGGCCCGCCAAGAAGGCTGTTGGAATAATCCCCATCTCAGGGTGAGATCATTCCAGCCCCAATGAGACTCTGGGCATTATCCCCGCACGCATTGTCCACGGTGGCCAGGAAAAGGGCGAGACCAACTTTACTTCTGAATTTGGACTGACTTAAAGAAGTGGCATCACATTTGAAGGGCACCCAATCAATCTGTTGCCCTCGCTGCATGAAATTGTATCTGCTTGCCACTTCCTATCTCGCCGGGCGCAGCTGGGCTGTAAGTCATTGGTGATAACATTCTTTATGATGCCGTCGTGTTTATGAACTGTGCCTGGAAAGAGACGATAGAAATATGCAGCAATATGCAAAGGCACGGGCGGGGGGAAGGGGGAGCAAATGTGAGTTGCCCGGGCAACGGCGGGGCTATTTTGGGCATCGGATTTTGCGGATGATGAAAACCATTTTCCTGCAACGGCTGGACTCTCCCCTCCCCCTTCCTGCAGGCGATAAATGCGGCACTGAATATTTAGAAAGGGGATGGCTTAATTTCTTAATTAAAAATTATGATCTTTTCCCTCCTGCCTCCTTTAAAAACGGATGAAAAAAATCAAAGGGTGTTGATAAGCGTTGGTGAGCGGAATGCGCGCGTTCGTTCTGGTGGAAGGAGACGTGTGAATAATGCGCTCATCTTTACTTATGCCTGCCACCTCCCCCACCATGCTCATCCACCGCCTTTCACCTACACCGACTTAACTCTGATAAACTCCCAAGCAAAATCCCGGGGCTCCAGACCTCAGCATAATCTCAAAACCTCCAGGTGTTTATAAGCGAGCTGAATTCCAATGAGTCTCAGGGCAACTTGGCTTCCGATGAGGTGGCTGGAAGATGGCTCCATCTCTGGACACAGATGTCCCTGAGAAACAAAAGCTCAGGACCAGGGGCTGGGACGATGCCCTGCTCCTGCCCCTTCATCTAAGACACAGGCTTCCCAGAGGAAAGATTCACCCTCTGCAGGTGCTGAGCTGCTTATGTAAGCCTGGTCGGCTCCACACCCAAAGGGTGGGTGAGGCTGGTGCCCACCTGGATTTGTGCCCGTGTCCCACATGCCGTGTCTGTTTCCATACAGAGGAGAAGCTGATGGGTTTCAACCTTGCCTTCTCCCTGCCGTTTCCTCAGTTGCTCTCCCAGTAGGGTCCCCTGACTGGCAGCCACAACCGCAGCATCACCTGGGGATTTGTGGAAAATGCAAAATCTGGGGGTCCCACTCCAGACTTACTGAATCAGAACTAGAGGCGGGTTCTGAGGAACCCCCCGCAGGTAGGGCTGATGCAGCTGCAGGGTGAGAACTGCTGTGTTAAAGACAGGTGGTGCCCAGGTATGCTTTATCCTGTCCCCTTGCCGGCCACACACCCGGCCTCATACCTGCAGGTGCTCAGAAAGTGGGTGTGGAATGATAACCCTGCAGTATAATCTCCCACCCTCTGGCCGCTGCCCACCTGCCTGCCACCCCAGCATGCTCTGGTGTGTGATGGGAGAGCTGAGGGCCGTGACGACACAGCGGGTGATTTCCCATGCTCGCAGCCCACAGTCTGGGGTTGGAGAGGGATGGCTCACGGCAGCCTTTTTTCCTTCCTGTCTGGGCCACTTGGACTGGCTGTCACCCCTCTGTCAGGCGCACCTATGAACAGGTCATCCAGACATGTCACTGAGTTCTGGATCAGGTCTAAGATATGCTCCTGGGTCTGGAAGTGTGTTGCAGGGCCAGCTGGGTTCTGGAAAGTTCCCCAGGTATCAAAGTTGGTGGAACGGAATGCATCTCACTGGAGGGGGCGGCTCTAGCTTGGTGGTTGGAATGGACCCGTTCAGTTAACGTGCTGCTTCTGTACCTCTGGCTTTGTGACAAGGACTCAAGCTGTGACCCCAAGTATCCCTTCCTGCCCAGCCCCTCCACCGGAAGAAAGACCCCTGAAGATGTCTGTGCGCCAGTTTTGGGAGGTGGTTTGGGATAAATTAGGGGAGAAGGTGGCTGCTGTCCTCAGTGTGGGCTCTTCCTGTGGGGATGTCACTTATCAGAACATTATTGCTCTGAGCCTGAAGAGAGTAAAATGATTCATGCTTTCTTTTGAAAACAAACTATTAATTGCCTATCAGCCAAGTAATACATTCTTATGTAGAAAAATTGGAAAATACAGAAAGGCACGAAGAAACAAATTATCTACAGATTTCCCGTCTGGAGATAAAAGATAATCTTTCTGCTTTTTTGTTCTTCTCTCTGTTTATTTTTGCAGACTTGAGATCATATTGTATTCTGCTTTTCTTAGCTACCCTCATAATGTGAGCGTTTTTCCACTGCCTTAAATAGTCTTCAATACATCCTTTTTTTAGTGGCTGCATAATATTTTATAGCGTGGATGTATCATAGTTAAGCTTTTTTTTGAATAAATGATTTTCCATATCTCTTTCAGGCTATGGAAGTGGCAGCTTGTGATTTTAATACCAAAGAAAGCCTAGAGCACAGAGAGCGGCAGAGGTGAGTCCCTTTGTGTTTGATGCCTGGCATTTGAGTTGTGCTGAAGGAGAAGAAGCCAATCCATCACTGGGGATTGAAGTTAGCTTCTGTGGTGACATTCATGGGTAAGAGACAAAATCACTTCCCTGAGGGCAAGTGGCAGCATTTGGCATTTTGCAGGTTGCCAGTGAGGTAATGGAGTCAAATGGAAGTTCACTGCAAGCTTCTTTTTAATGACATTGAATGGGGCTGTCAAAGGAGGAAGAGGAGGTGATGTCACTCTGTCACTACTGGCCCTCTGCAGAGCTGTGCATGCATACCCCCTGGCCCTCAGGTATAGGTCTGCAGAACCATGCATACTTACCGCCTGGCCCTCAGGTACAAGTCTGCAGAGTTGTGCATGCATACTGCCTGCCCCTCAGGTATAGGTCTGCAGAGTCATGCATGAATACCACCTGACCCTCAGGTACAGGTCTGCAGAACTGTGCGTACATAGCATCTGGCCCTCAGGTACAGGTCTGCAGAACCATGCATGTGTACTGCCTGGCTCTCAGGTACAGGGAGGCCAGCAGCCTGGGACCTTGTGCTCTTTGGGTAGATTGACCTGCTGGCAGGGCCCTCCCCACTCCTTTGGGGAGAAGAAGGGATCAGCCTGGAGTCTTGGGTAACATTTCTGCTCCATTTTCCCCCTCTATTTTGGGGTCCACACACCACGAATGAGAGTGGCTGAAATGAAAATCCTGAATGAACAGAGTGATGAAGTTCAGCCCATATGGCAAGGTTTCCCACCTGCTCTCCTCCGTCCTCTCTCCGATGACACCTCTAACTTTCCACGTCTCTCTGCACACCTCTTTTGCAGGAATTTGAACTTGCCGCTTGTTTCCAAAGTCCTTCCGCGTCCACTCCCTTTCTTCCCACCATTCCCATCACAGCCAGCTCTACCCACGGGGGACCCCAAAGGCCATAGGTGTGGTTAAATAACACTCGACCCATGGGGCCTCTTTTGTACAAACAGTTATTTCGGCAGAATTTATTATAGCATAAGTGTAAATACCCCGTGATCCGCCGGGGCAGGGGTCTCTACTGAGTGCTGACATATGGGACCAGATAAAATTCTGTGTTGTGTGGGCCTGTCCTGAATGTTGTAGGATGTGCAGCATCCCTGATCCCTACCCACTAGACCCACTCAGTCATGACAACCACATACGTGTGTCTTTCTTTCTTTCTTTCTTTTTTTTTTTTTGAGATAGTGTCTCCCTCTGTTACCCAGGCTGGAGTGCAGTGGTATGAGCGCAGCTCACTGCAACCTCCAACTCCTGGGTTCAAGCGATTCTCCTGCCTCAGTTTCCTGAGTAGCAGGGATTACAGGTGCATGCCACCAGACCTGGCTCATTTTTGTATTTTTAGTAGAGATGGGGTTTCACCATGTTGCCCAGGCTGGTCTGGATCTTCTGACCTCAAGTGATCTGCCCGCCTCGGCCTCCCAAGGTGCTGGGATGACAGGCGTGAGCCACTGTGCCTGGCCCCAAATATGTCTTTCAACACCGTCATTTGCCCCCTGGTCAGAACTACTGATCTAGAACAGCATTTCCCAAAATGTGTCCTGTGGAACCCAAGTTTACTGGGATAGCAGTGAGTACTTCCTGAAAAACGAGCTTCTGAAATCAGCAGAGTTTGATAAACTGTGGACTGAACACAGTTAAAGATTTAACAGCGCTCTGCTTTCATTTGCTTTGCACTGGTTTTCTCACTTCTGTTCTTCACGCGGCTTTCAGCAGCGTCCTCTCCCGCGATTCTTCCTAGATCACCTTCATTACTTCAGGGCTCTTATTTTTATCGCTTTTCCTTCCACTTCTTCTCTGCGTTGCTCCAGATCACGAGGCATTTTCTCTTATCTGTCCTGAGCTCTTGTATCTCTGACCTATTCTTTTTGTTCATATAGGTTGTTGCCTTTAATTGGTGAAAAGACTTTGGCCACAGTTTTCTTAGTTCAGGGGCAACACGTTTGGTGGTGTGCTATGGGCAGCTCACGGCCCCGCCGCATGGGACGCAGGGCGCACAGCTGTCTCCACATCTGCTTCCTGCTCTCCTTGCTCTGCCTGAACCTCTCCATAGCGCCCCACCCTCAGGCCACAGCACTTTCCCGTTATGCCATTCTGAGGAGAACAAGCCATGTTTGTCCAGCAGATGACCCAACATCACTGCGGAAGAAAACACAAGTGTTTGGCCTTGGTGGGGAATCACGTAAGCCTGTCTGTCCCACTGCTGAGTCTCGGAGACCAGCACCTCGAGTGTTTAATGACAGTGCGGCTTGAGAACCACAGGTCAGAGAGGATCATACCCAAAGAGGAACGTTCTCGAAGGCAGAGGGTGGGCACATCTGCCCAGATTAGTGGCTCTTCAAGAGTGGAGGGGCACAGCTTGCTTATCTGTGTTTATGAAGGGTGCCAGCGTAGACAGTTCATGTATATATCTCTTTAGTTCTCACACATGCTTTCGGGAGGCGTAGGAGAGAAGCGATAGCACCTACTGCCTCTTTTGCTAGACAAGGGGAGAGGAAGCATGCTGGCTGTATGGGGTTGCTTATTTAGGTTATAAATTCACTGCTTCGAATCTCTAAATTGGATTATCCATTGGCGGCAATTGGCTCTCTTGTAGTATTTAGTTTTGTTTCAAAAGCCGTTGGTGATTTTAACTCTCTCCCTCCTTGTACACTCTGGTCTTAAATACTACAGGACTGACACTAAAGTCATCACCTTTCTCCTCCTTCCCTCCCTCCCTCCACACAGTTTCCTTGATATGGACCACATTGTTAAGAGAAGCAGTTCAGGCTGGGCATGGTGGCTCATGCCTGTAAAACCGGCACTTTGGGAGGCTGAGGCAGGCAGATCGCTTGAGGTCAGGAGTTCGAGACCAACCTGGTCAACATGGTGAAACCTCATCTCTACTGAAAATACAAAACTTAGCCTAGCTGAGCACGGTGGCACATGCCTGTAATCCGAGCTACTTGGGAGGCCGAGGCAGGAGAATCGCTTGAACCCGGGAGGTGGAGGTTGCAGTGAGCTGGGATCACACCACTGCACTCCAGCCCGGTGACAGAGGGAGACTCTGTCTCAACAACAACAAAAAAAAGAGTAGCAGCTGAGCTCTTAGGTTGTGAGACTGGAGCTGCTCATTGTCCCCGTTCCTTCGAGCCCTAGACATTGTCTGTCATTATCTGTCGTCATGCTTATCATCTTTTTCTTCCAAAATGGTTTTCCGCATCATCCCTAAAGCCTCTGCCCAGACAAACCACGGAAATGCCACAGGCAAAAGGATGGCTGTGAGAGCATACGGCCGGGCTGTGTGATTAGCCAGGAAGAGGTGGTGGCCGTTGATGTCCAGGGAAGCCCCCTCTGGAGAAACAGCTTTCCGCCTGAAACCTAAGGACCAGCAGTGGGTAGGAGTTCTGTGACCTGGGTTTCCTCCCTCCAGCCCGTTCCCACGGGCCTTCACCCTGGTCTTCCTCGCCTAACCTTTTGTGGCAGGTTTCTGGGGCCACTGTAGCCAAGTACCACACACTGCAGGGCTTGAAGTGTGTCCTCTCACAGTTCAGAAGGCCGGAAGTAACAGCGAGGGGGCGGCAGGGTCAGCTCCTTCTGGGGCTGCAGTGGGAGAGTCTGCCCCTGCCTCTTCCTAGGTTCTGGGGGCTCCTGGCAACTTTTGGTGTCCTTTGGCCTGAAGCTGCCTCCCTTTGATGTCTGATCCATCTTTACGTGGCCTGTCTCTCTCTCTGTCTCTCTGTGTGTGTGTGTGTGTGTGTGTGTGTGTTCTCTTTTTCTTTTCTTTTCTTTTTTTTTTGTGAAATGGAGTCTCGCTCTGTTGCCCAGGCTAGAGTGTAGTGGCATGATCTTGGCTCACTGCAGCCTCCACCCCTTGGGTTCAAGCAATTCTCCTGCTCCAGCCTCCCGAGTAGCTGGGAATACAGGCGGACGCCACCACACTCAGCTAATTTTTGAATTTTTAGTAGAGATGTGTTTCACTGTGTGACCAGGATGGTCTTGATCTCTTGACCTTGTGATCTGCCCACCTCGGCCTCCCAAAATGCTGGGATTACAGGCATGAGCCACCGTGCCCAGCCTCTTCTTTTTATTTTCTAAGGACACCAGTTATATCAGATTTAGGGCCCCGTATAATCCAGTAGGACCTCATCTTAACTTTAATGACACCTGCAAAGGCCCTGTTTACACAGTAGGCCACATTCGCAGCTTCTGAATCTTGAACCATGAATTCTGGGGAGACACGATTCAACCCAGTACACCCTTGTTTAAGAACCTACCCAAGAAACTGTTTGAAGCCGTGCAATGAATCCCAGTTCCTGCACTTCAAGTCCAGA
The DNA here is from genome assembly GCA_028533165.1 of Leontopithecus rosalia. NCBI lineage: Eukaryota > Metazoa > Chordata > Mammalia > Primates > Cebidae > Leontopithecus > Leontopithecus rosalia. The sequence goes on along the minus strand of CM052652.1, from coordinate 30,636,018 downwards.
CTTCCTCGGCAGCCTTTAATTAATTAATTAATTAATGTTTTGAGACAGGGTCTCACTTTGTCACCCAGGCTGGAGTACAGTGGGGCACTTATGGCTCACTGCAGCCTCCACCTGCTGGGCTCAAACTATCCTCCCACCTCAGCCTCCTGAGTAGCTGGGACTATAGGTGTGACCCACCATGTCTGGCTAATTTTTTTTTGTTTTTTTGTAGAGACAGAATCCCTACATTGCCCAGGCTGGTCTCAAACTCCTGGGCTCAACTGATCTTCCTGCCTCAGCTTCCCAAAGTGTTGGGATTACAGGTGTGAGTCACTATGCCTGGCCCAGGCCAAGCTTTTTGGTCTTTTTTTGTTTTTTATTTTTTTGAGACAGTCTCATTCTGTTCCCCAGGCTAGAGGGCAGTGGTGGGATCTCAACTCTTTGCAACCTCAGGACTACAGGTGCGTGCCATCACACCTGGTGAATTTTTTTTTGTTTTAGCATAGGTGGGGTTTCACCATGTTGCCCAGGGAGGTCTCAAACTCCTGACCTCAGGCGATCCACCCTCTTCGGCCTCCCAAAGTGCTGGAATTACAGGTGTGAGCCACCACCCCTGTGAGGCTGAGTTTTTATAAATACTTCATTCCGATCTATGGACTAACCCTTATATCCTGCCAACCCCAGTCCGTCTTCTCAGTCGAGCTCATGTTCCCTGCCCTGCCCACGCCTCTTCTGGCCACTCCTCCTGCCCTTGTTGAAGGAGACATTGCCCCTGTCCCGGGGTACCCCTGTGGTCCCCAGCTTTGGCCTGTCTTTTCCATGGCTGCACCCAGGCTCTTCACCCGTGGCCCTCTGTTTCCATGAGTTCTCTTGGCCTGTGGACAGCAGGAATTAGGAAGCCCCAAGGAATCAGCACCTCCAGGGAACAGCCCTTATCCAGCGACTGGTGGGAGTAAGTGAATAAAGATCTCATCTTTCTTGCTCTCGGTGTGATCGTTCTGAGGTGCACAGCAAGGATGCCGTTTCCCAGAGTTCCCCAGTGGGAGTAAGCTCTGTCCTCTCTGAGGAGACATGTTGCTACCTCATCCTTTTGGGGCTGCCTCATCTCCCCTGCCCCACCTCCCCCTCCCCTGCAGGTGCTTCCCACCACCACCTGCCACATCCACTCCCAGAAACCCTGCAGCAGGGTCCCCTTCAGTGAGGAACCCAGCCTCTCACAGTGCTTTCCGCACTTAAAATGCCTACCTGTGGCTGATAGCAAATGAATGCTCCAAACCAGCTCCGCCTCCTTCTCCACGGTTCCCAGGATGACATCAACCTGCACAATTTCTCCTTTCTCAGAACCATGAGTGTCAAAAGAGTCAGGACTCCTTTGGCCTTTCTGCTAGCTTTTGGCTTTGAGTGTCTGATTTCACTTTCACAGAGACCATGTTTCTTGCATCTCAAATGGAGCACGTCAAACAACTTCCTAAAATTTCCCCAGACCTCATATAAAATCTGTGCTTCCTCCAAGTCTGCAAAATTTTGTTCCTTTTTCCTTGTCCTGTGCCACCTTTTGTTTCACAGGCTTATTTTTTCCCCTTGCCTTTTGTTTGTTTGTTTGTTTGTTTGTTTTTTGAGTTTCGCTGTTGGGGCCCAGGCTGGAATGCAGTGGTACGTTCTTGGCTCACTACAACCTCCGCCTCCCAGGTTCAAGCAATTCTCCTGCTTCAGCCTCCTGAGTAGCTGGGATTACAGGTGCTCACCACTATACCCTGCTAAATGTTGTATGTTTTTAGTGGAAATGGGGTTTCATCATGTTAGTTTAATTAGGTTCCAATTGTCAATTTTTGGTTTCGTTGTGTTTGCTTTTAAAGATTCAGTCATAAATTCTTTGCCTATGCCAATGTCCAGAAAAGTATTTCCTAAGTTTTTTTCTATGATTTTTATAGCTTGAGGTCTTAAAATTAAGTCTTTAATCCATATTGAGTTTATTTTTGTATACGGTGGGCAGTAGGGGTCAAATTTCATTCTTCTGCATGTGACTGGCCAGTTTTCTCAATACCATTTATTGAATAGGGTGTCCTTCCCCCTTTGTTTTTGTTGACTTTGTCAAAAATCAGTTGGTTGTAGTTATGCAGCATTATTTCTTGTTTCTCTATTCTATTCCATGGGTCTCTGTGTCCATTTTTGTACCAGCACCATGCTGTTTTGGTTACTGTAGCCTTGTAGTGTAGTTTGAAGTCAAGTAATGTGAGCCTCCTCTTTTGTTACTTTTGCTTAGGATTGCTTTGGCTGTTTGGGCTCTTTTTCAGTTCCATATGAATTTTAGAATGGTTTTTTCTAATTCCATGAAGAATGGCATTGGTAATTTGATAAGAATTACATTGAATCTATAGATGCTTTGGGCAGTGTGGACATTTTAATGATACTTGATTCTTCAAATCCGTGAGCATAGAATGTTTTTCCATTTGTTTGTGTCGTCTATGATTTATTTCAGCAGTGTTTGGTAGTCCTCCTTCTAGAGATCTTTCACATTCTTGGTGAGATGCATTCCTAAGTATTTGTGTGTGTGTGAGACTATTGTAAATGGAACCACATTCTTCATTTGTTTCTCAACTTGAACATTACTGGGGTATAGAAATGCTACTCATTTTTGCATGTTGGTTTTGTATCCTGAAACTTTACTGGTCACTTATCAAGTCTAGGAGTCTTTTAGTGGAATCTTTGGGTTTTCTAGATATAAAATTATATCATCAGTGAAGAAAGATAAGTGGACTTCCTCTTTTCCAATCTGGATGTCTTTTATTTCTTTCTCTTGCTTGATTGCTCTGGCTAGGACTTCCAGTACTATGTTGAACAGGAGTGGTGAGAGTGGACATCCTTGTCTTGTTTTAGTTCTTAGGGGGAATACGTTCAACCTTTGCCCATTCAGTATGATATTGGCTGTGGGTTTGTCATAGATGACTCATTATTTTGAGGTAGGTACCTTTGATGCCTAGTTTTTTGAGAGCTTTTATCATGAAGGGATGTTAGATTTTATCGAATGCTTTTGTCTGCATCTATTTAGATGATTGTGTGGTTTTTGCTTTAAATTCTGTTTATGTGGTGAATCACATTTATTGATTTGCATATATTGAATTGTCCTTGCCTCCTTGGAATCAAGGCCATTTGAACTGGTTGGATTATCTTTTTGATGTGCTGCTGGATTCAGTTTGCTAGTATTTCATTGAGGATTTTTGTGTCTGTATTCACTAGGGATATCGTGATTTCTCTGTTGTTGTACCTTGGCCCCAGGGATCTTTTATAAGGACCCGTAGTCCCATCCATGACGGCAGATCGCTCACAATCTAATCATCCCCCAAAGGCCCCATCTCTTAAAACTCTCATTTGGGGATTAAATTTCAACATGTGAATTTTGGGGAGACATAAACATTCAGACCATAGCACCCTCTTACCACATTTTTAAGTGTGTAGTATATTATTGATAAGTATAAGCACCATGGTGTACAAAAGGCTTCTAGAACTTTTCATCTTGTGCGACTGAAACTTTATACATGCTGAACAGCTGTTCCCCACTTTCCTCTCCCCACCTCCTGGCAATGAACCATTCTACTCTCTGCTTCTATGATTCTGACTATTAGATACCTTATGTGAGTGGGATCATGCACTGTTTTCCCTCTATGTCTGGCTTATTTTTCTTAGCATTATGTCCTCCAGGTTTATGCACTGCATATGGCAGGACTTCCTTCTTTTTAAAGGATGAATGATATTACATTGTATTAACCATATTTTATTCATTCATCAGCAAATGGACAGTCAGCTTACTCCCACATCTTGGCTATTGTGAATAATGCTTTTTTTTTCTCTGGAGAGAGGACCTGGACCCTCTGGAAAGGTCCCTCAGCTCTATGCTCACTCTGTTGGCCAGGCACAATCTTGGCTCACTGCAACCTCTGCCTCCTGGGTTCAAGCGATTCTCCTGCCTCAGCCTCCTGAGTAGCTGGGACTACAGTCAAGTACCATTATGCCTGGCTAATTTTTGTATTTTTAGTAGAGACAGGATTTTGCCATGTTGGCCAGGCTGGTCTTGAACTCCTGATCTCAGGTAATCCACCCTCCTCAGCCTCCCAAAGTGCTGGGAGTACAGGCATGAGCCACCATGCCCAGCCTGCTATTGTGAGTAATGCTGCAATGAACACGGAAGTGCAAATATCTCTTCAAGGTCCTGATGTTGGTTCTTTTGAATAAACACCCAGAAGTGGGATTTCCGGATCCCATGCTAATTCTATCTTTAATTTTTCGAGGAGGCTTCAGATTGTCTTCTACAGCAGCTGCACCATTCTGCATTCCCACCAATCGTGCACAAGTGCGCCCATCTATTTACATCCTCATCAACACTCATTATGATTATTACTATTATTTTTGAGATGGAGTCTCACGCTGTACCCCAGGCTGGAATGCAGTGGTATGATCTCAGCTCACTGTAACCTCCACCTCCCAGGTTCCGGTTTAAGTGATTCTCCTGGCCAGCCTCCCGAGTACTGGGATTATAGGCACGCGCCACCATGCCCAGCTAATTTTTGTATTTTTAGTAGAGATGGGGTTTCATCATGTTGGTCAGGCTGGTCTTGAACTTCTGACCTTGTGATCCACCAGCCTTAGCCTCCCAAAGTGCTTGGATTACAGGTGTGAGGTGATATTTCATTGTTGTTTTATTTACATGATCAGTAATGTCGAGTATCTTTTTATGTTGCTGTTGGCCATTTGTATGTATTCTTTGAAGAAATACCTGTTCAAATCTTTTGCCTGTTTTTACAAAGTGGGTTATTTGTTGTTTTGCTGCTGAGTTGTAGGATATTATTATTTGGATATTATTATATTATTATAGATATTAACCCTTATCAGATATGTGGTTTGAAAATATCTTCTCCTGGCTAGGCAAGGTGACTCATGCCTGTAATCCCAGCACTTTGGGAGGCTGAGGTAGGTGGATCACCTGAGGTCAGGAGTTTGAGACCACCCTGGCCAACATGGTGAAACCCTATCTCTGCTAAAAATACAAAAATTAGCCAGGCATGGTGGTGGGTGCCTGTAATCCCAGCTGAGGATTACGGGAACCCACACCGGAGGCAGAAGAATCACCTGAACTCAGGAGGCAGAGGTTGCAGTGAGCTGAGATTGCACCATTGCACTCTAGCCTGGACAACAAAACAAGACTCCATCTAAAAAAGAAAAGAAAATATCTTTTCCCATTTCATAAGTTGCCTTTTATTATTTATTATTTATTTTTTATTTTTTGAGATGGAATCTTGCTTTGTCGCCCTCCTGACCTCAGGTGATCCACCCACTTCGGCCTCCCAAAGTGCTGGATTACAGGCTGGTCTTGAACTCCTGACTTCAGGTGATTCACCCACCTTGTCCTCCCAAAGTGCTGGGATTACAGGTGTGATTACTCCTGGCCCCATAGGTTGCCTTTTAAATTTTATTTTTCAATCGACAAGGAAAAGACTATATTTATTATGTATAACATGTATTTATTATGTACAACATGTTCTTAAGTACGTATACATTAAGGAATGTCTAAATTGAGCTACTTCACATATGCATTACCATATACTTTTCATTTTTGGTGGTGAGAACACTTAAAAAGTACTCTCTTGGCAATTTTCAAGAATACATTAGGCTTAATAGCATTCCATTGTGTATATAAACCACGTTTTAGAAAATTCATTCATCCACTGATGGACACAAGTTGATTCCACATTTTGGCTCCTGTGAATAGCGCTGTAATAAACATGGGAGTGCAAGTATCTCTTCGACAGGCTGAGTTTATTTCCTTTGGATATGTACCCAGTAGTGGGATTACTGGATCATATGGAGTTCTATTTTTAAATTTGGAGGAACCTCCATACTGTTTACCAAAATGGCTATACTAATTTACATTCCCATCAACAGCATGCAAGGGTTCCCTTCTTACACATCCTCAACAATAGCTGCCATCTTTTGTCTTCTTCATAGTAGTGATTCTAACAAGTGTAAGGTGACATCTCATTGTGATTCTAATTTTCATTTCCCTGATGATTTGGGATGTTGAGCATTTTTTCACCTACCTGTTGGCCATCTGTACGTCTTCTTTGGAGAAATGTCTATTCAGGTGCTTTGCCCATTTTTTAATTGGGTTATTAGTCTTCTTGCTTCTGAATAGTTTGGGTCCTTATATACTTTGTATATTAATCCCTTGCCAGATGTAAGGTTTGCAAGTATCAGTTGCTGCCCAAGCTGTCCTTGCTACGTATAGGGGGATCCAGCCTGCTCAGGGAGGAGGTGCCAGACATCTGGAGCACAGGGTTCCACCTTCCCTCCGTCTGTGTCTTTCCCCTCTGTGGTTTGTGTTCTTCGCCATGGCCAGCTGGGATTTTTAAAACTTTAGTTTTGTTGCTGTTACTCAATACCTCTTCAACTCTCGGTTAAGTCACTAGTGGCCTGAAACAAAATGTAAGTGCACTGGGAAGCTTCCTCTGCGGGACGAGCCATTTTATAAAGTAAAACCTTCTGCCACACAGAATGCCTTTTCATCATTAATTTAATAAATATCACATTAGGCCAGGCTTTACAAAATCGGATCCTAGATGTACTTCCCATGAAAACATGAACACATCAGCATTTGGGAGATCTGGGTGGCAGGGCATAGTGCTGAGGGACCTTTCCAGAGGGTCCAGGTCCTCTCTCTGGAGGACAGTCACCATCTAGAACTATGTCTACAGGAACTGTTTCCATCCATCAAGATGTGGACCTGAAGGACCAGCCCACAGTAATGACTGACTCAGTCAATTCCCTACATATTTACTGAGCATTCCCCATGCCCTGTCCCCAGAGGAAGCTGGTGCATCCTGCCCTTGGCAAGGTTAGGCTTCTGTCATACCCAGTGCAATATGGTCAGCTCCCGAGACCCATACCTAGCTGGGGAGAGGAGGGGATTGGAGAGAAATTGTTAAGTCACTTTAGTCCTTTTTATTAGCTTTTTTCCAGCCCTAAGTGCTGCTACAGGTCTGAGAGAAGCAGAGCCCTGAGCGCAGCTCCAGGGGAGTCAGCATGCCCATGAGCAGGAGAGAAAGAAAGTTCCTTCAATGACTCCCGAGGAAAAAGTGCCCTGGATGGGTGCATCTCAAGTTGACACGCACACAGGTCACCTGGGAATCTTGTCAGAATGCAGATTCTGATCCACTGGGTTGGGGTATGGCCTGAGAACCTGCATTTCCAGTTTGCCCAGCTGATGCTATGCAACTGATCCTGAGCCACACTTTGAGAAGCCAGGTAGAGCCCCATGACCAGCAGGGGAGGGGGCACAGGGAGCTGTGGTGATCGGGGGGACCTGATCACCGGGTGACCCCTTTGCAGCCTGCTGGGGCTGCCTTGGGCCTTGAAGGAGGAATAGGATGGAGGCAGTACCAGCTGGGGAGGTCAGAATGTCACAGGGAAGGAGTGGGGCTGGAACAGGCGGAAGGGGAGGCCCCTAGCCCCTGCCTAGGCTGCTTTCATTCTGTAAAGAGGTTTTTACTCTCTAGACCTTCCATTGCCCTGGAAGTGAAGATTTGATGTGCACTGTCCCAGCAGGTGAAAACCAAAGGACACGAATCCTCACTTAATCCAACTGGAATCAAAGCGACAGGGAAGTGGAGGTGGGCTGGGGGTTGGGGAGGGGTGTGGCAGCGGGAGAAGGGCTTTCTCAGGCAGGCAAGTTCCTGATGGGTGGGGCGTGGGTAGGGAACAGCAGGTGGCAGGGGGTTTCTGTGACCGGCCCTGTGATCCTCTTGCTTTGGGGCAGCCAGTGTGCCCATGAGCCCTCCAAGGGCAAAGTTTGCGCTTCTAGACATTTCTTTCCAAGGAAACGATTAGCCAGCCAGACCTGTTGTCCTTTTGCAAGCAGCCAATTACCCAGGAAAATGTAATTACCCATTTTCTTTGTTATTAGCGCACAGCTAAGAAGATTGAGGCAATCGCCCCTTTCATGGTATTTCAAAGCTAACTCACACGATGCATCCCTGATATTAAACACAATGAGACTTTTTTGAATTAAATTAAGCATTTGCCTACTGTGACTCTTTATTCATTGCAAATTGTCTCAGTAAATAATCTTCATCAAAAGTCAGAACCAATCCCCATTAGTTGTTTAGATTAATTAATGGGTCCCCCTGGAGCCACCCAAATCAATTCAATTTGAACGTCAACAACTTGGCGATGGAGTTTCCCAGGTTGGCATTAAGACAATATTAAACCTGCAATAAGTCACATTTAAAATGTTAATTCAGAGAAGCTCTCCATTTAGAGCATTTAATTAAATCCTTAAATAAACTGCATGGGCTCAGTACCAGATGGTTCTGCATTTTCATTGCAGCACAGAGCCTTGAAGTCATTGTGGGAAGTAATATTGGAGGCGCGGTGAAGATAACCAGGATATATGGAGTAATAAAATCTAATCTGGTTTCCAGCGGGGAGATTCAGTGTATGTACACAACCCGGGCTCAGATTGTAAGTTAATTACATTAACCCCAGTGTACTCCGGGATCTGAGCAGCCAGAGATGAAATTAGTCTTTTTCCTATCATAAGATTCTTTTCAACTTCACTATATTAATTTTTAGCCAAATACTTACTCATAAGGAAAATTGAAGTTAATGTAACCAAAGATAAAGTAATGCAGCCTTAATATTCTGAAGGGATTATGGAGACCCATGAAAATATACTCTGCAAATATCATTGGCTTGGAATGGATTTATGGAGCTGGGGGTGGGGGAAAGGAAATGAAGATGCCAAGAAGAGGCTTATCCCTGTCCATTTCCCCCCGCCAACCTAGGGTTACTAAAGGACCTAATCTAGGAAATTTAGTCCTTGGAGCAAACAGTCTCCCAAGGGCAGTGGAGGGTGCTAGGGGGTGAGACAGATGGCCTCTGAGAGCAGTCATGCCTTCATCTCGGGCAGGTGAGGGGTGTAGCAGGATGACCTCTGTCCGCCTCCTGGTGGCCCAGGAATTTCCATGGCTCAGCCTCTTCATCTCCCTCCCGAGAGCATCCACCCTCCACAAGGAGAGATGAGACAAGCCACGCTTCCCGATCTTTTCCTTGGGATGTCAAGAGGGACTGTTGGCTCCTCTGTCTGCCAACTTGGAGACCCTCAGGCAGCACCCTGAGATTCCGCAGTGGTCCTGTGGTGACTGAATATCTGTGGAAAACTTTGTTTTTTTAAAGAGTTTCCTCCAAAAGTCTATCCATTCTCCAACAACTAAGAAAAAGGACACATCCCCCAATCAGTCTTGGGAGCCTGCATTCCCAAGGGGCTACGATTCCCACTGCTCTCCCATTGCCCCACCGTCTGGGGAAATAAAACCAACCTGAAACCTTGTGAGTGTGTCTCAAAGGTAGTTTTCCACTCTGATCATTCCAAGTGAGGCAGCAGGAACCGAATTTCTGATAGCCTCATCCTGGGAAACGACACCGTCGTGACCCGGCACTCACCTTCACTTGACCTTCTGCGATCCTGGCCCTCTGCCCAAAGCTTGGTGTCATCTTTCTCTCCCACACTGGAATGTCCCGAACCCCTTTGGACCCTCCCCCTCCCTTCTGGTCTTTGGTCTGAGAGAAATGATCACCGTTTTGGGGACCTGATTCCGCCGGGCTGGGCCTCTGGGCTACAGAGCATTCACTTAGGTGAAAAGGACACCTTTTCTGTCCTGACCTTGACTGCTGTGCTTGTCACTCAAGCTTCCCCACACTGAAGTGGCTCATAGGTTTCATCTGAATGCCAACTGCAATTGATTTTTGTTGAGTGGTTGTTCACAGCATTAAGAAGGATTCTGAGCCTGAATGCAGTCTCCAGGAGGAAGAGAACATGCATATGTTAGCAACACGTGTCATGTGTGTGTGTCGCTTACACTAGGAATACTTTCCAACGTTTTTAAATGAAAACATGTTAATGGCTACACCATAATTTAATTCCATTTTTTGTTTTTTTTTCCTTCACTAGTAACGGTAAATGACACATCTTTATACTCAAGCCTTTGAATGTCTGACCATTTTTTCAGGTAGACTCCTAGAAAGGGACGTACTAGACCAAAGATTGTGAACAAATACCAAGTTATTTAAAAGTCGAGCTCTTTATTATGACTGCGTATTCCTGCACATGTGAGTGCCAGGATGTTTATTTCAGGGAAAAATTAATACTAATAACAGGCAGCATGGCTCCCATGGTAAACCGGTCCCTCCCCCAGCAGGCACCGGGCAAAACCTTAGGCCAGAGGGGTGAGAGGAGCTGTTTCCGGGTTCATTCTGGAGCAGCTGGGGTGGCCCTGTTTGCAGGTCCTCTCTGGGGTCCATGCTGTGCCTGGGTTCACTCTGGCCTGAAATGGAATGACCGATTCTTTGCATTGGGGCCTGGATGGTAAGAAGGCCCAATCTCATCATCTCAAACTGCTCAAAGCACAGAGGTTGATCGGAGCAGATATTCCTAATTATTGAAGCGATCACCCACGAGAGCAGGGGTTAAAGCCATAAGCAGTGGGTCATTGTGTTCTCTCTCAATAGCTTCCTTCGCATAATTCCTGGTCATAGAATCAAAGGCCTTAGAGCTAGAAAGTAAACAGGAGGCTGGGTCCAGCTGTCTCATTGGGGAAAGGGAATGAGAAGCTCAGAGAAGTTAAGTGGTTTAACCGAGCCACACGGCCTGTTCGCGGCAGGCTGAGTCCTGGTTCAATGGTCTTGAAGCCACACCTCGCCTGCAGACACCCCTGCTTACACATCCTCACCTTCTGAGGCGCTGCCGTCCCTGGGGCTCACCGTCACTCTGAGTCCAGTGCCCTCCCTTCTCTGTACACTTTCAGCTGCAGATGGCTTGCCGTCTATTTCTTGTGGCTTCATTCTACAGCTCACAGCTGATGCAATGGCCTCCATATTTCTCTCGTTTTGCTCTTCTGCCTAGTTCCAAGTGGCAAAGGTGAGAAGAGATCAATCCTGGTTGTGCTATGTCTACATCCGTATGGTATATGCTTGCTCCACTTTTTTTGGGGGGGGGACAGAGCCTCACTCTTGTCGCCCAGGTTGGAGTACAGCGGCGTGATCTCAGCTCACTGCAACCTCTGTCTTCTGGGTTCAAGCGATTCTCCTGCCTCAGCCTCCTGAGTAGCTAAGATTACAGGCGTCTGCCACCACGCCCGGCTCATTTTTGTATTTTTAGTAGAGATGGGGTTTTACCATGTTGGCTAGACTCGTCTCAAACTCCTGACTTCAGGTGATCCACCCGCCTTGACTTCCCAAAGTGCTGGGATTATAGGCGTGAGCCACCAAGCCCAGCCTGCTTGCTCCACTTTGTAAGGGAGATGATAAAACAGGCCTTGCTTGTGTTTGGTTTGAATCATCTTCTTGTTCCACATGAAAGGGAGAAAGGTCAGCCTCACCCAAAGCAGGTGAACTGAGAGGGATGAGGGCTCTGGGACACTGCGTTTCCCACCAGGCATCTGCCACCCTCGGCCCCAGGACCCCATCTCAATTGTCTCATGAATCCTCCCAGTGTATAAAGAGTACAAGGAAGGGGTGGTCTAGGTTCACAAGCACTTACCGAGCACCTGCTATGTGCCAGGTTCACTCCCTCCTCACATGAGCCCCGTGGAGGAAGCATCATCACCCTATTCTACAGATGCAGGAAGCGAGGCCTGAATTCATCAGGAAGTGTCTGAGGCCACACAGCTGGTAAGTGGCAGAGTGGAGACTGAAGGCCAGGGCCTCTCACTCCACGTGCAGGCTCCTGTCCTGGCCCCGCTGGCTGCTCAGAGATGGGTCACTGAGCTGCGCACAGCTTGAAGCCTCCCTGGTCCCCTCCAGTCACGACTGGATCTTCCCATCAGCCCGCAGCCACTGTCCTTCCTCGCCAGGCAGCTTCCGTTAGGCTTTCCTAAACATCTCTCACACCCCTTCCTGTTCAGGCTCCAGCTTTCTCTGCCCTGAAGATCCTGCAGGCATGGGCACCTGTGCCAGGCTTGCTCAGTGGGAGATGGGTTCACGGCCTCTCATCTCCTTCCCTGCTCGCTGCCCTTGGGATTGTCTGAGTAATGCTCAACACCATCCCTTCCCTCAACCCTGCCCCATGTCACCACTCAAACTGACAGCGCCAACCCTTCCTGCCCGGCTCAAATCCCAACCCTCACCTTCTGGGGCTGCCCCTGCCTGCCCAGATCACCTTCCTGCTGAGAAAATGGAAACATTAAACTCTCAATCCTCCTCAAAGATCATTAGCCAAGAGCAAGCTACACATCAAATTGATTTTACTTCTCCATGTTCTGGCGAAGGCAGTGACTTCGGGACACAGGCAGGGAGGGCAGGGTTATTTTTTTGAGGCTTGCAGGGGCCTCTCTGCCCTTTCCTTCTGGCTGCCTCATGATTCTTGCAATGTGACAAGCTCTGCGCAGTCCCAGGGCCAGAACACAGGGCGAGCCTTATGCTCCCCTGGGGCAGGATGGGGGTGGAGGGATGGAGGAAGTGCTGAGCCTACAGCATTGTCCCTTCCCAGGGCCCTACCCAGAAGCTGTCCCCCCACTTGTAAGGAGCCTGGAAGACAAAAAGGATCTCTCTCTTATTCTTAGAACATGCTTTGTCCAGAATTCACGATGAAATATATTCTCCAGAATGTTTTATGCTGTTAATGGCATAAAATCACACTGACTGTTGTCAGACCATTCTCAATGCCTCCCCTAACCCCAGTATTCGTGCTGAAGATGGTGGGAACTCACTCACCTTTCTGGAATGTCACAGAGCCTGGCCCCAGCCTGCGCCATGGCAGTACTCCAGGAGCCTGAGGTTAATCTGCCTAATACAGCATCCTGGAGAGCATGTGCAGATACAGAAGTACCCTGTGCCCTGTGAAGCAGGGGGCCAGGTAAGCATTTTGTCCCATCTGTCATGTGCTCCCTCTGTGCGGCTGCCCTGGAGGCTCTGAGGAGGCCTGCGGGGAGGCCCTCGGCTGTTCCAAACCACCTCTATAAATAGCCAGCTTCAGGAATTCACTGGGAGCCAGGCTGTTTTTATAGGCTTGTGTCTTCGTTTTTCCAGTAATCCAGCTGAGTACTTCTGGACCAGGGCCCCCGCCAGGGAACTGACAGGCCCACATCTGCCACAGGCAGAAAACTCGCAAGGGTCAGGAGAAGCTCTTTCTCTGCCATTTAAGAAGGGACAGTGGGGGCCGAGGCTGCCAGCCCACTTGGCTCACGACTCTTGGACTGTCTGGCTTTGTGGCCAGTACGTGACTGTGGTTATTTGGGGCAAGTAGCGGTGCCCGAGTCCAAACATATCTCCTCCCGGGCCTGTCCCTCGCTGACACATCTGGTAAGCATGAGATGGAGACAGAGAACGCTGTGTAACAGGAACCAGTGCTGGGCTGTCCCAGGCATCCTTTACGGAGAAAACTCTTTTTATGGGGTCTGAACTCTTCTGCTCTTACATAACCAGTGTGAATTTCTTCTGAGCAGCCAGTGACCAGCCAACAGTACGAGTGGGGCAGAGCCAGTGATGGGCTGGGTTTCATTTCTCATCAGTGGCATGAGGGGGGTGCGCCAGGGGGTCTCCTGTCCCACGTAGATTCAATTCTGTAACCTCAGCCAAGCAAATGGGGAGCCGAGGAAGTTGGTACCAGGAGTGGGGTCCATGGGTCCCTATGAGTGGGTGGTCATGGGTGGGAAGAGGCCACGGAGGTCAAGGTAGGGCTGAGCTTGCTCAGAAGACCAGATGGCAAAAAGTCCCAGGAAAGCTGTTCTCCATCCTTGCTCAACACTCATCCTTGTGAAGGCAGTGGGAGAAAGAACCTGAGGGAAGGATGGGCGGAGCACTCTCGATAATGACGAAGCGAAGGTTCTATTCAGCTTCAGTGGAGGGACAGTGCATAGCACAGTCGGCATCAGAGGAGAAGTCTGGGGTCAGGCAGAGACTGAGGGGCCTGCTCCTTGGGGCCCAGTGGCCATGACTTGGTGCCAAAGCCCCCGCCTGCCCAGCCTCCTTGCTCTGAGCCCCAGTCTTGAGCATCTGCTGCTCTCCTTCCTGAACTAGCCTTGACCTCACATTGCAACTGCTGCTCTGGCTTCATTCATTCAGGAGAGATCTATGGAGCACCCCATGATGCACGCTCAGTCTCCGTTCAGACCTGACACTGGATCCCGAGCCCTGCACCATGGACCCTGGCGTTCTCCCCACAGCACAGCTCAACTTCACCCTTTTGATGTTGCCGCTTCCAGCTGTTCCAAGGAGATACCTCCAGCCACACCCTGGACGCAGACCTCAAGCAGCCACCACAGACCCAGCAGAGGAAACAGCAGCGTGGGTAGTGCAGGTGGGCCTGCTGTCAGGAGAGTGACCCTCCCCGCCTGGCCCTCCAGGGCCAGAGTCATGACTGCGCTTGGGTGTGACTCAGGTTCATGTAACAGAGCAGAAGTGCCATTAAAGGTGAAGAAGAAGAAGTAGGTGAAGACATTGCTGAAAGCAGACATTAGCCAAATTCTTACTCTACGGAGAAGTGAGGGGTGAGAAGCCTTTCATCCCTTGATGCTGACTTGCCTCCAGTCCCCCAGGTACCAGACTGCAGGGGGGTTGGAGCAGGCTCCAGGGAGATACTCGCCCGGTACCCAGCCTGACGCTCTGCAGCGGTGGTTGGTTTCTCATTGCTGTCGGAGTTCTGTTTTTTTCTTGAGATGGAGTCTCACTCTTGCTGCCCAGGTTGGAGTACAGCGGCTCAATCTCAGCTCACTGCAACCCCTGCCTCCCGGGTTCAAGCATTTCTCCTGCCACAGCTTCCCAAGTGACTCCCTTCTCACACGAGCCCCATGGAGGAGGCATCATCACCCCATTCTATAGGCATACACCACCACACCCAGCTAATTGTGTATTTTTAGTAGAGATGGGTTTTCTCCATGTTGGTCAGGCTGGTCTTGAACTCCTGACCTCAGGGGATCCGCCCACCTCGGCCTCCCAAAGCACTGGGATTACAGGCATTAGCCACCATGCCTGGCCTCATTTTTAAATCAGGCAAAACAGCACTGACTGCCGAGGCTTCATCCTTGTGCTTTTGCAGGGCCACATCCTCTTAAGGAAGACCTGTGGATTCTGAGCAGCCAAGGATGTACCTTTGGAGCCCAACAGCCGGGGCTGAATGCCACTTCTGCTGGTTGCCAGCTGTGTGATATTAGCCAGCTTCTGGATCTAGGCCTTAGCTACCTCACCTGTTAGATGAGGACGGAGCTGGCCACTTTGCAGGGTTGTTGATGGAGTGGAGGAGAAGAAAGCACAAAGGAGCTCAGTGTGGCACTGGGGATGTGCAAGCATCCAACAGGCAGCATTTGCCTTTTTTTTTTTTTTTGACACGGAGTCTCCCTCTGTTGCCAGGCTGGAGTGCAACGGCACCATCTTGGCTCACCGCAACCTCCACCTCCCGGGTTCAAGGGATTCTACTGCCTCAGCCTCTTGAGTAGCTGGGATTACAGGCGCCCGCCACCACATCCAGCTATTTTTTTTTTCTATTTTTAGTAGAGAAAGGGTTTAACCATGTTAGCCGGGATAGCCTCAATCTCTTGACCTCGTGACCTGCCCACCTTGGCCTCCCAAAGTGCTGGGATTACAGGTGTGAGCCACTGTGCCCGGCCACATTTGCCATCTTATATAATCACTGTCATAAGAGTGCGTTTGTTCAAGAATTCACAGACGAAAGGTGGAGGCTCTGGTAGGGCTGGGGCAAAGGATGCCTGCCTAGGACACCACAGAGGTCCCTACCTTCACAGGTGACCCATAGGAAGTGACGGAGAGGTGAATGTCAAAGCCCTAAGGGTGCCTGCACCTGGCCTGCCAGAGGGTGGGACCTTGCCCACTTTTACAATGGCATCCTCAAGTGGGGGCCTCCTTGACACATGGGCAGTCCATACTTCTGGTTGCCTCTCCCTCGTTTGACTAATGGCTGACCTGACATCTTTCAGCAAGTGACCTTGTTGCAGCTGGTAATTCAAATATCTTTCAGTGTCAGAAATAATAAGCGCCACCATGAGATGAACAAGCAGAGCTTAAGTTGAGCGCAGATTAATGGGGTTTTAATATTCCTAATTTAATCACTCCTTTCTGTGGCACTGTGGGCAACATGATGTAGCAGCTAATTACTTTTTAAACCATGATGGGGATCTTGCCTAATCAATTTCATTTTTAACATGAATGAAGGGAGGGCAGTGATTAATGGGAGAATAAATCTCACCAAACAGGCACAAGCAAGTGATCAGTTAAAAATACAGTGGGATGATTTTTCCTTCTCCTGTAGTAAATTCTTCAGGGATGGGGTGGGGCACAATTTTAAGTCTCTTTCAATCTAGAAAGGGGAAATAAGTTAAAGATTAAAAAACTATTTTGGGTGAAAAGTCATAAACACATAAACACGGTTTCATTTTTTAAAACCGTATAGACTCCTAAGTATGGTGGACTTTTATGCGTCTTTCAATTTCAATGTATTCTAGTATTATGGCACTTAATTCCTGCTACAATGTATACCAGCGAGTATGTAGCATTTTATACCTGCTACAATGTATACCAATAAGCACGTGTTGTTTCATACCTGCTACAGTGTATACTAAGGAGTATTGTGGCATTCTGTACTTGCTTCATTATTATTTTTTAAATTATTATTATTATTATTTTGTAGACAGTCTCTCTCTGTTGCCCAGGCTGGAGTGCAGTGGCCTGATCTCAGCTCACTGCAACCTCTGCTCTCCAGTCTCGCTCCCAGCAGGAGACCCAGGCACTCTCTATAGAGTGAGCACACAAACAGTGCAGGGACTCCGGGTGATACCAGCAGAGGTGGACAGTGCCTGCCCAGGAGGCTGGTCAGTCACTCCAGATCACACAGTGGAGGCGTGAGCTGGCATAGACCCCGGGTCAGGTCAGGAGGTGGCTGGGTAAGATGTGGGCTTGCACCCAAGGAGCTACGAGTCCCCAGAGACCTGGAGTAGGCTCTGTGCACGTGAATATCCCCATCCGATGGGGAGCCCTTGGGGCGGGCTGCAGGACGTCCCAGGACGAAAGAGAACCACTTAAGCATTTCTCATAACAAGCCCAGCTGGGCATCTTTGCCATGTTTTCATTCATTCACCCATTCGCTTATTAATCCTTATGCATCCATCCGACCTTTGTTTGGTGAGTGCCTCCCGCTGGCTGTATATTGTTGTAGGCATGAAGTATAACCATGAAGAAAATTTTAAAAATAATTAATTCCTGCACTCGTGGAGCTGACATTCTAGAGGAACAGGATGAGCAACAAGAACAGCAAAACACAGAAACACCATGCATCTTCGAAGGTGACCGTTTCTATGCAGAAAATAAAGCAGAAAGAGTAGAGGGCTGGGGCTGGGAGGAGCGCCCTGCCATGGCTTCCAGCGGAGCTTCACCAAGGAGCTGCGAGCGCAGACCTGAAGGGACCTGATGGAGCCTGTGGCTTTGAATATCACACAGATGCTGACAGCTCACAAACTGTGTATCTCCAGCATGTTCTCTCTCCAACTCCAGCTGGTAATTCAAATAGGTTTGAATTCAAAGACATCTTCACAAAGAGATGCCTCCATATACCAAAGAGCATTCCAGGCAGCAGGAATAGCAAGAGCACAGGCTCAGAGGTGGGAGCCCGCCTGGTCCGCGGGAAGACAGCAGCACCAGCCGCAGAGAGGTGAGCTGAGGCCAGAGCAGCCGAGGGGCTACAGGCTTTGTGAACAGGCAAGTCTGGATGAGGCCTTGGGTCATGGTGAGGACTGTGGCTTCCTCTCCAAGTGAGTGAAGGCTGGAGAGTAACATCCGATTTGCATGTTAAAATGCTAGCTGTGATGACAGAGAACAGTCTATGGGGGTATGGGGAATGGCGAGGTGCAAGGAGACTCGTAGGAGGTGAGAGATGATGGTGGCTGCTCCAGAGCGTTGCAGGTGGCAGAGGCAGGACCAGCTGGACGCTGGGCACTTTCCAAGGTCAAGCTGGCAGCCTGTGCTGTCAGGTGGATGGAGGGTGCAGCAGACTCGGAGGAGTCGAGGGTGAGTCCAAGCAGCTGGGGAGGGAGCTGCCATCAACTGAGATGGGAAGATTCGGGGTGTGGAGTCGTGGGAAGATAGGAGTTTGGGTATATCAGGTTCATTCAACGTCTGCGTGAGTGAAGGGCTGAGGACACAGTGGGATGTGTAAGCCTGGAATTCAGAGGAGAGAAGAAGATGGAGATAGGCAGTTTGGGGGTTGTCGGCATCTGTGTGGTATTCAAAGCTGCAAGGCTCAGTGAGGTTTCAGGGACAGTGAAAGTGGATACAGAAGAGAAGTCGTCCAAGCCTTGGGTGGCTCGTGGGGTCGGAGCATGAGAAGACAAGGGGTCCAGCAAAGGAGATAGGGAAGGAGTGGCCAGGGGGGCAGGAGGAGACCCAGGCAAAGTAGGGTCTTGTGGGCTAGGGGAAAAGAGTCCTCAAGGGAAAGGGAGGGTGGGCAGCTGTGTCCACACTGCAGAAGGAGCAAGTTTGATGACCACCAAGAACCAACCACTGGACATATCACGTTGTGGCAGACCACTGGTGATTTTTTAATGATCAAACACACATAACATAAAACTTACCATAGTAATCTTAATCATTTTTTTTTTTTTGAGATGGAGTCCTCCTCTGGCACCAGGCTGGAGTGCAGTGGCGCGATCTCAGTTCACTGCAGCAGCCTCCGCCTCCTGGATTCAAGTGATTCTTCTCCCTCAGCCTCCCAAATAGCTAGGACTACAGCCATGTGCCACCACCGTCCAGCTACTTTTTGTATTTTTAGTAGAGATGGGATTTCACCATGTTGGCCAGGATGGTCTCAATCTCTTGACCTTGTGATCCTCAGCCTCCCAAAGTGCTAGGATTACAGGCATGAGCCACCACACCTGGCCCATAGTGACCATTTTTGAATGCAAATTTCCGTGGCCATAAGCACCTTCATAATGTCGTGCAATCATCAGCCCTGTTGCATTCCAGAACATTTTCCTTCCTCCAAAGGGGAGCTCCACACCTGTCAGCAGTCAGTCCCCATCTCCCTCCTTCAGCCCCCACAGCTCCTCATCTGCCTTCTGCCTCTAGGGCCTTGCTAATCTGAATGTTTCATGTCCGTGGAATCACACAACGTCGTCTTTTGTGCCTGGCTCCTTTCACGGAACGTCGTGTTTTCCAGGTTCGTGCATGTTGTAGCACATGTCAGCACTTCACTTCTTTCTGTTCTACATTTGAATTTAATTGTTTAAAAATTGACAAAATTATATATATATATATATATATATTTATGATGTACAATGTGGTTTCGAGGTGGCTCACACCTGTAATCCCAGGACTTTGGGAGGCTGAAGCAGGTGGATCACCTGAGGTCAGGCGTTCAAGGCCAGCCTGACCAACATGGAGAAACCCCGTCTCTACTAAAAATACAAAAATTAGCTGGGCGTGGTGGCGCATGCCTGTAATCCTAGCTACTTGGGAGCCTAAGGCAGGAGAATTGCCTGAACCTGGGAGGTGGAGGTTTCGGTGAGGCGAGGTTCTGCCACTGCACTTCAGCCTGGGCAACAAGATCGAAACTCCAGCTCAAAAATAAATAAATAAGAAATATGTATGCATAGTGAAATGACTAAGTCGAATGAATAAGCACATGAATTACCTCATAGACTATCATTTTTTTATTTTTATTTTTTGTGGTGAGAACACTTAGAACCTACTGCCTTGGTGGTTTGTTTCTTTGTAAGGTGAATAATACTCCGCTGTATACATAGACTGCATTGCGTGTACCCATCCATCTGCTGATGGCCGTTGGGCTGTTTCTACCTCTGTGCTACTGTGAGTAATGATACTATGAGCAGGTGTGGTTAGTCTCTGTTTTCAGTTCTTTGGGGGTTATCCCTAGGAGTGGCATTGCTGGTGAAGTGGACTGTGCGCACTGGGGATGTTGGGGCCCATGCCCACACTGGATGCTGGGAGAGAATGGGAGGAGAGGAATGGAGATGGCAAGGGTTCGCAGCTCTTTTGAGGAGTTTTGCTGTAAAGGAAAAGGGAGAGGTGGGGCGATCTCTCGAGGGAAAAACAGAGAAAAAGTTTAATTTGGTTTTCGGGACAGGAGAAGTGGTCTGTGCTGGTATGCTGGTGACAGTGGTCCCGCAAGGAGGGAATCACCCACAGCCGCTGGACTGGGAGGGAGGGAAATCCAGACACTGATCCCATAGGGAGGTGGACGCTGGGGTGGGAACTCCCCAGGGACCCTCTGCTGTCTTTGAAGTGGTTCCCTCCCAGTGTTCAGACAACGTCCCTGACCTTCCCAGGATCTGCTGGGGACTGCAAGAGGATAAAGGACTGTGGGCAGGTGGGATACGGAGAAGGGGAGAGTTCCTGGTGGACTGAATTCTGTGAAAAACGTGGCAGCAGCCTGGAGGGAGACCCCTGGGTCCTGTTCTTCCCCGCTGTGAAGCTGGAGCCTCCAGAGGAGGGAGAGAAGTTGGAAGGAGGTGAGGAAGGAAGAGGGGCCGTGTTGTGAAGACGAAAAATAAACAATAACACTGTCATCATGGGGGTGCTGGGCCACACCCCCTCAGCAAGTGACAAGGATGCACATTTGCACTGTGCTTAGGAAGTTTAAAAAATATATAATTCTTTCATGCTAATAAAAGAAAGACTCCAGCTGAATTAAATTTAAAGGGGTTAAGTTGAACAATGAATGGTTCGTGAATCGGGCAGCCTCCTGAGCCACAGTGAGCTCAGAGACTCCAGGGCAGCCACGTGGTGGAAGATTTATGGACAGAAAGAGGAAGTCGGCTACGGAAAATGAAAGTGGGGTACAGAAGCAGCTGGATGGGTTACAGGTCGGCATTTGCCTTATTTGAACACGGTTCAACCACTCGGCCCCCTTCGATTGGCCAAACCTCAGTGACTGGCACAAGGGCAGGCTACAGTCTGTTGACGCCTCCACTTGTGATACCAATAGTTCACCGTGCACAGAAAAACCTTTAGGCCAAACTTAAAATATGTAAGGAGGCAGCTTTAGGCTAAACTTGATTTAACAACATGCGTTTAACTTTCTGAACTCAGTATTATTTCAACTGCTCTTCCCCAAGCTTCCAGATGGCAGCTGAGTTTCGGGGATGTGGTTTGCGCAAGGATGCATGCCAGGGGGTGGTTGAGCCTGGTGGGTACCCCAATCTGCACCCCAGAGTGAGTGGGAGCAGGGAGAGGATACAGTCTTCAATGTTTCTGTACTTTGAGCTGATTGCTTTCCCATTTGACTCCAGAAGTTGGATATAAACATTGTCTTGTGTTTAATTTTCTTTGTTTGGGGAGGTCATGAGGCCCCAACAGGATTCTGTTAAAGCTTTCTCTCCCGAGTGAGTAACTAAGGCCAAGTTATGAAGCGTTGCGGGGCGGGGGGAGGGGGGGAAGCGAACATTTGCCTTTAAATCTCTTCCTTTGCTGCCTCATAGAAAACCAGAAGGGAAAGAGCACTGAGCAGAGAAGGGGCACTGTTTCCTCCCCTTGTCCATGTCCTCTGGGCCCGCAGTCACGAGATTGCGGGGCCTGGGTGCCGGCCCCATCCATCCTCCCTCCACTGAGACGGGAGCTTCCAGGGCATGAGGGGGGCAGCATCGTGGTTCTGTTGTTTTCCTTCCACGGGCTTGGGGTTCACAAAATCAGAAGGGATTTGTCCCTGAGCATTTTTCTCCCTTGGTTTTTTAAGCCATTTCAGTTTCAAGGAAATTGAATCCATGTGTGTTTGGATTAATTGCTTAACTCCTAAAAATGTTGTTTTGTAACAGCCATTTGAAGTCCAAAAAGCTTGTTAAGTTGCTTTCCATCCTTTTTCTGTGGTCCCAGTTGAGGGAACTGAGAGATCCCTCTTGCACCAGCCCCATGCTTACAGCAGGAGAGGGCTAATGAGGAATGAACAGCCCTCCATGATGTTTAATTCGCCCCCAAATAAGGCAGGCTTGCAAACTTCACTGTGAAATCCAGGAAGCCTCCTGGGTCCTGCTGGGTTTCCGGGCTTCAGAGGATGTGGACACCTTCTGTGGTCTCATGTTCAATTTGAGATTTCCTTTTCCCCAGGTCTCATTTCCAGAGCTTGACTGTTTCTCTGGTGGTTCAAATTGCAGAGGAGGATATTTCAGGTCCCCGAAAGGATGCACTTCTTAGCAGTCAGGGCTCTTGAGGTCTAGGAGGTGCTGCTGAGGGAAGAAGAGTCACATGCTCTGCTCTAGAAATTGTTCTGATGTTCAGGGATGGTGACTGATGGGACGGCCCCATTTCATGAGTCAGAGAGGAAGAGTGCACCTTCCTGAATGGCCGGGTCCATCGGGAGGCTTGGGGGTTCATGCCATCTGGAAGAGAGGAGTACGCTTAGGTTGGGCATTAACCCCTAGACCTTGGTTTCCCCATCTGTTAAACAGGAATAGCCCCTGATCTCAGAGTTGTTCTAAGAGCAGTTCCCTGGTGTCCCCAGACTTCATGTGAGCGGGCGTCCGCATGGGCCACAGTGGACGCTGAGGGGTTGCTCAAGTGGACTCTTTCCTCCTGGGAACTTCCATTGCCTTCCTTCTGCCTGATCTCATTCATCTGCACCCCACTTGGCCTCTGATACCTTCCTCGATGCCTTCAGTCAGGCAGGTGGTCGTCTGTTTCCCTAGCAACCATCAGAGACCATGGAGATCAGCAAGCATGTCAGCATTTCCAGGAGAAGCGTGGCCACCCATTCTCCATATTCCCACCCCTGCAGCACTTGGCAGAGGGCCAGGCACAGCAGCCCCTGTTCACTAAGTTCCCCTTGATTTATAAACTGGTCGGGATGTAGATGGGTGTGGGTGTGGTGGGGATGCTGGTGTTCCCACAGCATCCACAATGCAAATGGTGTTTCCATTTGTGTTCAGACCCTAAGAATCCAAATGAACCCACCTAATGCCTTGGCAGAAGTTGGCTGGCTCCAAGGTCCATCATGATCTCATTTTCCTCTTGGCAATTTGACCAGGGCTTCACTTCTAGCGGCGTAGAGCAGACTTCCTGTAGAGACTTGTGTATGTGACTTCATTGGCTGACAGGCATAAAGCAAGGTGTCTATAACCCACTTCCGTGCTTCCTTTGTGGCATAAATGGCATGATCAAACAGTAATCCACCATGATATCTTTAATGCAGCTCTGACACTAACCACCTGGAGTTGGTGCAGAGGACAGGTTTGGGGCTCTGTCCCCTCAGGAAGGCCCTCACTTTAGATGTTGGCTGCAAGTTCTGGGGCCCCCAGATACAAGCACTTCTGACCAATTGGCTAGCAATTCAGGGGTTTCCCTGACCTCCTGGCATTCAATAATTCACCACAATGAACCACACAACTCAGGCAAGGGCTGTACTTAGGATTGCTGTGTCATCACCAAGGATACAAAGCAGAACCAGCCACTGGCAGAAGAACAGAAGGGGAGGTCTGGGAAGGTCCCAAATTCCGAGCTGCCATGTCCCCAGACCATGCAAAGCCTCCCAGGGGACCGATATGCGATTATGAACCAGGGACAGTCATCCAAGCTTCCGACACTCAGAGATTTTACTGGGGTTTCATGATGTAGGCGTGACTGATTGGACTCGATCTCCAGTCCCTTTCCCCTCCAGGAGGTGATGGAGCAGGGCCTCAGCCTGCTGTTCACATGGTCAGTCTTTCTGGCATGGACTGTCCTCACCCCAAGTCCCCTCGTTAGCAAAGACTTTGATGGCCCATTGTGAAAAAGAAAGGCTTGCCAGGATTTGGAGGCGATGTCCCAGGAGCAGAGGCCAGCCAATTCCGTGTTATACAGCAATGTGCTGGTGCTATCTGATGACGTGCTCTCACCAGCCCTTGCCATTGAATGCCCTGACTCCGTACCTCTTGCCAAGGGTTCTCCCTGACCCAGCTGATGGAAGCCACATTCCGAGTGTTCTGCAGAGACAACCATGGAAACCCTCCAGAGAGGCCCCCTCAATGGCTTTGCTCTGAAGGAAGTTAGAGCCCAGGTTCACATGGCCATCATGAAATCTTCAAAATGTTTCGTTTTTAAAGTCATGAGATTCTCCTGAGCCCTCCTTGTCCAAGTTGTGTGATGTTCTCTTTCAGAAGGAAATGAACCAGGACAGACAGCTTGAACCTCATTCCTCTTATACAAATGAGTCTTGTTTCAAGGGGGACTCCTCTCCATGGGGGGATTTTCAGCTCAGCTTGGCATCCCCCACGCACCAGGCAATGCAGGCTCAGTAGGGATGCAACATGAGCCCCGCCATGGAAGGCTTGCAGCCTTGGGTGTGGAGGGGTGAGGCTGGATCACAGATACTGAGCAAGGATTTCAGTTTGGGCTGGGCAGGGGTATGCCCGGAGGTCCCTGGGAACACAGAGCAGGTGCCTCTAGCTCAGACAGGGAGGGTTAGGGTCATCCTGGTGAGTCTTTAATGGATCAGTGGGGGTGACCAGATAATTGTGGGTAAGGGGAGAGCATGAATAAAGCAGAGAGGAGCCAGACAGCAACCCTAGGCTGTTTGAAAATGTGGAGTTTTGAGGGGGGCTTGAGGTGGTGTGTCAGAAGATAGCCGGCCAGGCGCAGTGGCTCACACCTATAATCCCAGTACTTTGGGAGGCTGAGGTGGTCAGGAGTTTGAGACCAGCCTGCTAAAATGGTAAAACTTCATCTCTACTAAAAATAAAACAAAATTAGCCAGGTATGGTGGGGCACGCCTATAATCCCAGCTACTGGGGAGGCTGAGGCACAACAGTCTCTTGAATCTAGGAGGCAGAGGTTGCAGTGAACCAAGATTATGCCACTGCACTCCAGCCTGGGCGACAGAGCGAGACGCCATCTCAAAAATAAGTACATAAATAAAGTAAAAGCAAAAATTCAGATAGCCAAGGAGCTCGGATTGTCCTGTATGACAAAGTAGAGCCATCAGCAGATGAATAGAGAGATAAACTGTGGTATATGCACACAAGGGGTAACGCTCAGCCTAAGGAAGTACATATTGGGGCAGGCCACAGCATCGACGAATCCTGACAACATTAGCTAAGTGAAAGAAGCCAGATGCAAAAGTCCACATAGTGTACAATTCCATTTACGGGAAATGTCCCCAGTAGGCAAACACACAGGGACAGACAGCACGTGGTCACCTGAGGTTAGGGGAGCGGAGGACGGGGGAGGAACTGCTTGGCGGGTACAGGGGTTGCTTTTGGGATGATGAAAATGTTTTGACCCTAGATAGAGGTGGTGGCTACACAACATTGTGAATGTACCAAATGCCCCCGAATTATTTTTTAATTTATTTTTTATTTTTTAGATTTATTTTAATTTTATTTTTTATTTTTTTGAGATAGAGTCTTGCTCTGTTGCCAGGCTGGAGGGCAGTGGCACAATCTCGGCTCACTGCAACCTCTGCCTCCTAGGTTCAAGTGATTCCCCTGCCTCGGCCTCCGGAGTAGCTGGGATTACAGACACCCGCCACCACGCCCTGCTAATTTTTTTGTATTTTAGTAGAAACTCGTGATCCACCCTCCTCGGCCTCCCAAAGTGCTGGGATTACAGGCGTGAGCCACCATGCCTGGCCGAATTGTTTATTTTTAAATGGTTAATTTTATATGAATTTAATCTCAATTTAAACATTTAAAAGATGAGGCTGAGTGATGGAACAAATTTTAGAAGAGTGGGGAATGACCACAGTGGGCTTTTAGAAAGCTGCTCAGGGGACAGTGACAGTGTGGGTGACAAGCCGTCCAGGCAGGGTGGCAGAAGGAAATGTCCAAAGGCTACTTCAAAAGTCTCCATGAAAGACAATGAAACAATGAGGTCTTAAACCTGGAGAGGATTTGCAGGGAAGGATGGTGTTGAGAACTTTTAGGGGCTTCAGCAGGCATGTCTTGTGATGGGTTTAGGAATACAAATGTTTTCTCTGACAGGTTCACTACAAGGAATACTTTTTTTTTTTTTTTTTAATGGCATGTTTAATAGCAAGCGGTCCTAGGGCGGCACTTTGCCTGGTAGACTCTGCCTTTGGGCTCTGTGTGCGGCCCTTACCAAAGCCCAAGGATTAACGCCCAGAGGTCATCGGCTAATGTGGAGCTGGAGACCTTCACCAGCTTCCAAGAGAAAGCTGCCTAGGGTTAAGTAGGACAAACTTGAGGACAATTCTGGGAGCAGCAGGCTTGTAGTATCTTAAATAAACATAACTTCTGAGTCTCACTCAACTTTGCCTCTGGAATCAGAGCTGGAATCATTTACATACTTCGGTCAGGCAGAAGTGGCGGAATCACGACCCCTCCTTAGCCCCACTCTGAAGCGGTGTCTGTTTGCATAGGCTGAATCCTTTGTACAGCTCTACCCTGTCTGAACGCTCATGACTTTTCTGAAGAGGACTTTGTGCTTGTTCTGTGTGCCAGGAATTTTAAAATGGCATTTAGCCCAAAGCAAGAAAGTTCTGGCCTCATCTTTATAAAATTATTTTTTCAAGGGAGGGCAGTATTTAACGATGCACAGAGGGACCGTCCATGCCCGCAGCTGGGCCCTCCTCACTCAGCATATGCAAGGGCAATTGTTCTTTCCTGGTGGTGGAGGTGACCCCAGGGGACCCTAACTAATTTGAATATCGAGTCTGATAAGAATGCAATTAGGGAAGGACAGCGGAAAATCTGGTGATGCATTTCTGAAGTCGGATAAGCCATGATTTGCCCAGTGTCCGCTGTGTCTTCAACTCTCTTTTGGGTTCTTGCCGCTCCTCCTCTTGGGTGGAACCTGGGATTCAGTCTGTGAGGAGGGAAGCCTATACTAGGTGATGAGCCCCCGTTCCCCCTTGTTTTCCTTTTCACTCAATAAAAACCATTATTCTCACCCTTCAAATTGTCTGCGAGCCTAATTGTTCATGGCCGTGTGACAAGGAACCTGCCTTCAGCTGAAAGAGCCCCACAACATTATGGTGTGTTCTATTCTTAGAGTCTCTGGTTTTGTGTTGACTCCCTTTACACCTTCATTAACAGCTCTAAAATAATCTTTTTCTAAAGAGTCACATCACATTTACTGGACTGTCATTTCTAGAATTTTCTTTCTTGCCCCTCTTTGAAACCAGGTCAGTGGCTCACGGCCCGTTTTCAGCACTTCTCTTACCCGTCATCATTTCTCAGCATTGGGTGTGGCTCTGAGGGGATGACTCTCGGAGGCCTCAATGTCCTGAGCTGCAGTTCATCAGGCTCTGCGGAAGGAACTTGTTTAGAGTAGCTGGGGTGGGTATTTCCTCTCTTCACCTGTATCTGGACTTATATCCGGCTGCGATCCGACCCCCTCTTTGCATTTAATTCAACAAAGAGTTCCTGAGCTCCGGCAGTATAATGGGCATCATGCATTCCTTTAAACTTTTCAGTTCAAAAACCATTCTCTTTCCTGGAACAGGCAGAAGTAGGATGAGAGTGGAGATGGTCGGCCTTTGTCCTCTTCTTGAGAGGGTGTATTTGTCCATTTTCCTGCTGTTGAAAGACACACTAGACTGGGTGATTTATATGGGAAAAGGGGTTTAATGGACTTATGGTTCCACATGGCTGGGGAGGTCTCACCGTCCTGGAGGAAGGCAGGGAGGAGCACGTCAGGTCTTACATGGACAGCAGCAGGTGAAGAGAGAGCGCTTTAATCCTTACCAAAACATGTAAACTGCAGGAACCTGGTGTTAACCAATCAGTCGCCTCTCCAGTGCCCACCTCCCTGTTCCCATCTTACAAGGAACATAACTTTAAAATGATCCATCTGCTTTTTGTTCTTTGTTTTTGCTTGCTTGCTTCAACCCTTCTCTGCCTGCAAAGCCAACCTTCTTTTCTCAGTTCATTGGAATACTTTTTCTATTTTTCATTTTTCTTTTCTTTCTTTCTTTTTTTTTTTTTTTTTTTGTTTGAGACAGTGTCTTGCTCTGTTGCCCAGGGAAACATGAAACTTATTCACTATCACCAGAGCAGCACAGGAAAGACCTGCCTCGTGATTCAATTACCTCCCACCGGGTTCCTCCCACAACATGTGGGGAATCTAGATGAGATGGGGGTAGGGACACAGCCAAACCACATCTGGGAGACTTCGTGTGTCCTTGTCTACCTTGCTGAGGGTTGCTGTAAAGGATGTGTCTGTGTGTGTGTGTTGGGTACTTTGCAGGCTGTGGTTTGCTCCTGGTTCACACTCTTCCCTCCAGCTCTGTGGACTCATCTTTGGAAGATGGGAATTCCTGGAGGGGTGCCTCATGCAGCCCCACCCACTTTTTTTTTTCTTTTTTTTTTTTTAGACAGAGTTTCGCTCTTGTTACCCAGGCTGGAGTGCAATGGTGCGATCTCGGCTCATCGCAACCTCTGCCTCCTGTGTTCAGGCAATTCTCCTGCCTCAGCCTCCTGAGTAGCTGGGATTACAGGCATGTGCCACCATACCCAGCTAATTTTTTGTATTTTTGGTAGAGACGGGGTTTTACCATATTGACCAGGATAGTCTCGATCTCTTGACCTCGTGATCCACCCGCCTCGGCCTCCCAGAGTGCTGGGACCCCATCCACTTTTTAAGCTGTTGCTCCAGCCTCTCTTCCAATGGAGGCCTTGCAGTTACAAGACCAGAATTTTACTTACAAAGACATTCCATGAGCCATGTGCCCTGGGGAGCCTCAGACCAGGGGCTCCTGTCTCCCTCTGCAATCTATTTTCTTTGGTAGGGAGGACAGGGTGGTTTATTCCTTGCCATTGGAGTCAGGAGGTTAGAGTCATTTTCTTGAGGTTTCTGTCACTTCTTCATTACCAGCTAGCCCTTACTGTGAGAGTCATGGGACAATCCATAAGTTCCATTTCTGAAAACGCCACTAAATTTGTGCATGTGTGTGTAAGAAAAGACATAGAAAAATCTGGATGGAATCACACAAAAGATGTTAGTAGAAGTGACCTTTGGTGAGGGGGTGAGATGGGTATTTGGAAGATAAGGAGAGGGGTCTTTCACTTTTACCATGTATAACATATAAAGTGAAATTTAAAAAAATATATATTTATAGTCAAATAAAAATTATAGGAGACCATTTCCGGGGGGGCTAAGTCCTGCACTAGGCCTCAACAGTCCAGACTGAAAAGAAGAATGTAGTCACTCATAGTAAATTCCACATCAGCAAACCAAAACTAAGTTGTTACCTGGCCTTCTAAAAAACAGAGAGAGAGATAACAGCCACATTTCCCACATAGGCCAGTTTCACTCAGCTTGAGAATAAAGTTCCCACTGCTTTAATCCTTACTGGAGCCACTCAGCCGCCTCTCCGGTGCCCTGTCTCCCAGTTTCTGCCTTACAAGGAGTGTAATTTTAAAATGATCCATCCACTGCTTCTTCTTTGTTTTCGCTTCCTTCCACCCTTCTCTGTCTATAAAGCCAACCTCCTCTGCTCAGTTCATTGGAACACTTAACTCTATTTTCCGCTTTCTTTCTTTTCTTTCTTTTTTGCTGAGACAGGGTATTGCTCTGTTGCCCAGACTGGAGTGGAGTGGTACAATCACAGCTCACTGCTGGGCCAAAGCAATCCTCCATCTCATTCCATTCCCTGGATAGCTGGGATCACAGGTGTGCGCCACTATGCCAATTTTCTTTGGAGACAGGATCTTGCCGTGTTGCCAAGGCTGGTCTTGAACTCCTGGTCTCAAGCAGTCTTCCAGCCTCAGCTTCCCAAAGTCCTGGGGTTACGGGCGTGAGCCGCCTCGTCCAGCTGTTTATTCTGTTTCATAGAATGAAATGTTGCCCTAACTCTAAAATCATAAATAAAGCCACTTAGGGTCTTTAAACTAAGTTGTAACTTTTTTCTTTTGACAATATATAATAGACATAGCTATGGTCCGTGAATATAAGCTTTTTCTTCATGACAATTATTTAGGTGTCTGTGTGTGTTATCAACCATACCTGATCATAACAAATCCCAGGTACATTTTCAAACAGGATTATTCTCCAGATGAACCTCTGGAGATTCATCCAGATTGCTGTGTGTATGAATAGCATGCTCTGTTCTGTTCTGTTTTTTTCTTTTGCTGAGTGTATTCCACAGTATAGATGTATCTGTTTGTTTAACCATTCTCTCCTTGAAAGATAACTGAGTTGTTTCCAGTTTTTTACTATTATTCATAACTCTGCAGAACCATTCACGTGCAGGTTTTGTGTATGCGTGAACATAAGACTTCATTTCTCTGGGACAAATGCCCGGGAATGCCATTGCTGGATTGTGTGGTGGTGGCATGTTTGGCGTTTTAAAGAAACTGCCAAACTGTTTTCCAGTGTTTGCATTTCACGTTCCCACTGAAAGTGTATGAGTGATCTGATTTCTCTGCTTCCTGGCCAGCACTGGGGGTGATTGCTTTGGCCGTCCTTACAGGTGAAGAGCGCATCTCCCTGCGGCCAAACTTGACATTCCTCCGTAGCTGATGATGGATCTTCTCACACGCTTGTTTCTCGTGCGTACATTCTCTTCGGTGAAATGTCTCTTCGTGTCTTTTCCCATTTTCTAATTAGACTGTCTGAATTTTTTCACAGTTACATTTTGAGAGTTCTTTGTATATTCTAATTCCTAGTCCTGTGTTTGACTTGTAGCCCGCAAATATTTTCTCCCCATCTGTAGCTTTTCTTTCCATCCTCTTAACAGGGTCTTTCACTGAGCAGGAATTTTAAATTTTTTTAACTTTTTTTTTGAGACAGGGTCTCACTTTGTTAGCCAGACTGGAGTGCAGAGGCACAATCTTGGCTCACTGCAACCTCCACCTCCTGAATTCAAGCAATTCTTGGGCCTCAGACTCCCGAGTACATACGACTACAGGCATGCACTATCACGCTTGGCTAATTTTTGTATTTTTAGTAGAGGCAGGGCTTTGCCATCTTAGCCAGGCTGATCTTGAACTCTTGACCTCAAGTGGTTTGCCCGTCTTGGCCTCCCCAAGTGCTGGGATTGCAGGCGTGAGCCACCGCACCTGGCTGAGTTTTCAATTTTGATGAAGTCCAAATTATCAAGTTTTCCTTTTATAAATCATGTCTTTGATATCAAGTCTAAGAACTCTTTGCCTAACCCTAGATCCCTAAGGTTTTCACCTATGTTTTTTCTAAAAAGTTATAATTTTATATTTAAGTTTATGATCCATTTTGAGTTAAATTTTGTGAAAGGTATGAGACCTAAGTAGAATTTCTGTCCTTTTCTTCTTTCTTTCTCTCTCTCTTTCTTTCTTTCTCTCTTTCTTTCTTTCTTTCTTTCCTTTCTTTCTTTCTCTTTCTTTCTTTCTTTTTATCTTTCCTTTCTCTTTCTTTCTCTCTCTTTCTTTTTCTTTTTTTCTTCCTCCTCCCCTCCTTCCTTCCTTCCTTTCTCTCTTTCCAATTGCCCTAGTTTGTTGTAAAGATAATATTTCTTTTCTTTTTTTTCTTTTTTTAAAGCAGAATCTCAGTGTCACCCAGACTGGAGTGCAGTGGCACGATCTCAGGTCACTGCAACATCCACCTCCCAGGTTCAAGCAATTCTCCTGCTTCAGCATTCTGAAGAGCTTGGGACTATAGGCACATGCACCAGCATGCCTGGCTGATTTTTGTAGTTTTAGTAGTGACAGGGTTTCACCATGTTAGCCAGGCTGGTCTTGAACTGCTGACCTCAAGTGATCTACCCGCCTCGGCCTACCAAAAAAAATGATCCTTCTTGAATTGGTTCTGTACCTTTGTCAAAGATCAGTTGGACATATTTGTGTGGGTCTATTTCTGGGTTCTTTGTTCTGTTCCATTGATTAATGTGTCTCCTCCTCTGCCAAATAACCAATCTTGATTACTGCAGATATTATACATGCCAAGTCTTGAAATGGGGTATAGAGATTCCCTCCCATTTTTATTATTTTCAAAAAATTGTTTTAGCTATTCTAGTTCCTTTACCTGTCCATTTAAATTTTAGAATAATCTCATCTAGCTGGGCACAGTGGCTCATGCCTGTAATCCCAGTACTTTGGGAGGCCAAGGCAGGCAGATCACCTGACGTCGGGAGTTTGAGACCAGATTGACCAACATGGAGAAACCCTGCCTCTGCTAAAAATACAAAATTAGCGGGGCATGGTAGCACAGGAGGCTGAGGCAGGAGAATGGCTTGAGCCCAGGAGGCAGATGTTGCGGTGAGCCGAGATCACTCCACTGCACTCCAGTCTGGGCAACAAGAGCGAAACTCTGTCTCTAAATAAATAAATAACTAAATCTTGTCTATCTCTACAAACAACCTTGCTGGAATTTTGGTAGAAATTACATTAAACCTGTGTATCAATTTGGGAAGAATTCGGTGTCATCACTATGTTGAGTGTTTCAACCCTTGAACACAATATATCTCTCCAGGTATTCAGATTTTCTTGGACTTCTTTCACGAGCTTTGGGTCGTTTTCAGCATACAAATCCCGTACATGTTTTGTTCGATTTACGCCTTCCGTATTTCTGTCTCTCTCCTTTTAGCGATTGTAAATGATATTGTAGTTTTCATTTTGGTGTTTGTTAGTATATATAAGTAAATACATGTTTACATAATTACCTTGTATCTTGCAACTTTGCTGAACTTACTTATTTGTTCCAGGAGTTTTGTCTTGATTTCTTGGGATTTTCTAGATAGACAAGCATGTCCTCTCCCAGATGGGGTGGCTGGATTATCTGGTAATTCTATGTTTAGTTTTTTGAGCAGCCGTCATACCATTTTCCACAGTGGCTGCCCCATTTTACATTCCCAGCAGCAGTACACAAGGGTTCCAACCTCTTCACATGCATGCCAACACTTACTATTTTGTGGCATCTTATTGTGGTTTTGATTTGCATATTCCTAATGATTAGTGATAGATATTGATTACCTTTTCTTGGGCTTACTGGCCATTTATGGTTTGGTTTTTTTTTTTTGGTGAAATATCACTTACCATCCTTATGATGTCTGCAGGGTCTGTAGGGAAACTGCCTTTTGCATTCCTTACACTGATACTTTGTGTCTTTCATTTTTATCAGACTTGCTAGGGATTTGTCTACTTCATTGATCTTTCAAAGAAATAGCTCCTTGTCTCAAATTTTTTTCTTTTTAATTCTATTGATTTCTTTTCCTATCTTTATTATTTGTTTCCTTCTGCTTGCTTTGGGTTTATTTTGCTGTTCTTTTTCTAGGTTGAGGTGGGAGTGTAGATTGAGACTCTTCTCAAATGCATGCATTTTAATCCTATGAATTTTCCTCTCAGCACTGCTTTACCTGCATCCCACAAATTTTGCATACATGCTGTGCTTTCGTTTTAATTCAGTTCAGTGTCATTTTTCCCCCTTGAAGATGCCTTTTTGATCCATGGGTTATTTAGTTTCCAGGTGTTTGGAGATTTTCCTCTTATCTTTCTGCT
Source organism: Leontopithecus rosalia (assembly GCA_028533165.1). Lineage (NCBI taxonomy): Eukaryota > Metazoa > Chordata > Mammalia > Primates > Cebidae > Leontopithecus > Leontopithecus rosalia. The sequence continues at coordinate 30,602,635 of CM052652.1, read as the reverse complement.
TTTCATTTCTAGTTTGATCCCATTTTGGTTAGAGAACACATTCTGTATGATTTTAACCATTTTAAGTTTGTTGAGGTTTGATTATGTTTTTTGAGGACTAACTTGGTATATGTTCCTTGCACACTGGAAAATAAAAATCTGTATTCTGCTGCTGTTGGATGGAAAGGCATATAAATACCAATTAGATCTCATTGGTTGATGGTGATATTGAGTTCTTCTGGGCTTGTCGAGGTCACCAAGGCAACTTTGTTGATAAATCCAGTGGATATTTTCTTGTCTTCATCCAATTTGAATTCACCTGGGTTTCTGCAATGGCATCTTCACTCATCTTCTTGCCTCTGTGTTGGTCTCTCCAGTCCATTTTCTGTTTGGTGACCCGAGCTCACCTTCTAGCAGGTGAGTCTGATCCTATGGGCTCTCCAGAGCCTTTAGATTCATTTAAATTCCTCAGTCCAGCACACAGAGCCCTTTACAATGTAGTCTTGATCACCTCCCCAACTTTGTTTTCTGCTATTCTTCCTGATACCCCACGAACCGGCTATCCTTGACCAATGTCACTCTCCTTGAATTGGCTACCTCCTTTCTCTACATAATACTTTTGCACGCACTGTTTCCTGTGCATGGAACAACAGTCAGGTCCCCCTTTGTCCTTCTAGTCCTTCTCTTCCTCTCCACTCAGACGTCCCCTCCTCCCAGAAGCCTGCCTTGAACTTTCTCCGCATTCCAAATAGATGGCCATCTATGTGTTGTCATGCAGCTTTGTGGTTCTCTAGCTCAGCACTACTCATGCTGCCTTCCTTACTTTCAATTAGTCTGCTTTTCCCACTGGATGGGAGCTCTCCGAGGTTAAGGATTGTGGCCTATGGGGCCCACCAGGAAACCAGGGCTTAGCAGATGTGTAAATGCTGGCTGCTGGGTGAAGCAGAAGCAAATGGTCTATACACTGGAACCCAAATAGAGAACTTGCTGTTTTTTCCTTCTTGAAATGCAGCAGCCACTTCTTACTGCATGAAGGACGTAGGTGGAGCTTCCCATTGGACTTTCCAACTGCGTGCACCTAGAGGGCAGCTCTGTTTTGGCCTTGCTGTTATCCTCCAAAACACTAGAGCTTGGGGGTTAGTTTCAGTGCTGCTCTTTATTGCTTAGAAATTTTATTTTGTACTTACTCAAAGAGCTCTTTTAGAATTAGTTAGGTACAGTGGGTTTCTAAATCATGTCGCTTTTATGCATATATAAAAAGGAAAATATAAATAAAACTAATGATTAAGAAATTCCTGACACTCCTTTGCCTTTGGAGTGATGGATGTCCCTGTTTTCCACACAGTATTGTCCTCTGAGTCATCAGGAGCCTTTGTCAGGCAGGACTTCTTAGAAGAATCCTCCCTGGCCACCTCCAGGATTGGCTCCCAAGGCATTGGCGCCTGTATCGATAAATATGCTGGTGCCTCGGATGTTTGCCTGCATTTGCCATCTCCAATTCTCCCACCCAACTCACAGAACCATGGCACCAATGTTAACACACAACCCAAATGTAGCATCCGTAAAGTGTGAAAAAAAAGTGAATCTTAGAGTTAACAAAATATGATTAAATAATTCTTCCTTTTCCATTGTTCCGAATCAACGGACTATTTACCTTATATTCAGTTCCCATGTGAACACGAGATCTAAGTTCTCTGTTCTCCTCCACCAGCTGATCAGTTCTTCTGTGAGAATCTGGCATCCTGCCTTCCTACTGCGGTGCGGAATATGCCTTCATGTCCAGGATGGACAGTACTCTCTTTACTCTTTATTTCCAGGGTTGTTAACCTAGCCTCCTTATTTTGATTCTCTCTCTTTCTCTTTTCCTGAGACAGGGTCTTGCTTTGTTGCTGAGGCTGTAGTGCAGTGAATTCCCGGGCTCAAGTGATCCTCCCACTTCAACCTCCCAAGCAGCTGGAACTAGAAGTGTGCACCATTGTGCCCAGCTAATTCTTACATTTGTTATAGAGATGCGATCTTGCTCTGTTCCCCAGGCTTGTCTGGAACTCCGGGGCTCAAGTGATCCTCCCGCCTCAGCCTCTCGAAGTGTTGGGATTACAGGCATGAGCCACTGTGCCTGGGCTATTTTTATTTATCTATATACATTTTAGGATAGGTTTATCAAATTTCTTTAAAAAAAATTCAAGTAGAATTCTGAGTTTTGTATTGAATTTATTGATTCATTACAGTGAATATATAATTTATAATATAATTAACAGAAATTTAAATTACAAATTGATATAAAGAATGTTGTAAATTAATATAGTTATAATAAATATCAAACTATATTCATTTATATTACAAATGAACACAAATTATGTTATATAATACATTGCATTGTATATTTTATATTAACATAGATTAATTTTAATTTTATACATATATAAAAAGGAAAATATAAATAAAACTAATAGTTAAGAAATTCCTGACATTCTTTGCTTTAGTATAAATTTTAATATATATTAATTACCAAATTTACCAAATTTATAGATTAATTTGCTAAAAACTGATATCTTTATAATAAGTCATACTATGCAAGGAACGGAATGTCTCCTTTGAATCCAAATCATCTTGCGTCTTAAGTCATGCTTATTGCGATATAATTTATACGCAGTAAGACTCACTTTTTAGATACCCAGTACTATGAGTTTTGACGAATGTAGTCACTGCCACAATCAAGACATGGGATATATTTGGGGTCTGTCTTTACTTGGGGAGAGCCCAGTAATCAAGCCAAGTAATCAAGTGTTGATTCCGGCCTTCAGCCCCCTTTGAAAAGAGCTGGGGAGGAGTCAGCAAAACCCCAGGAGTGGAGCATTTGCGGGTGGGAGAGGCGGGAGTGAGATTTGCACATGGCCGACAAATGGGCCTTTTAGGCAGGGTCCTTCCATGAGGCTGGGTGAGACATGATCATGGTGCTGCCACCCAAGGCAGCCACTGGGTAGATTCTTTTTTTTTTTTTTTGAGGTGGAGTCTCGCTCTGTTGCCCAAGATGGAGTAGAGTGGTGGGACCTCAGCCTCCTGAGTACCATAGCTGGATTACAGGCACACGCCACCACGCCCAGCTAATTTTTTTGTATTTTTAGTATAGATGAGGTTTCACCATGTTGACCAGGCTGGTCTTGAGCTCCTGACCTTAGGTGATCCACCTACCTCGGCCTCCCAGAGTGCTGGGATGACAGGCGTGAGTCACGGCGCCCGGCCCCACTGGGTGGATGTTAAGTTGATCTGGAGAAATGAATCCTTGCTTCCTTGCCTCCCATTTTCAGCTGTTTTGCAATTGTATCCTTCCTCCCCAGGGTCCCTACTTTCCAAAGTTGCTGATGGTGGTGGTGGTGGTGGTGGTGGTGGTATGTAGGTCTATGTTTTAATTCCATCCTTCTTTATATTAAGAGGAAAGAAGGTTTGTCTGACCATGGCCAGGACAGAGAAGGGGCAGGGTGTACCTGAAGTCCTGCAGCAACATGGCAGCCACCACCCTAGGTCCAGGGGAGATGGAGAGGGGACCCCGAGCAGACAGAGACAGGAAGTAATTCGGTGAAGAGCATCAGAGACCCCGAGCATGCCATTTCTCCACCTGCGGCTCTCCTGCAGCAGCCCCAAAGGTTTCATGTGTGTGTGTGTACATTTTCTTTTTTTTTTAAAAGAAATTTACAAGTATACTTATTAACAAAAATGATGTTCACAGCACAGTAAGAACACAGGTTACAAAGAGGGTTAGAGTCTAATTTTCATTTAAAATGCATATGGTAATATAAGAATGAAGAATTATTGAGGATTCACTATAGGTAGGAATTGTTCTAAGTCTTTTGCATTGATCATTTCATTTTATCCTTATTACACATTTTCTTTTTCTTTATTATTATTGTTATTATACTTTAAGTCCTGGGGTAGATGTACAGAATGTGCAGGTTTGTTACATAGGTATACATGTGCCATGGTGGTTTGCTGTACCCATCAACCTGTGATTTACATTAGGTATTTCTCCTAAGGCTTTCCCTGCCCTAGCACCCACCAACCAACAGGCCTTGGTGTGTGATGTTCCCCTCCCTGTGTCCATGTGTTCTCATTGTTCAGCTCCCACTTATGAGTGAAAACACGCTGTGTTTGGTTTTCTGTTCTTGCGTTAGTTTGCTGAGAATGATGGTTTCCGGCTTCATCCATGTCCCTGCAGACAACAGGAACTAATTCCTTTTCATGGCTGCATAGCATTCCATGGTATATATGTGCTACATTTTCTTTATCCTATCTATCATTGATGGGCATTTGGGTTGGTTCCAAGTCTTTGTTATTGTGAACAGTGCTGCACTTACATTTTCAAAGGCAACTCTATAAAGCCCAGCCACAGCCCAGGAGAGGCTGGGACATCTCCAGAGCTCTCAGCAACAGCCTACCTCCTTAGCTTCTGGATAAGCTGTCACTGGGTGTACAAAAGGGTGAGGGCCACCGACACCCATGTTTTCTTTTTTAGAAAAATCTGAGAAATCCCATGGACCCCTGGGAAGATGCCAAGGGCCCCTCGCTTGGAACTGCAGTTAGAAAAAGTCCATTCATAATGGTTGATTCCAGTTGAGTCCTAGGTGGCTGCCACCGTGCTACAAAACCACGGGGTATTGTTAGTTCCCCCATGTGATGGTTAATTCAATGTATTAACATGAATGGGGCATGCAGTGCCCAGATATCTGCTCAGATGTTTCTGAGTGTTTCTGTGAGGGCGCCTTTGGATGAGAGTAACACTTAAATCCGTAGACTGAGTGAAGCAGATGACCCTTTGCAGTGCACTGAAGGTTCTTGTCTCTCCCTCCTGAAATTCAGATATTTAAAACCTATTCCCCAAGGTGATGCTATCAGGAGGTGGGGCCTTTGAGAGGCATCAGGTCACAGGGTTGAGCCTTCATCAGTGGGATTAGTGCTCTTATAAAAGAACCCCCAGAGGACCCCTCACCCTTCTACCATGTGAAGGCACAGCAAGAAGGTGGCCGTCTGCAACCTGGAAGAGGACCTCCACCAGACCTGACCATGCTGCCACCCTGACCTCAAACATTCAGCCTTCAGGATGATGAGAAATGACTGTTGTTTATAAGCCACCTAGTCCATGGGATTTTGTAAAAGCAGTCCAAAGGTCTCAGTGAAGTTCAGGTTAGCCCTTTGCTGAGTGAGCAAGAATTCTCCTGTGGGCCGGCTGTGAGCTGGGACCTTGGCTCTCCTCGGTTCCACAGCACCCCTCTGTTTTTCTGGAGAACTGTCACTAAGGCACCCCACTTTACAGATGTGAAGAATGAAGCTGAGGGGTAGGCACAGTGGCTCACACCTGTAATCCCAGCACTTTGGGAGGGCAAGGCAGACAGATCACCTGAGGTCAGGAGTTCGAGACCAGCATGGCTAACATGGTGAAACCCTGTCTGTACTAAAAATACAAAAATTAGCCAGGTGCGGTGGTGGGTGCCTGTAATCCCAGGTACTTGGGAGGCTGAGGCAGGAGAATTGCTTGAACCCAGGAGGCAGAGGTTGCAGTGAGTTGAGATTGAGCCAATGCACTCCAGCCTGGGCGACAGAAGGAGGCTCCATCTCAAAAAAAAAAAAAAAAAAAAAAGAAAAGTGGTGACTGACTGCCTTCGTGCCTTGGGAGGAGACGCACTGGTTTCCTGTGGCTGCCGGAACAGATGACCACACACTGCTTGGCTTAGAACCACAGTCATGGAGGCCAGGAGTCTCAGATCCCGGCGGCTGCAGGGCCACACTCCCTCTACAGGCTCTGGGGGAAAGCCCTGCCCTGTCTTTTCCTGCTTCTGGGGCCCAGGCTCCAGTCTCTGCTCCATCCGCATGTGGACTCCTCCTGTGTCTCTGAGTCTCAGATCTTCTGCCTGTCTCTCATGAGGACACTTGCTATTGGATTCAGGATTCACTTGGATTATCCAGGATAATCTCATGGCAAATCCTTAACTCAATGACACCTGCAGAGACCCTTTTGCCAAATAAGGTCACATTCACGGGTTCCAGGTGGACATATGTTTTGGGGCCTCTATTCAACCTGTGACAGAAGGTGACTTCCTTGGGTGTGCTTGTCCACTCCTGAAGTCCCCAAGCTCCTGTCAGGAGCTTATCGCAGTGGCCCAGGAGCTGGGCAGACATACGGGGTGGGCCTGTTTCTGGAGAAGCCTCTCGTCCCACCGGTACCAGAGGCAGAACGTGAGGCCTGGGAGAGCGGGGTGGGAGAGCGTCACAGGCAGATGGGAGGGGCTGCTCTGGGAACACGGGGAAGGGACAGAGATGAGGAGGCCTCCCTCCTCGGGTACAATGGTTGCTCAGCTGAGGCCTGGACGGCCCCCAGGAGAGATACAGACATTCCAGGCTCAACCCAGGAGGCCTGGGAGCTGGGCTGGGGCAGGCTGGATTTGAGAGGCTGGGAAGACTTCCGCAGCCTCAACTGAGGTATTCTCAACTGAGGCTTAGTCCTGCTGACACCAAGGACTCCATCTCTTTTTGCCATCTGTAGTTGCCTGTGACTTTATACACCCTCTCCTCTCCTCTGGGGTCATGTTCATCTCTTTCCTGTGAGCTGGCTGGAGGCTGGGCTGTCACCCACCATCCCCAGTAGCAATCAGGTCTCTATCTGGCAGTAGGCATGCATGAAATGCACTCTGCCTGCAAAACATCCCTGTCCTGGAGGAGAGAACCGAAGGTAAAGAGCAGTCAAAATGCAGCATGGCAAGTGCTGAGTGCTGTGTGGTAAGTGCTGAGTGCTGCATGGTAAGTCCTGAGTGCTGTGTGGTAAGTGCTGAGTGCAGAGTGATAAGTGCTGAGTGCTGTGTGGTAAGTGCTGGATGCAACATGGTAAGTGCCGAGTACTGAGTGCTGTGGTCCAGCCAGGTGCCTTTCACTCCTGAGTGCCCTCTACGCCTGTTTTACAGAAGAGGAAACTGAGACTCTGAGGGGGTGAGTTCCTGTCCTAACCGCCCAGTGGTGAAGGGCCAGGGCTAGGTCTCCACACTGCACCCATCAGATCCCAAAGTCTTGGTCTTTCTGGAACAACCCAGGAGTGAGAGAGGTCTGGTGGGGTGACGCTGTGCAGGGCAGGAGGAGGGGTGCAGGATGGGCAGGGAGAGTCTCCTGCTGGGGTGCACTCTGATGAAGCCTAGGACACCCCACCAGGGAGCTCCAGAGCGAAGGTTGCCTCTGAAGGGTCATGTGAGTGGCCCACCTCCCAGCTCCTCGAGGGCTCATACCCTGGGCCCTGCTTGCTTTCCCGGGGCTGCCGTGATGAGTTTCCACAAACTGGCCTCCTTGCCCCTTCCAGCTTCTGGCTTGAAGCTGCCTCACTCCAGCCTGTCTTCAGCACACGGACTCCATCCTGTGTGTCCAGCCCTCCCCTTCTGTATAAGGACACTGGTTGGATTTAGGGCCCACCCGAAACCAGCAGGACCACATCTGAAGTAACGACTTCCGCAAAGACCCTATTTCCAAAGAAGGTCACCTTCTGAGGTTTCGGGTGAGCATTTTGGGGGACACCGTTCAGCCTGGTACAAGTCCTGTCCAGAACTGGAGGAGTTTCTCAGAAATGAGATCCAAATAGACACCTGCAGGGGCTGGGAGGAGAGGGTGCTAGGCAGGGGATCAGCCTGTGCACACGCCCAGAGGCTAACAACTGTGAAGCTGTTTCAGTGCGGTGAGAACATTCTGGAAATGAGGAGGGTGGGGGTCACAGGCAGGCTGAGGGCCAAGGTCAGCAGGGCCGCATCAGGAAGGGGCCCCTGGCCCAGGCTCTGGAATCTGGCCTTTCTCCTGAGCCATGGAAGGACCCTAACCCAGGCTCCAGGGGATCAGCCTCCTCCTTCTCCCCAGGGCATGGGGCCTCTATCCCTGCCTGGGGATGCTGAATTTCCCCTCTCCTCCTCCTCACCTCTTCCCCTTCCCCTCCCCCAGCACCTGGGCCTCTGGCAGTGACAGTTTCCAGTAACCCATGCTCCTTTCAGAATTCGAGCCGAGCAGGGATAAGGGCCAAGAGCCCGAAGAGGATGGGGAGTGGGGCGGGAGCCCTGCTGCCAGGAAATGTCTGGGACAATTGCCCTGCCTCACAGAGAGTGTTCGGCCACCTCTGATGCGGGACAGGAGCGCACAGATGAGGAAGGAGAGGACCTTAGAGCCTGTGCATCCTCCTCTCCAAGTAGGCAGGCGGGAGGAGGGGCCCCTGGGGCAGCTCAGGACTGAGACTTTCTCCCTCCAGGCGGGGCGGAGCCGCCTGCGCCTGCTCTCCGCGCTCTTCTTGCGTCGCCGTGGACTGGGGCGATTTCCAGAGCGCGGCACGGAAGCCCCTCTTCCTTTTGAAGCCCCTCTTCCTTTTGAATGACTTAGGCTCTCTTCGAATCTGAGTTTCTTCCTGCCCGGTTGATGCCAGCGTGGAGGGGGTTCCTTTCTTGTGTGGGGGTTTCAGATCCAGACCCAGCCATGTCAGAGTGGAAGGCAGTTCCCCTCTGCGGCTCCCGAAAGAGACATTCCTGAGCAATCATCGCAGCCACCCACCCCCACGGCACCAAAAGGCAGACCTCAGAGCCCTGGCAGTGCCTCCCTGCTCAGCCAGCAGGTTGCCATGGCGACGAGCCAGTGTAAGCCTCTTCATCAATAAGCCAGAGTCTTCCCAAGACGCCTCCGGAGCCTGGTCCCCCAGTACAGCCTTGGGGTGGGAAAGAAGCCACGGGGTTCCATACAGAGGTGGTTAAATAGCAGGAAGAGGAACTGGACTCAGTGAGAAAGGGCTCTGAGGCGACTGCATAGAACGGCTGTGTCTTCTGCAACCCCAGTCCTGACCCTGCAGTGAGAATTATTTGCTTGGTGGGAAATGGCAGGGGATATTCTGGATATCAGACTGCAGTGCTCACCAGACTTTGTTTGGGGGGCATGGGGGTGCAGGCTGTGAATCTGTCTTTTAGCTGGTACCCGTGCGTCCTCTGTGGCTGCAATGGGCCTTAATGAACCCACAGGGGTGCCCTGGGCTGATGTGGGTAGTAGTCTGTGGGCAGGAGTGCCTTTCCTTCCTGGCACAACTCAATGTGCAGACCTAGGAGGGACAGAAAGAAGTGGGGGCCGGGCGCCGAGGCTCGTCCCTGTAATCCCAGCACTTTGGGAGGCCAAGGCGGGCAGATCACTTGAGGTCAGAAGTTTGAGAGGAGCTTGGCCAACATGGCAAAATCCTGTCTCTACTTAAAATACAAAAATTAGCCAGGCATGGTGGCAGGTGCCTGTAACCCAGCTACTCGGAAGGCTGAGGCAGGAGAATATCTTGAACTGGGGAGGCGGAGGTGGCAGTAAGCCAAGATTGTGCCACTGCACTGCAGCCTGGGCAACAGATCGAGACTCTTAAAGAAAAAAAAAGTGGGGAAGCGGGGGCTTCCTCTGTAACCTGCTCTGCAGTTTGTGAAGAACTCCACTCCAGCCTGAACCTGTGCTCGGCACTAGAGCACCAACAGGAAGTAGGAGGATTTGACCTTGAACGCGGTGCTGATGTAGCTCCACCTCTGGTGATGTCCGGGATCCAGTCCACTGTTTGGACCACACAAAGCATGTTGGATCCTTAAGATATGAGGACTGGAGAGTTTGCCAGGCCAGGTTACAGACAGGATGCAAAGTATGCTTATTTCACTGGAGGAAAGGAGGTGAGGAGATGGGGTATTGCTTAGAAGGCTCGAACACAGACGGGGTCCTGCAGAGGGAATAGTTGGGTTCCCAGGGAAGAGGAGAGGGTGTCAAACGCCCAAGGAGGGCGTGAAGGGGAGGGAAGGTAGAGACGGAACAGAACATAGACTGGCCGCAGCAGCTCAGAGGCTGGGGCACCCCCATGGAGCTCACTCCCCTGAACCCCGTAGCGGGTTGCATGGTGCCCCCCAAAAGTGTATGTTCATATCCTAATCCCCAGAACCTGTGCATGTGACCTTATCTGGGAAAAGGGTCTTTGAGGTTGTAGTGAAGTATCTCAGATGAGATCCTTCTAGGGTTGGGTGCGGTGGTTCATGCCTCTAATCTCAGCACTTTGGGAGGCTGAAGTGGTGGATCACTTGAGGTCAGGAGTTTGAGACCAGCCTGATCAACATGGCAAAAGCCTGTCTCTATTAAAAATACAAAATTGGGCCGGGCGCGGTGGCTCACGCCTGTAATCCCAGCACTTTGGGAGGCCAAGGCGGGTGGATCACGAAGTCAAGAGATCAAGACCATCCTGGTCAACATGGTGAAACCCCATCTCTACTAAAAATACAAAAAATTAGCTGGGCATGGTGGCGCGTGCCTGTAAACCCAGCTACTCAGGAGGCTGAGGCAGGAGAATTGCCTGAACCCAGGAAGTGGAGGTTGCGGTGAGCTGAGATCGCACCATTGCACTCAGCCTGGGTAACAAGAGTGAAACTCTGTTTAAAAAAAAAAAATTAGCCAGGTATAGTGGCGCATGACTATAATCTCAGCTACTTGGGAGACTGAGGCAGGAGAATCATTGGAACCGGGAGGCGGAGGTTGCAGTGAACCAAGATTGCGCCATTTCACTCCAGCCTGGGCTACAGCAGTGAAACTCTGTCTCAAGAAAAAATAAAAAATAAGAAACTCAAGAAGAGAAAAACATAGAAAAGAGGAGAAGGGCACATGAAGACAGAGGCAGAGGTTGGAGTGGTGCCACCACGGCCGGGAGTCAAGACGACCGCTGGAAGCTGGCAGAGTTAGAGAACAGAATCCCCCAGGGCCTCCGGCGGGAGCACGACCCTGATGACATGTTGACTTCAGGTTCCCAACCTCAGCACCCTGAGAAGAGATGCTGCCACGTTCTAGGCCACCCCGTTTGTAGGAATTTGTACAGCAGCCCTAGGAAGCTAATACAATGCCAACGGAACGTGTCTGTCCCCTCTGTGACAATGTCAGGGAAAGAGGCTGCAGGGACGCCCTGCCCCCACCCCAGCTATGCCAGGCTGTCACTGGCCCCTTCCCCTGCAAAAGGATGCAGCACCATGCTTGGGGCACTCACCACCCAATCAGCAGGGAGGGAGGGGGCCTACCTGACTTGCTGGAGCAGGGCGGGTGTGGAGGAAGGAGATGCGCTCTCCACCACTCGGATTCAGGGCACGGGACAGCTCAGTGACAGACAGCAGGGACAGATACAGACAGAGAGGCTGTGATTTAAAAAAAATTCTACCCTTGGAAATCCAGACTTACAAGGACATGGGTTGGTCATGATTAGGCCAATCATTAAGATGATTCTTCACTTTACAACCAGCAGCTGCTTCGACGACTGCTCCTCCTCCTCCTCCTCCTCCTCCTCCTCCTCCCCCCTCCTCCCCACACCCCCGCCCCTCCTCCTCCCCCCCGCCTCCCCTCCTCCCCACCTCCTCCCCCCCTCCTCCCCTCTTCATCCTCA
>CM052652.1:30561708-30590728 GCA_028533165.1 Leontopithecus rosalia | reverse complement strand
CTGGTCAACATGGTGAAACCCCGTCTCTACTAAAAATACAAAAAATTAGCTGGGCATGGTGGCGCGTGCCTGTAATCCCAGCTACTCAGGAGGCTGAGGCAGGAGAATTGCCTGAACCCAGGAGGCGGAGGTTGCGGTGAGCCGAGATCGCGCCATTGCACTCCAGCCTGGGCAACAAGAGCGAAACTCCGTCTCAAAATATATGTATATATATGTGTGTGTGTGTATGTGTGTGTATGTATGTATGCATGCATTTAAAAGGTTAAGTTACGGTATGTGAGCAGCTCATGGACCAAACATGTTGGTCTCTGCCTGTGGTGTAAACGTGGAGGTCCCTCTCTCTCCTGTCTGCCTCCTCCATCCAAAGTGAGCACTTTCACCTCCTGGGCGTCCAACCTGCCAGACCCGGGGCTACGCATGAACAGTGTTCCTGTGCCTCTTCACATGTCAGCATCCAGAAATCTACCTTCTTCTTCACGGCAGCTGCAGATCCCATTCTTTCACCAGTTTCCTAAACCTGGAATCATCCTCGTATCCCCCTCTCCCTCCACCCTCTGATCTAAACCATCACCAAGATCTATGATTTGACCACCTTCCAAATATCTCAATCACCTCCTCCCTCCACCTTCACCACCATCCAGCTCTCCGTCCCCTCTTGCCTGGACAGTGGTCTCCGCCTCCCGACCCTTCTCCCACCCCCCACCTCCGCTACTCTATTCTCGGTAAGCAACTGGAGTACTTTTTTCAAAACGCAAAAGCGATAATGTCATCCTTACCCACTTAAAGCTCTCAGTGCCTTCCTTAAAAGTCTGAAGATAAAACCCAGATGCCTGTGATCACCTGCAGTATGTGGGCCTGCCCTCCTCCCTGCTGCCTGCCCCTGCTTTGAGCTCCAGCCCACCTGCCGAAGTCAGACATCAGACACACGGCAGCCCTCAGCACGGGCTGGGAATGCCTCCACCCTTTTCACCCAGGAAACCCCCATCTTTCCTGAGCTCTCACCCCGATCCATCACTTCCTCCAGAAGCCTCTTCTGATCTCTTCTGATCCTCTGTTAGCAAGAGACCTTCCTCTTGTTCTTCCTGGTTCCCAATCCCGCTGCCTCTCCTTCCTGGCGCATGTCACAGCCACACATTTTTGTATATCCAGAGATCATCTGATGAAGGCTCAGCCCCATTCCTTCCCAGTCCGTAGGTCCCATACTGAGGGCAGGATGAGGGGTTGTATAGTGTTGGAAATAGATGCTTGGTGCCACAAGAAAAATCAGCACTGAGACAAAGGATCTTTCAGCAACACAGTTTTTACTTCCTGGACTGCAGGAAGGGTACCCTCTCTAGCCGTCGTGCTAAAGTACAAAGAACAAAGGGGGCCGGGTGCGGTGGCTCACCTATAATCCCAGCACTTTGGGAGGCCAAGGTGGGTGGATCACGAGGTCAAGAGATCTAGAACATCCTGGTCAATAAGGTGAAACCCCGTCTCTACTAAAAATACAAAAATTATCTGGGCATGGTGGTGCGCACCTGTAGTCCCAGCTACTCGGGAGGCTGAGGCAGGAGAATTGCTTGAACCCAGAAGGCGGAGGTCGCGGTGAGCCGAGATCATGCCATTGCACTCCAGTCTGGGTAACAACAGCGAAACTCCGTCTCAAAAAAAAAAAAAAAAAAGAACAAAGGCAAAACACAAATTTGTCCCTTACACATTTAGGGTCGTCCTTATTGCTGTGTCTGATCTCCATTGGCTGGAGCCAGACCTCACAATCTAAACTAAAACCTGATGGCTAACAACTTAAAACTTTTCTAAACAGGTAAAAGCAGTGGAGAGCTGGGACATGCCTGTGAGAGCATCCATCACAGATATCTTGGTTAAGTACAAGGACACAGAATGTACTACGTGCCTGTAAACATAGCATGTCTAACAGCTACATAGGACAGGGCTTAACAAAGTTATTAGCACATGTATTCTTTAACAAGAAAGGAAACTTTAAAAAGGAACTTCTCTACTTCCCACAGCTGGGGAGGGGCTGAACTCCAGCAGGCACTTGGCAGGCTCAGGTGAGCAGGCACCTTGCTCCTGGTGTAGCCAGCGCCTCTTCTCCAGGGCTGCCTTGCCTCCTCTTCTCCTGGGGCTCGTGTTCTGCTGGGGCTCAGGCTGGTGTCTGCCTGGCAGGGCCTCCTGACAGTGCCTCACCTGGACAAAGCCTGGTGCCACCCAGAGGGTGGGGGGCAATGTCAGAGGAGACAGAAGCCGGAGTCCAATCCCACCACCATCTCCCAGCCGGAACAATGAATTGCTCTTACCAGTGGTCCGCTTGCTTTCTGCCTCCCTCCTCCCCTCCCGGCTGCTCCTTGGGGCCACATTTCTTAATAAAATCCCCCCAGCAAACCTGTCTCAGCCAGGCCCTGTTTCTGTGTCACCCAGGCTAAGACACCAATGTTTTATTCCTACCCTTGGCTTTTTATCCACTAGGACACACTGTTTTCTATGTGGAAAGTCCACATTGTAGCTTTTGTTTGGGTGTGGGGGACCCCAGGTTTTTGTGTTGGGTGCAGGAATCCCTGCAGGAGCCTCTTTTCTCTCCACGGGCCATTTCCCGTCCTTTCTCACCTCCCTGTCTTTCCTCCTCCCGCCTTCAGAACTGTCTCTCGGCCCGCCCCGCTGCTGATATTTAAACATGCAGATCTCGGCTTCTGTTTTGCATGAATGTGTGACCTTGGGTAGAGCTGCTCGTGCAGGATGGATGCGTTGTGGCTGCATTCAATCATCGGGAGCAGCCCAAGCCTTGAGAACCCACAGAGACCCAGTTCCCCATCCCTGGCTTTGGGATGGTAATGAACTTCTGAGAAATGGCTCATCAATAAATGGAGCTAAGAGCTCAGGGCAGCGAACCCTCTCTGTCAGGACCTTAATTACGATTGCAGAAATAAGTTGAGGGGGTGGGGAGCCACAGCGGGGAGGCGGGATGGGGCACTTAGGGTTAACCCCTGATTTCTTGGGTAGTGGTGGGTGGGCAGGCAAAGTGAAGTCCTCCTCTCTGGGGAGGAAAGGTTGGGGCTGAGGAGGCTGGGATTTTATTTTTGAGAGGAGTTGTTCCATTTTTCTCTCTCTTTCTGCTATGCCAAGCTGGGAGCACAGAGATTTTCCCAGCTTGGCAAGACCTGGCCCCTGGAAGGCTGCCCCGTGCTCCCTGAGAGCCCCTGGTTTGGAAGGAGCTGCTCCTCATACATTTTGGGTCACACCATGGTGGCTGTGGGGGGTCCGTGCTGGCACCCTGGAGGCAACAAGGAGCAGAGGAGGGGCTGCAGACAGTGGGATGGGTTGATTCTGCTGTAAATTTGACTCCATTGAGCTGGGAGTCTCTGGGCAAAGCCCATCCCCTCTAGGGCCTGTTTCTGAATCGCTACCTGGGAATCCTAAAATCTGGTTCTTGGGGTCATTGTGATGGCCAATGAAGTATGAGGCAGGCCTGGACATGGAAGATGAGCCCCTTAAAGTGGGTTTACCCTCTGCCACCTCCGAAGACACAGCCACATCATGCCTCTCCTCCCCATTGTCAGTCCAAAGCTGATTCCCTTTGGGGGTCTTCAGAGAGGGCCCTGCTGGGAACTTGGGAGCCATGGGCTCCTCCCCAGCAGCTCAGAGGGCCCCACAATCATGCCCCCTGCTTGCCCCTCACTCCCTCAAGAGATGCTGCTCAGCCCTGCCTCAGCCCCCCCTCAGCCCCTACCTTTGACCCTCCTGCAGGCTGGACAGAGGCTGCAGGGTGGAGGGGGGTGTCCAGCCTATTCTGTTTGATATCTTAGTGATTCCCATCCTGCACTCCACACCCTGGATGAACAGGCTCGGGGTGGATGGGAGACGGTGGTGCTGTGGGTCAGCACTGACCTCCCATTTTGCCAGGGCTGTCTTGAGAGAAGGATTCGAAGATTCTGAAAAGCCCTAGGGTCCCTCTCAGCCGTAAGAAACAATGATCATCACAACTGTTGTGCTTGGCCAAGAATCCACCAGGTCCCCACGTCCCAGCTCCGCCATGTACCCTCCAAGAAGGGAGGGTTAGCCTGGGCCACTCAACTGGCCAAGTGACCCACCAGGAGCTGCAGGAGCTGTGGTTGGAGGTGGCATCCTGGCCCTCCTAGAGTCCCTTTCTCCTAGGGAGTGATTGCCCATAAAGAAGTATTTTATTTAAAAAAATAAACACGTATATAAGACCCGATTTACTTTTTTTTTTTTTTTTTTTTGAGATGGAGTCTTGCTCTGTCACCCAGGCTGGAGTGCAGTGGTGTGAGCTCGGCTCACTGCAAACTCCGCCTTCCAGGTTCAAGTGATACTCCTGCCTCAGCCTCCAGAGTAGCCGAGATTACAGGTGCCCACCACCACACCCAGCTAATTTTTGTATTTTTAGTAGAGACAAGGTTTCACCATGTTGGCCAGGCTGATCTCAAACTCCCAACCTTCAATGATCTGCCCATTTTGGCCTCCCAAAGTTCAGGGATTATAGGCGTGAGCCACTGCACCCAGCCCCATTTGACTATTGCAGAAAAATTAACATTCAGATGAGCAAAAAAAAAGAATGAAATATAAATCATTCTAAAGCCTACCACCTGGAAAAACCCGCTAAAACCCGTGTGGTATGCTGCAGGATAATTTTCTTGGGGGGCTTTCCTGCTCCAAGCTTTATAATCATGGGAGGTGGTGAGTGTGTGTGCATGTGTGTGTGAGTGTGAGTGTGTGTGTGTGTGTGTGTGTGTATGATGAGAACAGACAACAGCAGGAAGCAAGGTGCTGAGATGCTGGGTCGTGGCAAAGCCGCCTGCCTTGGGGCTGGAATTTTCCATGGCAGTAAATCTGTCTCCTCTGAGAGGTGGCAGCACAGAGGACATGAGCGAGGTGCCAGCGTCAGTGCGGTGTTTACTGCACAGACAGAATATTTACAGCTCCATCTTTGGTGTGAAATGTGGCTCTTCCAGACCCCACGAAGGTCACTGGAATGTCAAGGAATTTATGGATGTTTTATAGCACATTTGTGCTGGCGAGCAAGATAACAGGATTCTGTTCCTCTGTACCCAGTGCCGAGAGACACCCACAGTGGGAAAAGAGTGAGCAGCTGGCCGGGAATCAGCTCCCCGCACACCCCGCCCAACCCTGCTCATTTATGCTCGTGTGTACTCTATTTGTCCACGTGTATGTAGAACATATGTTACTCCAGGCAGGGGAGGGGAAGTTCAAGTGTGCAGAAGGGAGAACAATTACAAAAATCATGAATCACAATTCTGTTTCTGCTTCTACTGTTAGAGCTGATTCTTTGTTTTACGTAAGAGTTGCTGCCTTAATTAAAGCTGGTAAAGTCCTGAGTAGATTACACTTCTAGACCCTAGATTCGCAGCAAGGGGCAGAGACCTTAGAGAGAATAAAATCCATAGTTGTCATTTTCAGCGAGGAAGCCAAAGCCTGAAGAATGTTTGCTGAATGTGCTTTCATGTTATTAGAGTTTTCGAGGAACGCTTTTGAATGTTACCTCTTATGCATCTCAGAGGCCAGCTAGGTTTGGCTGCCTTTTCTGGGAGTGGACCCTAATAATCCTCTGCAGGTGGTTCCTAGCTAGTTAGAAACCAATCACCAGCCAATAGAAAGCCACGTGCCTTCTGTTGTTACAAACTCCTCTGCCTTCTTGTGGGTTTTTTCTGCCCAGGCACTGGTCGGATCCTCTTGAATTTAAGTCATCTGTGTATTCATTCATCTGCCCAACGTGTCTCTGTGTCTCTGATTAGAGAGTCTGTGATGTGGCCCTTGGGGACACAGATGGGAACAACACAAAGGCAGTACCCGAGGAGTTTCCATCTCGTACGGCGCCGGAACCACTGCTGCTAAGACACAGGTGAGTCCTGGTGACTGCAGAGAGCTCTGCTCCCAGGGACGCTTCCCCAGCTACAAGTACCAGGCCAGGAGCCCACGCTCGGCCATGGTACTGTTCCTCTCAGCATTTCCCTTCCCTCTTTTCAGCCTCAGCCACACTCTCTGTAAAAGCATTTTGCTGAATTAAGTGAACTTCCATCATTCTGGGTTGTTGTAACTCTAAGAGGAAGTGGCCAAACAGCCTGAAAGAGATGTTAGGGTCGAGCCTGTTGCTGATGTCTTCAGAGTGGGGTTGGCGTGGAGGGGAATTTGGAGATGATGGAACATTACAAGGAGCAAAGTCCATGGAAGCAAACAAATGGGGGCAGGGAAACCTTCATGGTTGGACACCACAGAATAAAGACAGAAGGGATAACAGAGTGACAGAAAGGTCACCAGCAGATGCTGACATTAGTGGGTGAGGGCACAATTAAGATCAGGATATTTATGTGCCTCCAAGCATCTCCTTACAAATTGTTTATTAGATACAAAGACAAAAGAGTAACTTAGTTGTGGAGACACCCGGAAGACAGCACCTGAACCGTGTGATTAAGACTAATTTCACCGACAGGACAACTAATGACCAGGTGCTCCCAGATATGATGCGCTGGGGAGGGTGCAGCATCACTGCCATAGGGTCCCCAGAAAGATGCCTGACTTGAATTTGATCACCAAGAAACATCAGAAGAACCCAAATCAGGGGATGTTCTGCAAAGTAACTGGCCCATAGTCTTCAAAAATGTTATGGTAAAGGAATGTGAAGAAAGGCTGAGAAGCTGATTCAGATTAAAGGAAGCTAACGAGAGGTGCCAGTGCAGCTTGTGGTCTTCCGTTCGGTTCTGGACCAAGCAGCTCATGGCAAGAAAGGATATTATTTGGATAATTGGTGAAATTTAATATAAACTGTGGGGCCAGGCACAGTGGCTCACATCTGTAATCCCACCGCTTTGGGAGGCTGAGGTGGGCGGATCACCTGAGGTCGGGTGTTCAGACCAGCCTGGTAAATATGGTGAAACCCCGTCTCTACTAAAAACACAAAAAAATTAGCCAGACATGGTGACAGGCACCTGTAATCCAGCTACTTGGAAGACTGAGGTGGGAGAATCACGAACCCGGGAAGCGAAGGTTGCAATGAGCCGAGATTGAGTCACTGCACTCCAGCCTGGGTGACAGAGTAAAACTATGTCTCCAAAAAAAAAAAAAAAAAAAAAAAGACTGTGGATGCGAAAATATCTTATCAGTGATAAGTTTCCTGATTTTGATTGTTGTACTTTTCTTTATTCTTGGAAAAGTGCACCTAGAGGCAGAGACATGATGTCTCAGACTTACTCTCCAAAGGTGCAGGGGAAGAAGGGTGTGCAGAGAAAGCGAGATGGTTATAAGGCAGAAAACAGAAATTCGTTGAGTCTGATGGAGTCTATGGGAGTTCCTGGCACCATTCTTGCAACTGCAGCTTTTCCTAATTTGAAACTATTTCAAAATAAAAATTTACCAAAAAAAACAAGTACAAGCAGCTCAGTACATTGTGAAATTCAGTAAGTTGCTGGTCTTAAATCAAAACCTACCTGATTTGAGATTGATCTGTTCATCATGACCATATAAACATAATTCAAAGGAGCCAGTGCCATTAACCAGGCCACTGAGACTCTCGGTTCCTTTGCCCCTTCTCTGGTAAGTACTCGGGTAGCAAAAAAACTCAGTTATTCGTTACTTCTACCTGGCGAGCCAAAAAGTTGTCCAGTCTAAACTGAATCAGTGATCTCTCTCTTCCTTCCTCCCTCCTTTTCTTCTTCCTTCTTTCCTTTCTCTCTTCATTCTTTCCTCCTTCCCTCCCTTCCTTCTTTCTTCCTTTTCTTTTTTTTTTGAAAGCCACTAACTTTATTGATCTAAAAAACTTCACAACAACAGTGACTGTTCTGCCAAAAAAGGAGCCAAATGGTATCAAACGGACTGAAAATGAGGGTGGGGGTGAGGGATAGGGCCAGGATTCCATTCAGGAAAGCCAGTAACTGTCATCAGGGAACTGGCAACGGAAAAAGGAAGAGGGAGGCATGCAAGAGCAAGAATCCAGAAAAGTTGAAATGGTTAGTGGAGGAAAGTCCCAAAGACCCTGGAGTATATCGGAGCTGAGTACGACAATAGCAATCTTTTCCTTTGTAGCGGACGGGGAAGGAGTCCCTGCTTGGCTGCAAACTCTGGATGAGGGCTGGGGATTGAGAGCTTCCCAGAGAGCATCACAAGAAGGCGTCGCACCACTCTCGAAGGCATCCAAAGCAGTCCCGGGACTGCTTGGCGTTGGCACCACAAGTATCCTTCAGCCATTCCTGGAAGAGGTCTTCATCTTTCTTTAGCACCAAAAACTGGCCAAGGACAACATAGGCCTTGTCAAAGCCCCTTTCCTCCAGCTTCTTGCCCCGGACTTCACCAATCCCGGCCAGGCTCCCCACTGGCTTTTCCCCCATGGGCTCTGCCACGAAGTCTCGGTGCTTTTGGGAGGTTGTCCTCTTGATCAGGCTTAATCGGCAGCTTCAGTTCCCGTAACAGTTCCTCTCTTTCTTCCTTTTCTTTTTCTCCAATTTTCATTTCTTCTCTGATACTGAATTGCCAGCATTTTCTTTCTCTTTCCTTCCCTCCTTCCTTCCTCCCCTCTCTCCTCTCTCTTTCCTTCTTTTTCATTTAGTTTCCAAGTCAATAGTTACTTTGATGTGAAAGAACATCTTCCTTCTTGCTTTCCTGGTTTCCATTTTTCCAGATAGAAGTGGAAGAAACAGTCTTGAAAAGTGCTGGGTGAGAAAAAAAAAGAGCGGCATTGAAATTAAATATTGTGATGATGTAAAACAGTAAGCAGCCCTGCTTGACAGCCCTGACAGCTATTTGTTCTAGAAAACAGCATTTATGATGTCAGTCCTATACCAGAGTATGTTTGAATTAAAATAATTATGGCTGATAGCACAACAAAGATCCCTGGTAGTCAATCATCCTTCACAAATACCACAGATAGAACCTTCCCGGTGGCGGGAAAAGGCTGTCAATAGGCGAAAGCAACAAAGGACGTGCCGGAGATCCCTCCGGAAACCCAGATCTCCTCCCCGAAGCCACAATGCCTCACCTCTGAAAGAAGCCCATGTGTAAGAGGGACGGCTTCTGAGGCTACACCACCTGTGGGACTGAGTGGATGGGTCACTATCCCCCCCGCCGGGATACACTGCATCTTTCTCAGGTCAACTGTGTGGACTGAATTGACATGCTTATGATTGTTGTTATTATAATTATCTGAGACGGGGTCTCCATCCATCACCCAGGTTGGAGAGCAGCGTGATCACAGCTCACTGCAGCGTCAACCTCACGGGCTCAAGTGATCCTCCCACCAAGCCTCCCCAGTAGCTGGAACTACAGCCATGTACCACCACACCTGGCTAATTTTTAATGTTTTGTAGAGATGAGGATCTCGTTATGTTGCCAGGCTGGTCTTGAACTCCTGGCTCAAGTGATCCTCCTGCCTTAGCCTCCAAAAGTGCTGAGATTCCAGATGTGAGCCACCGTGCCCAGTGACCCACTGTTTTGGTGATAGCATATGGACAACCCAAAGTGAACGTCTGTGTCTGCTTTCTCTTTTGCAATTTTAAATTTGAAATTACAAATAGTGCTGATTCAATTTTTGTGCCAAAAAGAGGATCATTGAGGACCTGGCTGAGATGGCCTGATGCTCAAAAATCCTTATTGACCCATAGGTAGACCCCCTTCCAGTTTATTCCTGTTGCTTTAAGATTTAATTCTTCGGCCAGGTGCGGTAGCTCACGCCTGTAATCCCAGCTCTTTGGGAGGCTGAGATGGGCAGATCACTTGAGGTTAGGAGTTCGAGTCCAGCCTGACCAACATGGCGAAACCCTGTCTCTACTAAAATACAAAAATTAGCTGGGCATGGTGGCACATACCTTTAATCCCAACTACTAGTGAGGCTGAGGCAGGAGAATCGCTTGAATGTGGGAGGTGGAGGTTGCAGTGAGCCAAGATCGTGCCATTGCACTCCAACCTGGGCAACAAGAGCAAAACTCTGTCTCAAAGAAAAAAAAAAAAGATTTAATTCTTTCCAGAGTAAAGCACCTCCAAGGTGGTCACAGCTTAGCACCCTTTAGGCTTAAGGGAAGTTGTTGGGTTTGGGACTGAAAGCTACTGGGACTTGAAGGGGTAGGGAAGGAATGAGAGGAGGGTCAGGGGGGCCAGGAGATAAGCAGAGAAAGGGGGAGTTTCCTGGGGCCCAAAGCTGGGCCCTGGTAATGGGGAGCCTCATCCCCTCCACCCATTCAGTTCTGTGCAGGCTGAGCAGGGCAGAGCTTGCAGATACTAGCCTGGGTCAGAGCCCCCCATGAACTCTCCACTCCTTCACCCTAACTCTTCCTTCTCTCCCTCCTCCACATTCTGGACCTGCTCATCCCAGCTCAGGTGGTGAAACTCTGTTCAGGCTGGTCAGTTTCTCTGCATGAGCTCGGGACTGAGGGGTGTGGAGGAACTCCCTCTGCATCTCTGTATGGACCTCCCTCTGCACTGGGACCGAACAGTGTCACCCCAGAATTCACGTCTGCATGGAACTGCAGAACAGGGCTTGGTTTGGAATAAGGGTCTCACAGACATAATTGAATCAAGGGTCTAGAGGCAATGGGTGGGCTCTAAACTGAATGACTGGGATCTTTGCAAGAGAAAGGAGAGGACATTTGGGATGCACAGACACAGAGAGGCAGGCAGATGGGAGTGATGTGTCTGTAAGCTAAGAAACCAAGGATCGCAGGGAGCCACACGAAGCTGGGAGATAGGCCTGGACATCTCCCTCGGAGCCTCCAGAAGAAAACAGCCCCCACCTTGATCTTGAACTTCCAGGCTCCAGAACCAGGACAGCATACATTTCTGTTCTTTGAAGCCACTCGGTTTGTGGCAGTTTGTTACAGCAGCCCTAGGAGACTTCCTTTCTTGCTGGCACTAATGTTAATTGAGCAGCTACTGTGTTCCAGCGGCTCTGCCACGTACTGGAAGCAATACCGAGACCAGGCAGCCTGTGCCACGGCAGAGCCCTGGGTAGCGGGCAGGTCTACTGGGATTAGAACTCTAGATCCCATAGATCAGGGGAACCCAAGCCCCTGTTAGGAACCCAGCCTCGAAGCAGGAGATGAGCTGCTGTCCAGACAAGCAAGTGAAGCTTCTTCTGTATTTACGGCCACGCCCCACTGTTACGTCACCGCCTGAGCCCCGCCTCCTGTCCCATCCGCCTTGGCGTTAGATTCTCCTAGGAGCCGGAACCCTGTCGTGAACTGCACATACTATGGACCTAGGTGGCACGCTCCTTATGACAGTCTCACGCCTGAGGATCTGTCACTGTCTCCCATCACCCCCAGATGGGACCCTCTACTTGCAGGAAGACAAGCTCAGGGCTCCCAATGCTTCTACATGATAGTGCAGTTGTATAATTATTTCATTATATATCACAGTGCAATAAGAACGGAAACGAAGTGCAAATACATGGCACGTGCTCCAATCATCCCGAAACAATACCACCCCCAGCGCTGGTCTGTGGAAAAACCGTCTTGCACAAAACCAGTCCCTGGTGCCGGAAAGGCTGGAGACCCCTGCCACAGACCATCACAGTTCCCTTCTCCAGGCCTAGGCTGGGTCCGCGGCGAGTAGACGTTTGGCATCCTTTATGTGGACTGCAGGCGCTCAGGAAGCTGTAGTGTTGGCCCGGTTATTCTGATGCGGAGACGCTGTGCTTCCACTGGTCGTAAATGAGCTCTGAATGCCTTCACGTTTCCAGCTCTCACCTCTGAATATGAAATGCTGTTCTTTTACAGGACAAGTTGCCCAGGAAGACCAATAAAACCGAATAAAGGCCAGGCACAGTGACTCACGCCTGTAATCCCAGCCCTTTGGGAGCTGAGGCGGGCGGATCACTTGAGGTCAGAAGTTTGAGACCAGCCATGATGAAACCCCGTCTCTATTAAAAAAATACAAAACTTAGCTGGGCATCGTGGAGTGTGCCTGTAGTCCCAGCTACTCAGGAGACTGGGGCACAAGCATCGTTTGAACCCAGGAGGTGGAGGCTGCAGTTGGCCGAGATGGCGCCCACTGCAGCCTGCGCAGTGGAACGAGACTCTGTCTCAAAAGAAAAAATAAAAAGGAAAAATAAAAAACTATAGACATGAAAGGCGGTTCGCCACAACCAAAGAGCTTGAGAAATTGAACTTTGGATGAGGAGTCGAGATGCAAAGTGAAAGGAGAAAGGTGTGTGTGGGGAACCCCAGAGGTGGGCCTGTCCCTGGAGGGAGAAAGGCAGGGCCCCCAGCCCGCGGGGCTGAGTCTTCTCTCTGATGCTAACGATGCCAGCAGAGACACTGCCCTTGGCACAGGGAGAAGGAGGAGCTGAGCGGAGGGTTTACCTTCGGGGCTCTGCAGTGCTACCTGGCTGGATCTCAACTTCGAGGTGATAGCTGGCTGGTAGAAGCCCTTGTGCATCACCAAGAGCACCTTTTTGGACCACTTTTCAGACACACAGGGGGCTGAGCACTTTCCTGCATGACCTCACTCGCTTCTCACTGAGAACTCACACAGGAGGTGTCACTATCCCCATCTCACAGATGGGAAGACTGAGGCCCAGAGGAAAGTAATACCTTCCTGAGGTCAGTAAATGCAAGCTTCCTGACATTCTGTGTCCACAAGAGTAACACCTGGTGAAATGTATGGCTAAGTCTAAAAGACCTCTTTCAATAACTGGAAAATGACATAACTAAGAAGAAAGCATAGTGCCCTGTGTCTATCAGCAGCATTTTCTCTGTTTCTTAATGGCAGAAATACATAGGTGCATTTTAGAATTGATGGTGTCTTAGATTCCATGATACACAGTATTTAATATTTGTTCATTCAATAGGCATTTTTCGGTGCCTGCCAAGTGCTAGGCTTGACAGCAGACTATGTAAACACAAGTTTGAGAAAGTGCCTGCCCTCAAGGAGCTGATGCCTTACAAGAGAGATGAGGCAGATGATTGAAATATTTATAATGTAATTGAGAAGTTCCTTGAGAGGCAGACAAAGTGCCTCTGGGTACAGAGTATGACAGGTTCTCCAGATGGGACAGTGTTTGAGAGTAGGGACTTAACAGGGAGGCAGAGACAGGAAGCTTAGCAGGGAGCTCTGCATGCACTCTGGCTTCATCTCCATCTGATATGGTTTGGCTGTGTCCCCACCCAAATCTCACCTTGAGTTGTAGCTCCCATAATTCCCTCATGTTGTGGGAGGGACCCAGTGGGGGATAATTGAATCATGGGGGTGGTTCCCCCATACTGTTCCTGTAGTAGTGAAAAAGTCTCACGAGATCTGATGGTTTTATAAGGGGAAACCCCTCTTACCTGGTTCTCATTCTCTCTCTTGCCTGCCGCCATGTAAAACCTGCCTTCCACCTTCCACCACAATTGTGAGGTCTCCCCAGCTATGTGGAACTGTGAGTCCATTAAACCTTGTTTTCTTATAAATTGCCCAGGCTCAGGTATGTCTTTATCAGCAGCATGAAAACAGACTAATACACTAACTATCCAGACTTCCTTTCTAGTCTGGTTGCCTGAGTGCCAGGTGAGCTCCCAGAGGGCCCTGGCCCTATATCCCCAGCCCCAGTGCAGAGCTGTACGGGGAAGCCTCGAATGAAGGCTGTCAGGGGTGGAGTTACAGTTCAGAGAACCAACCACTCACCTCTACGAGCTGTTTGTCTGGTGAGGGGTGGTAGAGGCAGGAGTCGGGGGAGAGCATTATGATTTTCAGTAGGGAAAAATTCTATGGGCAACCTCCAAACATCACCCGCATGGGGAGAGAGTTTTAGAGTTCACACTCTGATGCATGGAATTGGGGTCTAATTCCTTCTATCTCCTGACTCTCTCCCTGCCACATAAAACTCTGTCCACAGCAGCACAGTGGCATGGAAGCAAAGCTCTGATGGTTTAGAAGCTAGTCAGCCTCCAAGCGTGATTCCCTGGACTCAGGTGCTTACTAGCTAGGAAGATCATTCATTCACTCACTCTTCCCGCAATCATTTGCTCAGGACACATTTTCTAAGTTCCTGCTACACACTGGGTGGTGTTCTAAGCATGGAGACCTGGCGGGGAACAGGACGGGTGTTTAGGATTTACCCTGAATGGGATGTCAAGTCAGGAGCACAGCCCCTGGTCCAGGAGCTGGGGCTGAGGCTGGGATATAGGGGTGAGCACACCAGCCACACACCGAGTGGAGTAGGTCTGCGCATGTTTATGTGTAGGTGTCGTGGAGTAAATGGTTTAATTACAGCAGCACTGTGCACCAGCTTTCCATTAATAATGCAGTGAATTTCGGCAGCAGATTAAATCCTATAAAGGAGTAAATTGCCCAGGAAAGTGAAGTACCGTCGTGGTTGAGGACAGTCAGTACATTATGGGTCTTTGATTAGATAGAAGCCCAGGGCAGCGGGCAGATGGGCTCTTAGAAACGCACACATATGAGGAAAACAGGAACTGCATCAATCAACTTATCAATGTCACTTAAAAGGAACTGGCTGGTGCTAAAGGTGCGAGGGCTGGGAAGGGTCGCCCGGCCCAGGGAGATTATGGCTCCAGCATTAGCACCAGGGCTGGGCTGTGGCTTAGCTGCCTGTCCAGAGTTCTAGCTAATGGGCCTTTAAGAACTTGACTTTTATGAGCAGCGTTAGGAGCCTGTCGTAAAACAATGTTAGGGAGAAGAGCTGGCTGTTTCTTGATCTGAGTGGCTTCTGATGCCAGAAACATACTGCAGAAGGGAGGCCTGAGCTCAGACTTCTGGGTTCCCCTGCAGTCCCCACAGGGAAAGTGGGCAAAAGGGAGGAGCTGTCCAGCACCCCGGGGAGGGAAGGGCCAGAGCAGCCCTGCCCCTTGGCCTGAGGAGCAAAAACCCAGTCCAAGTAGCTCTGGCAAATCCCTGCTGGCCTTGGTTCTGACTTGGAGGAATTCCAACAAGGTGCTGGGGGTGAGATGCGCTGGGCTGGGCCTCCTAGCTGGCAGGCAGGGGTGGGGGGCTGGTAGGTAGGGCTGAACACGAAGGGGTACCAGCAGGTCAGCCCCACAAAGGCAGCAATGTTTGCCTGCTTTGTTCACTGGCGTCTCCCTACCCCAGAGTCTATGCAGAGCAGCACAAAAGCTTCCTACTGTTGCAGCCTTTCTTTCCTTCTGGTCTTAGTCTGCAGGACATGCTCTCACCCTGAAATCCTGCGTGGCCTGGCTAGGAAGAGGCTGATTCAGCCATTCAATTGGCAGTTCTGTTTTGTGTGTCCACGGTCTTAAATCGGCAGCTTTCCCCGTGAATATATCTTGTACCTCTGGATTTTAAGCCCTCTGAGGGCAAAGGATGGTTTCATTCCCATTGTGTCCCAGGGCAGTGGTCTTGGAGAGGGACCCACGGACTCTGGGGGCCACACAAGAGCGTCCGTTGGGGATCAGGAAAATAATGTTAGAACTTCTAGTTATATTTATTTTTTAGTATCATTGTTTTAGCCGATTCTCACACTGCTATTAAGAATACCTGAGACTGGGTAATCTATATAAAAAAGAGATTTCCTGTAGGCTATACAGGAAGCCTGGCAGGGGAGGCCTGAGGAAATGTACAATCAAGGTGGAAAGCTAGGGGAAGCAGGTACGGCTTAAGTGTCTGGAGCAGGAGGAGAAGTGTGAAGGAGGAGGTGCTACACATTTTTGTGTGTGTATGTGAGACAGAGTCTCGCTCTGATGCCAGGGTAGAATGCAGTGGCGCAATTTCAGCTCACTGCGACTTCCGCCTCCCAGGTTCAAGCAATTCTCCTGCCTCAGCTTCCCAAGTAGCTGAGACTACAGATGTGTGCCACCATGCCCAGCTAATTTTTGTATTTTTAGTAGAGACACAGTTTCACCATGTTGGCCAGGATGGTCTCAATCTCCTGACCTCGTGATTGGCCCACGCTTGGCCTCCCAAAGTGCTGGGATTACAGGTGTGAGCCACTGCACCCCATCTGTTTTTTTTTCTTCTGAGACAGAGTCTCCCTCTATCACCCAAGCTGGAGTACAATGACGTGATCTTGGCTCACTGAAACATCCGCCTCCTGGGTTCCAGTGATTCTTCTGCCTCAGCCTCTCAAGTAGCTGAGATCACAGGCATGTGCCAGCATACCCAACTAATTTTTGTATTTTTGGTAGAGATGGGGTTTTGCCATAGTGGCCAGGCTGGTCTTGAACTCCTGACCCCAAGTGATCTAACTGCCTTACCTCCCAAAGTGCTAGAATTACAGGTATGAGCCACTGCACCTGGCTCGTGCTACACACTTTCAAACAATGAGATCTCATGAGTACTCACTCACTGTCATGAGAACAGCAAGGAGGAAATCCACCCCCATGATCCAGTCACCTCCCACTGGCCCCTCCTCCAACACTGGGGATTACAATTCAACCTGAGATTTGGGAAGGGACACAGCCCCAAACCATATCAGTCATGTTTTAAATTTTTCCATTTTGTGTATATGTTTTTTTTTTTTTCTTGAGGCAGAGTCTTGCTCTGTCACTCAGGCTGGAGTGCAATGGCATGATCTCAGCTCACTGCAACCTCTGCCTCCTCGGTTCAAGCAATTCTCCTGCCTCAGCCTCCTGAAATAACTGGGATTACAGGCACGTGCCACCACAGTCGGCTAATTTTTGTATTTTAGTAGAGACAGGGTTTCACCATGTTGGTCGGGCTGGTCTTGAACTCCTGACCTCATGATCCACCTGCCTCAGCCTCCCAAAGTGCTGGGATTACAGGCGTGATGTCTATATATTTTATAATGTGTGTTCTGCCAGTTATTCTAGCCCAGTGGTATTCAGCAGGGAAGGATTTTGCTCCCAGGAGACATTGGGTAATGTTTGGAGGATGTTCTGATTGTCACAGTTGGGGGAGCGAGTTGCTATTGGCATCCAGTAGGTAGAGGCCAGGGGTGCTAATCAACATCTTACAGTGCACAGGACCGGCCCACAACAGAGAATGATCTGGCCCCAAGTGTGGACGGTGCTGGGGCTGAGACACTGTGGCTTAGCAACTACTGAAGTCTCCTTGTTCCTTGATTTTAACATCTGTAAAAACAGGATAAGACTAGTGCCTGCCCCATAGGTTTTTATGAGTGAGCAAATACAGGTGAGGCATTTAGAACCAACATTAGCTCTTACAATGGTATATGTATTAGTTTATGAATCAATAATTGCATACATATTGTGGGTGGTGTTCAAAACTTTATTCTGATAGAAATACACCACCAAAAACATTTGAAGCACTGGAATAGATAGGTGGATAGATGGTGAACTTAGTGATAACACCAGATAACACTTTTCTGAGTGGCAGAAATTTGCTGAGTGTGCTTCAAATGCTTGGACTTGCTGGCTCTGTCAATAGTCCGATGGGGTAGGTGCTCAATAAATATCTGTGGCTAAACAATTAACATTAGGTTAAATACAAATTCCTTAGGCTTGGCCCAGACAACACTTACCCTGAAGATTTGGAGGGGAGATTAATTTCACTTGGTATACTCATGAAACACTCCAGGAAGAACCAGGATTAGAGACATTGATCTGAATTCTATGGGCATAGGGAAGTTTGGGGGTCATATAGAGTCTCGAATGCCAGGCTAAATGGTTTAGACTGTAACCTCAGATAGTATGAGCTTCAGAGGGTTTTTTTGCACAAGATTTTTGAACAATGAAGAGGTGACATGATTGTAGGTAACTTTAAAATAGCTTAAGGCTCCATGTGACCAAATCTCTTCCTGGAGTCACAGAGAATAACTCAGTATCCAAGAATAATTAAAAATCTTTACTTGCTTTTCTTAAGAGCATAATACAGGGAATTTTGCTTATGATCTCAGCTCCACTAGTTATGAGTCTAGCTTCACGAGTGTAGCTTCCTGAATCTAGTTCCTGTTTTATTCCAGCTGGGGAAGATTTAGAGGGAATGGAGGAGGATGCCCTGGTGAGTGTGCAGGGAAGTCACGGTTTTTAAATGCCGACCTAGATGGCAGGATGAGCATCTCCCCTCTCTGGATCAAGGGCATCTCCACAGAAAACGCAGTCAGCAATATCACCTAGGAGGATTCAGGGCCAGCCTGGGATGGGTAGTGTGAATGCAAATGCCCAGCCCAGTGTGGTGTAAGTGCAAATGACCAAGTAGCTGACTCCCTGGGGTGGGGAGGTGATCTCTGAGGCAGTCAGGAATTGTGAGGAGTGATGGGAGACAGTGAAGGGTCCCCCAGGCCAGAGCTTCTTCCCTGCCCCCTTTCTGATAGTTAGAAAGCCCACCCCTAAAGTTTCTTGCCTTTAGCAGAAAGTTTCTATCTCTATCTCAATGCAACATGTAGGGATCCTATAAGGCATAAAGTTTAAGCAATATTCTTTCTTCCCTTTTGCATTCAGGAAGCACTCTTTGAGCTGCTGAACACTTAATATTCAGCCCTTTCTCCTAAGGAGGAGCTATACAAATGAAGAACTGAGAACATGCCCTCAGATGCTGTCTCTCAGATGCTGTACACACAGCGCTGTTTCCACCACACCAGCTTGTAGGGACTCCTGTGGAGCAGGAAGCTACACACGAGCACTCACCCTATTAGTAACAACCATGATGGAGGCTTCTGAGAGGTGGAGGAGAGGGTGTGGCAAATCGGCAAGGAAGGGGTCTGGGGTCCAGCCCAACTGGGATGGTCAAGGCTCCCTGTTCAAGGGTAAGCTGGCCTTGGTCACCTGCTTCAGGTTCGTGACAGATGGACTGATAAAATGCAATGAAAAACAAAAAGCCAATGTCAGCACATAACACGCGTCTCTGATGTATGATCAGGAACAAAATCATGGGCAGCCCAAGTTGCTATTTTAACTCAGTGTGGGGACAGCTGTAAGGAGCAAAGGTGATTGCTTTATGTATTCAGCCTTCTGAGAGCCTTCCTTACTTTCAAATGTTCTCTTTCTAATTAAGAAACAAAGTATCCTGTTTGATTGGCAGCCACAGTGGATGAAGTCCCCAAAAGGGAAGTAAATGCCACCTATGATCTGGGAGAGAAAGAGAATCAAAGGAAGCAGAAGCTGCTGCCTCCTACCCTCGCCACGGCCTTCCTGGGAACATCATTTGTGGGCTTAGTCTTTAGATCATTCGCTGGCTGATTCAGTAATTCCCTTGTTCATTCATTCATTCATCCATTCATAACTCATTCTTTGTTTCTCTCATACATGACTCACAATTTACCGTACTGTGACAGCTGACATTAATTGAGATGCTGTGCGACAGACACAGGCATTGCAGATGAATTTTGTAGTTTGTACTAAAATCTACAAACATTGCTAAAAGAAAATAAAGATGGTCTACATAAATGAAGTGATAGACCATAATTTTTCAGTGGAAGACTTAATATTTTACTATGTCAATTCCTTTTAAATTTATTTATGGATAAAGATGTAATCCCAACTAAGATCCCAGCAAGACTTTTTTCTTTTGGTAAAAATGGATAAACTTATTGTAAAACATATATGGAAAGCCAAAGGGGCTAGAATAACCCCAGCCATCTTGACAAGAACAAATTTGGGAAACATTTTCTGATTATAAGATTTTTTCAAGATGTACTAATAGCATGAGTGCTTGTGTGTAGCTTGTCACTCCACAGCGGTCCCTACAAGCTAGTGTGGGGAAAACGATGCTGTGGGTGAAATCAAGATCAAGGCAACAGTCATGCCCTCAGTAGGTAGGTTCCCAGGGGGGTTCACTGTGCTCTGTGCTTTCGTCTTCTTTGGCTGACTTCTAGTCCTGCAGCCATTGCCCCGTGCAGCTGCTGGGAATACACATAGCACTGTTTCTCCCACACCAGCTTGGAGGGGCTCCTATGGAGCAGGAAGCTATACACCAGCACTCACCCTATTCGTAAATCTTGACAAAATCTTGTAATCAGAAAATGTTTCCCGAATTTGCTCTTGTCAAGATTGCTGGGGTTATTCTAGGCCCTTTGGCTTCCATCTATGTGTTGCAGTAAGTTTATCAATGTTTACAAAAAAGAAAATCTTGGGATTTTGATTGAGATTACATTTTTATCTATAAATTTAAAAGGAATTGATGTAGTAAAATATTAAGTCTTCAGCTTCAAAATTGTGGCCTCTCACTTCATTTATGTAGACCTTCTTTATGGTCTTTCAGCAATGTTTGTAGTTTTTGTTACAAACTACAAAAATTTAGCATTCTTACACATCTTTTGTAAATTTATTCCTAAGTATTTCACAGTTTGGGTGTTATCATAAATGAAATTGTTTTTGAAATGTCATGTTCATGCTGCTTCCTGTTAATATATATTCAATTGATTTTTATATATTAACTTTATATCCTAATACCTTTATAAGTGCATTTATTCAATCTGATAGATTTTCTAAAATTATTAACCCATGGGATGTTCTGTGTAAACAATCACGTCATGTGTTGATGAAGAACAGTTTTACTTATTCCTTTTAATCTTATGGCTTTTATTTCTTTTTCTTGCCTTATTGCATTTCCTGGAAACTTTAATACAATGTTGAATTAAAGTAATGAAAAAGGACATCTTTGTTCTAATTAGATTTTTCACCATTACATATGATATTAGCTGAAGGATTTTTTTGTAGAAGCCTTTTTTTTTTTTTTGGAGATGGAGTTTCATAAGCTTGTTGCCCAAGCTGCTGGAGTATAATGGTATGATCTTGGCTCACTGCAACCTCCACTTCTCAGTTTCAGGTGATTCCCCCGCCTCAGCCTCCCAAGTGGCTGTGATTACAAATTACAGGCACCCGCCACCATGCCTGGCTAATTGTTGTATTTTTAGTAGAGATGGGGTTTCACCATGTTGGCCATGCTGGTCTTAAACTCCTGACCTGAGGTGATCCGCCTGCCTCGGCCTCCCAAAGTGCTGGAATTATAGGCATGAGCCACCAAGCCCAGCCGTTAGAAGCTTTTTAACAGGATAAGGGAGATCCCTTGTCTTATTTTGCTGAGACTTCTGATTACAAATTGATGTTGAATTTTGTCAGATGCTTTTCTGAAACTATTGAAGTGATCATATTCTTTTCTTTTAGCCTGTTAATAATAGGGGCATACTTTAAATTGCTTTATGTCAATCAATTTGACAACTTATAAGAAATAGATAAATTCTCTGAAAAACACGAACTACCAAAGCTTATTCAAGAAGAAATAGATTATATGAATAGAGTTAATTACATTGATTGATTTTAGAAGATTAAAACAATCTTGCATTCTTGGGATAAACCCTATTTGGTCAGGATGCATAATCTATGTTATGTATCAATGAATTCATTTAGCCAAAACTTAAAAGAAGCTTTTAGTATCTGTGTTCATGAGGAGTATTAGTGTATGTATTTCTTTTACTGTAATATCTTTGTTTTTTGTGTCAGGGTAAGGAGGACACATAAAGTGAGTTGAAAAGTAGTCCTTGCTCTTTAATTTTCAGGATCAGTTGTCCTTAATAGGTATAGTTTCATCCTTAAATGTTTGTCAGATTCACCAGGGAAGCCATTTGGGTCTGGATCTATTTGTTTTTATTTTTATTTTTCAGGCAGTATCTTGCTCCTGTCACCCAGGCTGGAGTTCAGTGGTGTGATCAAAGCTCACTGCAGCCTCAACTTAGCAGGCTCAGGTAATTCTCCCACCTCAGCCTTCTGAGTAGCGGGACTACAGACACATGCCACCATGTCCAGCTAATTTTTAGTAGAGATACGGTTTTGCCATGTTGCCCAGGCTGGTCTCAAACTCCTGGACTTAAATGATCCTCCTGCCTCTGCCTCCCAAAGTGCTGTGATTACAGGTGCGAGACACCATACCTGGCCTGGATTTATTTTTGTAAGAAGATTTTTGACTACAAAATCAACTTTTAAAATACATATAGGGCTATTTATTTCTTCTTGAATAAACTTTGGAAGTTTGTGTTTTTCAGAGAATTTGTCTGTTTCTTATAAGTTATCAAATTTATTGACATAAAGCAATTTATCCACCTATAAAGCCCTTATTATACTTTTAATTTCTGTAGGCTCTGTAGTGATACTTCCTCTTTCATTCCAATATGTATTGACGATTTGTGTTTTCTCTATTTTTTTTTCCTAATCAGTCTAGCTATAGCTTCTTTAAAAAAATTTGTCTGATATTTTTAAAAATCTAACTTTTGGTTTCTTTAATTTTTCTCTTTTTTTCTATTTCATTTAATTCTTTTCTTATCTTAATTTTTTTTTCTTTCTGCTCTCTTTAGGTTTACTTTTCTTCTTTTTTTTTTCCTTAAGATGGATGCTTAGATCATTAGTTTGAGACCTTTCTTCTTTCTAATATTATTGGCCTTTCAATGCTATAAATTTCTCTCTAAGCACAGCTTTAGCTGCCTCACGCAACTTTTGATATATTGTGTTTTCATTTTCATTCAATGAAAAATCTTTTTAAGTTTTTCTTGTAATTTATTCTGTGACTTCTCTGTTAGTTAGAAGTGTATTGTTTAATTGTCAAGTATTTAGAAGTTTTCTAGATATTTTCTGCTGTTTTTTTTGTTCCATTGCTCTCAAATAATATACTTTATTTGATTTTGATATCTCTTCATTTGTGTATTTGGCTTACAATATGGTATGTCTTGGTAAATGTTCTCAACTCACTGCATCCTCCTCCTGCTGGGTTCAAGCAATTCTCCTGCCTCAGCCTCCTGAGTAGCTAGGATTACAGGCACCTACCACCACACCTGGCTAATTTTTGTATTTTTAGTAGAGAAGGGGCTTCATCATGTTGGCCAGGCTGGTCTTGAACTCCTGACCTGATGATCTGCCTGCCTCAGCTTCCCAAAGTGCTGGGATTACAGGTGTGAGCCACCTTGCTTGGCCGTGATGTTATTATATCAATATTATAATCATTGGCTGGGTGCAGACTTGATGAAAACTATAAAACCCACAGATCTTAGAGATTTGACTTACACCAGTCAGAAGAAACACTGCACTAAGCACAATGTAAATAAATTGTTGGAAAATAGCAAAAAAAGAAAGAAAATCTTGAAAGCTGGGGAAAAAGACAAAAATAAAATGGCAACTGACTTTTCACATAACATTATGCAAGGCAGAGACAATGGATTGCTCTTTAACGTCCTGAAAAAATAAAAATCAACTTAACATTCTGAACCCAGCAAAAATATCTTTATAGTGATGACAAACAAAAACTGAGATGATTCATCACCGGAAGTCCACAATAAGAACTGTTATCAACCCAGAACAGTGACTTAAAATTAAAAAAAAAAGAAAAAAAGGAAGAACTATTCATAAACGTCCTTTGGGCAAAAGGAAAACACCAGATGGAAATCTGGGTCTACACAAAAGAAGGAAGAGTATTATAAATGGTAAATAAGTGGGTAAATAAAAAGTACTTTTAAATATGTTTATACAATTATATTTTGTATTGTGAGGAAGGTTTACAATATATGTAGAGGTAAAATATATGAAAAAAGCAAAAAAAGATAAAAAAGGAAATGGAAACTTGTAAAGTTATAAAGTTCTTAAAATATGTGTGAAGTGGCATAATAAAATTTGAAGGTAAATTGTGATCATTTAAAGATGTACATTATAAACCTAGAATAACTGCTAAAAAGAGAAAGAGAGAATCAAATGAGCTGTTTGGCACGATTAGACCTGGTATAGTTATCTCCTTATAAATTGACCCCTTTATCATCAAATCCCCTTTTATTCTGCTAATATTCCTTGTTCTGAAATCTACTTAGTTGGATGCTGATATCGACACAGTCACACTTGCTTTCTTTTGATTCACGTTTGCTCAGTGTTTTTTCCCCATTTTTGAGAAGTTTCATTGCATATGTATCCTTTACTTAAAGTGAGTTTCTTCCAAATAATGTAATAATTATATTTTTCTCTTTTGATCCAATCTGATAGTCTCTGCCTTTTAACTCGAGTGTTTCTATGATTATCATTATGGATTAAAACCTACTATATTGCTATTTGTTTTCTATTTATTTCATTTTCTCTTTATCTATTTTCCCTTCTTTTTCTGGCTTTTTGCTTGAGTATTTTTATGATTTAATTTTATTTCCACTATGAGTTTATTTAGTTTGGTGATTCTTAGTGAGTGATTTTTTTTTTTTCCTGTATACAATGAATTTTTTTTTGGCTGCTTTTACATTTTTTTCTTCATCTGTGGTTTTCAGAAATTTGACTCTGATATGCCTAGCAGAAGTTTCCTTTGTGTTTATTCTGTTTGAGGTTTGTTGAGATTCTTGGATATGTGGACTGACATTTTTTATCAAATTTGAAATTTACAATTACTACTTCTTCAAATATTGTTTCCTGCACCATTCCATTTATCCTCTGTGCTTGGGACTCCTGTTACAGTGTTTTAGATTACATAACATTGTTCCACAAATCACTGAGATTCTATCAATCTTGTTCTCTCCCACTTCCCTCTGTACTTACGTTTGGAGAGTCCCTATTGACCTGCCTTCAAGTTTACTGACCTTTTCTTTTGCAGTGTATCTGCTGCTGTTAAGCCCATTCAGTGAATTTTACAGTTTCAGATTTTTAATTTTTAAGTTCTACAAGTTCCATTCAGTTTAAAATATATATATAGTGTCTATTTCTCCATTGAGATTCCCCCCGTTCATTTTTTACATATATACATTCATTTTATAAGCCATGAGCACATTTACAAGGGATGTTTTAAAAATCTTGTTTGCTAATTCCAATATTTGTATTATCTCTGGGTTTATTTCTATCAGTGTTTCTCTTGGGTATTTTGTCACAGTTTCCTGCTTCATGTATCTAGAAATTCTTTACTATATTACAAACATTGTTGACACATTATTGATCATTTGGATTATTTTATCTTTATTTAAAGAGCATTGGTGGGAGTGTAAATTAGTTCAACCATTGTGGAAGACAGTGTGGCAATTCCTCAAGGCCTTAGAAATAGAAATTCCATTTGACCCAGCACTCCCATTACTGGGTATATATCCAAAGGACTATAAATCATTCTAGTATAAAGACACATGCACACGAGTGTTCACTGCAGCACTGTTTACAATAGCAAAGACCTGGAACCAACCCAAAGGCCCATCCATGATAGACTGGACTGGGAAAATGTGGCACATATACTCCATGGAATATTATGCAGCAATCAAAAATGATGAGTTCGTGTCCTTTGTAGGGACATGGATGAATCTGGAGAACATCATTCTCAGCAAACTGACACAAGAACAGAAAATGAAATACCACATATTCTCGCTCATAGGTGGGTGATGAAAAATGAGAACACATGGACACAGGGAAGGGAGTACTACACACTGGGGTCTACTGGGGGAAATAGGGGAGGGACAGTGCGGGGGGGAGCTGGGGAGGGATAGCCTGGGGAGAAATGCCAAATGTGGGTGAAGGGGAGGAAGTCAGCAAATCACACTGCCACGTGTGTATCTATGCAACTATCTTGCATGTTCTGCACATGTACCCCAAAACCTAAAATGCAATTAAAAAAAAAAAGAAGAGCGTTGGATTTTGTTCTGGCAGGTAGTTAATTTGCTGGTGATCAGCTGAATCTTGTCTTGGCTTGGTTTTAAGCTCTGGTAAGGTGGATCTGAAGTAGCTATTACTCTAAGGCTACAGTGGCCCTATTCCTAAGGTGAGGACTTTCTGAAATCTCAATGAAATTTTTGAATGTTCAGCAACGTCTCCCCACTTTGTCTGGTCGGACCTCAGTGTCTCCCAGCACTGTGCGACCTTTAGGATCTCCGTTTAGCTCACAGCCCTCTCACAGCTGTTCTGTGTCAGGCCTCATGTAGTCTCTTCCTGAGCATAACCTGCTTAGTATTTGACCAAAACCTCAAGGGAATTCCATGTCAATCT
The DNA here is from genome assembly GCA_028533165.1 of Leontopithecus rosalia. NCBI lineage: Eukaryota > Metazoa > Chordata > Mammalia > Primates > Cebidae > Leontopithecus > Leontopithecus rosalia. The sequence goes on along the minus strand of CM052652.1, from coordinate 30,564,926 downwards.
TGGGACCTACTTCTATGCATAACTCTCTCTGCTCTGGTACCCTGCCCTGCAAATTCCAGATTCCTCAGCAACCTTGAATTCTTTTTACTTACTTTTTTTTTTTTTTTTGAGATGAACTCTCACTCTGTCACCCACACTGGAGGGCAGTGGCATGATCTTGGCTCACTGCAACTTCTGCCTCCTGGATTCAAGCAATTCTCCTGCCTCAGCCCCCAGAGTAGCTGGGATTATAGGCACCTGAAACCATGCCTGGCTAATTTTTGTATTTTTGGTAGAGACGAGGTTTCACCATGTTAGCCAGGCTGGTCTTGAACTCCTGACCTCAAGCGATCTGCCCATTTCAACCTCCCAAAGTGCTGGGGATAACAGGTGAGCTACCACTCCCAGCCAGCAGCTTTGAATTCTATTTGAGATGGGGTTTTCTGTTTGGGCTCTACTTTCTCATGCCTCAGTTTGGAAATGCTCCCAGGCAAAAATCCTAGGTAGACATGGATCTTACCTTGTATGTCTTCATTATCTCATGGATCTCAGCCCTGTGCTGTATTCTGCCCAAAGCTTGTTGCCAAAAGCCTGCCTGAAGTAAAACTGCTCCTTTTACTTATTTTATCCACCTCTGTAGTAGTCTGTAGCGGGGTGGTATGTCTGTTGTCTGATGCCCATTACTCTATCATGGCGAAAGTGCTAAATCTCTTTCTAGTTATGGGAATGTTACTCCTCCGAGCCCCTCCAGCACCCGCCCTCGCCTTATTGCACTTACCTTTACAGTCTAACTGGCATCACAAGTTCATGCCTAAAACAGTCATTGACAAGGTGCGTGGAATCACCATGATTAATTTCGACTACATCAAGCTTCCTCCTGGGCTGAGGAGGGGATCCCCCTCCCTAAGCACACGCATGCCCAGTATCTGGACATGATCAGGTTCCATTACAAAGGGAGCAGGGACAATGAGTGTGGGTGGCTCAGGCGTCCTGCCTCCCTTGTCCTCTAACTCCTCAGTTTCCAGACCCCATCTCAGGAAGGCCAGCTCTGCTCTTATGTCGGTCCTCAGGAGTTTGTGTCTTCATTGTAACCTTCTACACTGGGCTGAATTGTATCCCCTCAAAATGAATGTCCACCCAGGATCTGTGAATGTGAGCTTATTTGGAAAAAGTGTCTTTACAGGTATAATCAGGCTAAGATGAGGGCACACTGGATTACGGTGGGCCCCAATCCAATGGCTGGTCCTCATAGGAAGAGGGAAATTTGGGCACAAAAATGCGCACAGAGGGAAGACAAAGCCAGACACAGGGAAGGTGGCCCTGTGGTGACACAGGCGAGGGTGGAGTGATGCACTGATAAGCCAATAAATGCCAAGGACTGCCAGCAGCCACCAGAAGCTAGGAGAGAACATGGAACAGATTTCCCTCCAAGGCTCCAGAAGGAACCAGCCTGTGAGGACCTTGACTTTGGACTGCTGGGTTCCGGAACTATGAGCAGAGAGACCTGCTGTTTTAAGCCACCCATACTTTGCAGGGCTCTGTTAGAGCAGTCCTAGGAAACGAATATACATTCCAATAACAGACCGTTTTGTTGAGCTGGTTGGAGCAGCTTTCTGTCTCTTTGCTTAAAGCAAAGGAAAATCCTTCACCATCGTGGTCCGCTTCCTCCTTCACCTTTTTTGGAAATTCACATTCAGTCTGGAATGTCCAAATCTAGCTCCTATACGGAATGTGTTTCTGAACTGCTGAATCAAAACCTAAGTTCAACTCTCTTAGTTGAATGGACACACAGCAGAGCAGTTTCAAAGATAATATCTTTCTTCTGTGTCTTACAGGCAGTCTTACTGGTATTTCAGGAGGAAATTCCACTTCCTCCTGACCTGTAAGTCTGCACAGTGCCCTCGCCATCCCTCCCTTTCTCTCACCAGCCACCAGCTGCCCTTCACATGCCTTCGGCCCTCAGCAGAATGACCTCTAGGGGTTATGTTCCAGACTCCGAGGGGCATCAGCTCTGTCTTCTCCCAGTATCGGTGTCCCACGTCAGCACCCAGAGAGTAGAGAGACTGGTGGGTTACACAGTGTGTGACCATAGGCTCTGTGATGGTTACTTTTATGTCAACTTGACTGGGCTAAGGGAGGCCCAGATAGTTGGGAGAACATTATGTCTGGGCAGGCCTGTGAGGGTGTCTGTGGAGGAGTTTAGCACTGGAATCAGTAGTCTGAGAGGAGAAGATCCATCCCCACCAATATGGGCAGTCATCTGTCAACCTTTGAGGGCCCAGAGAGAAAGCAGAGGAAGAGCAAAGTCTCTCTCTCCGTGATCCGGGACATCCGTCTTCTGCTGCCCTGACACTGGCACAGCTGGTTCTTGGGCCTTTGGACTCCAGGACTTGCCCAGCAGCTCCGGATTCTCAGGCCTTCAGCCTCAGACTAGGGATTGTATCACCAGCTTGCCTGGATCTCAGACTAGCAGATTCAGACTGACTTTCACCTCCAGCTTTCCCTGTTTTCAGCTTGCAGATGGGATTGCATGGGATTTCTCAGCTTCCACAATCACAAGCCAATTCCCTCACCTATAGCAATATCAACATCTATATCATCTATTAATATGTCTATGTCTGTTTCTATACTATTTCTCTCTATCCAACTGTCTATCTATCCATCTATCTTCTATCTATCTATCTATCTATCTATCTATCTATCTATCTATCTATCTATCCATCCATTTGTCTGTCTATCAGCTATCTCTCTCTATTGGTCTTTCTGTATCTTTTCTCTTTCTCTCTCTCTTTCTATCATCTATCTATTGATCTTTCTGTCTATCTGTACCTATCTATCTGCCTACCTACCTATCTATCATCTATCTATCTCTATTGATCTACGTATCTATTTCTATTGATGTCTGTACCTATCTTTCTATTATCTATCTATCCATCTATCTACCTACCTATCTCTATTGATCTTCCTATCTCTATCTATCTATCTATCTATCTATCTATCTATCTATCTATCTATCTATATCTATGTATCTATGTATCTATGTATCTATCTATCTATCTATCTATGTATCTATCTATGTATCTATCTATCTGTATGTATCTATCTGTATCTATCTATGTATCTATGTATCTATATATCTATGTATATATCTATCTATGTATCTATGTATGTATGTATCTATCTATCTATCTATGTATCTATCTATCTATATCTATGTATCTATGTATCTATGTATCTAT
>CM052652.1:30493002-30560511 GCA_028533165.1 Leontopithecus rosalia | reverse complement strand
TATCTATCTATCTATCTATCTATGTATCTATCTATGTATCTATCTATCTGTATGTATCTATCTGTATCTATCTATGTATCTATGTATCTATATATCTATGTATATATCTATCTATGTATCTATGTATGTATGTATCTATCTATCTATCTATCTCTCTATGTATCTATGTATCTATCTATGTATCGATCTATCTATGTATCTATCTATCTATGTATCTATCTATGTATCTATGTATGTATCTATCTATGTAACTATCTATCTCTCTATGTATGTATGTATGTATGTATGTATCTATCTATGTATCTATGTATCTATCTATGTATCTATCTATCTGTGTATCTATCTATGTATGTATCTATGTATGTATGTATGTATGTATCTATGTATCTATCTATCTATCTATCTATCTATCTATCTATCTATCTATGTATCTATCTATCTATCTACTATTGATTTTGTTTCTCTGAAGAACCCTGACTAATGTGAGGCACCCATTGGGAGTGGTTTGGGGCTGGGGAAATCTCTGTGAATCTGAAGCCAGTCAACCAGACAGTGCCTGGGAGAGGCCAAGCCCTCAGTGCCGGGGACCCTCTCCCACACTCCAGCTCTGCATTTGGAGCCAAGGCCCTTCATCTGCTAAATGCAAACCCAAAGTGAAGGGCCCCCGGGACCTAGGATTATGGACACTCATAACTAATGCCAAATAAACAAGACAAAATTATTTGTAATTACTCCTGAAGTCATTTACTTGCATCAGTAATTGACCTGTGCATTCTTTAATCTTTAATGCTCTTTTGAAATTCAGCCTCAGGGAGTCACCATGCTTATTGGCATTTGCCTGGTGAGGACTCGGGGGGCAGGAGGCTTTGGTTAAGATGTCTAAAAAGAAATAACCGAGTTAGAAAGACATGACTCACACATCAGGAGGAGGGCAGGGTGAGGGGCTGTCGCTGCCTGTCTTTTCCCAGGTCAGGATAACAATGGTAGTGAAGAAGAAGATGATGATGATGGCACTAATGTGTACTGAAGGATCTGCACGATTTCCGTTAATCCTCTTAAGGAAGCATGAGAATGGGTGCTTTTATGAGAGTCATTTTACTGGAGGAAACCATGGCATGGAGAAGTTATACAAATTTCCTTAAGACACACTTTGACTAGATACTGAAGGCAAGCACCACCTCACATCTGTGGAAGCCTCAAACCTTCACCCTACTGCCCCTGACAGGGTGGCGGATGACCGCTGCCTTGCAAAGCAGCGGACTGAGGATGCCACACCTGCAGGGAACCTTGGGAAATGACCTGCCTCATCTGTGGTTTTCTTGTCTGCAGAACGGGGATCGTTGCTCACACATTATTGTATGTGGTGAGGATTCCATGAGATTACATGAACGTGGCTGCTTTACAGACAGTTCTCTCAGCTTGCTCCCATGCAAGACTGGAGGAAGCAATTTGAGCTGAGGGCATGCGGGATTTTCCCCCCTCATCTTCTGAAGATGGAAATGTGGACAGACATTTTGCTAACTCTATTTTACCCCTTTGAGTGCTGCCAAAGCCAGTGTTAGCGTTGTGAAAAACATCACACAGGGCTAGTTTGCTGTGGGAGTGACATGAAAATTCATGACATCAGAACAATTGCCCCTGGGTCAGCAGCTGGGCTCCTCAGGAGCCAGACACCACTTTTAAAATTCCCTGTGAGGCCTCCCCTCCCATCCTGGTTCCAGGCTCTGCCATCCAGGGCAGAAGGATGCTCAGGAATACTTCCTGGACCTCTAGAATTTCGACTCTCCCTCTCTGAAGGTGTGTTTTGAGGGGGGCTAGGCCGTGGAGGCTCCACCTGAGTAGTCCTCTGATCCTGAGGTTGGGTGAATTCTGGAGTCTCCAGACTTTACTCAAGAACCCCTGTCTGTCCTCTTTCCCTGTTAGTGTCCCTAGCGGGCCTCCCTGTCCATGTGCAGCAGGTCCCATGGAGACCCACACTGGGACCTCTCCAACTGCATTGCTCCTGCTCCAACCCCAAAGCCCGAGCCCTCCTCCCGTTCCCCGGGTGCTGACACCCCCCGCCAAACACTTCCTTCCAGCCTGAGCCCTGACACTTGCCTTTCTCTGGGGCCTCAGCTCTAACCAGGGGCAAGCTTTGCTAACCCTTCCTACGAGTGACCTCTTGAGCTTTTCCACCCTCCTTCCTTCCTCCTGCATCTGAGATTCACATCAGCGCCATCCTAGTCTCTAACCAGACTCTAGATGAAGGAGCCCAGGTGAGCCCCTCCATTTGCTGACTCCCTCTCCCCATTGGGGGCCCTGCAACCTCCCTGAGCTGGCCCCCACCACCCACATTTTCCTCACATTCCCCAGCACTGAGCACACCCCAGACAAAGCCATGCTGTCACTAAGCGGGACCATGTCACACCCAGCCCCGGCTCCTGCCTGCAGGGTGTTTTTTCACAGTTGATATCCTCTGTGTTTTGTTTTGTTTTGTTTTGTTTTGTTTTGTTTTGTTTTGTTTTGTTTCAGTAGAGACAGGGTTTCACCGTTTTAGCCAGGATAGACTCAATCTCCTGACCTTGTGATCCGCCTGTCTCAGCCTCCCAAAGAAAGTGCTGGGATTACAGGTGTGAACCACTGCACCCGGCCTGACACCCTCTGCTTTATTTCAAGCTGAGGTGAGCTTTATTTCAAGCTGCGCTGCCCCTTCAGCTCTCAGCCAAGTTCCCCCATTTGCAGCTCTGGCTTCCAGGTACCTCTCCCACCTGCCACACTCCCTGGGCTGTCCACAAGAACCTAGCCCCATGCCTCCTCCCTGGAATTCTTCAGGAACGCGGAGTCTGTTTCATGTTGGCCACTTCCTCAGGTTTCTTAAACCAGCCTCCTGATTCCCTTTCCTGGACGGCAATGTGCCATTCGCATTCCACTTTATCTTGCATCTCCCTCGGCTCCCAGCCCTGGGCTGGGCTGAGTGAGCAAAGAGTCAGCACTCAATCAATGCCTGCCTAATGAATTGGCTGAATAAATTAATTTGGGGTTCATTTTCCCGGCCTCCTGCTTGGATGGAGAGGCTGCATCCCTGACCCGAGGGGTGAGGCCCCTGAGGGCGAGACAGGACTGCATGCTGCCGGGCACATAAAATGGGGTCTCAGATTCCATTAAATCGAAGGGGAGGGAGTGCCTGCCGAGGAGGCTCACCCCAGAGGCCCTGCATGCTGGCTCGGGCTATTTAAGGAGGTGAAAACAGGAGGAGAAGGCTCTGCAGCTAATTGTCCTTGTGCGTTAATCACAGAGTGCTGCGGGGGCACCTGTTAAAATGTGTTAATTTGGTAATTACTGAGGACGGGGAGACCACTCTGTAACCCTTGGCCTTTGTCATTATTTTTTAACTGAAATATGAAATGGAAATGGAAAGAGGGAGAAATTCCAGCCAGGATTTAAACCCAGATAGTGCATCCCATCAGCTCGCGTCCTCCTCTGCTGCGGCTGGAATGGCCACGCAGCTGGCTCCTCTTTGCTTCTGCCCAGCCTACACGTCTTTGCCCCTGTGAAGGGGTGGTCCCTTTTGAGCTTCCAGGTCCCAACACTGAGAGGGCCCCTGTCATGTTCTGTTTCTTTGAGAGACAGGAATGGAAGCCACACTTTATGATCGATATAACGATGATCCAATGGTTCCGGACCCCTGGGCTCAAACCCCTCTCCTTGCAGGCCTGGCCTGCATCCCCTATGGCATTCTTTTTTTTTTTCAGACAGAGTTTCACTCTCGTTGCCCAGGCTGTAGTGCAATGGCGCAATTTCGGCAAACAGCAACCTTCACCTCCCAGGTTCAAGCGATTCTCCTGCCTCGGCCTCCCGAGTAGATGGGATTACAGGTGCCTACCACCATGTCCGGCTAATTTTTGTATTTTCAGTAGAGACAGGGTTTCTCCATGTTGGTCAGGCTGGTCTCGAACTCCCAATCTCAGGTGATCCGCCCTCCTCAGCCCCGCAAAGTGCTGGGATTACAGGCGCAAGCCACCCGCCGAGCCCCCTACAGCATTCTTTAATGGGCTGGGGGCTCCCCACTCCCCCAGATGGAATCTTCTTCCCATATCCTGCTCAGGCAAGGCTTCCTTTTGCCTGTTGCACCAACTATGGTCCTTGATTTCATCTCTCTTCTCCCTGACTGTTTCCCCACCCCAATCACAGCTCAGACACCAAGCATACTGGGGAATAAGCAAGACCCAGGGGGCAGCTTGGTGCTGGGTCATTGTTTGCGGAGTCTTAAATGTGCATAACAGCTGTGCACCATGTTACAGAGCTGGGCACGGAGCGGGCATTGCAACCAACCAGGACTGGGAATTGCATCCTATTTGCTTTCAAGAGCTCAGGCATGGTGGGTGGACTCACCTCTCCACTGTCTCTGGAATCTCTGCGTTTCTCCTCATTCCATTGCCGCAAAGAGTCTAGATGAAGACTTTGAACTTTTGCCTGGACAACTCCAGTATCCTCATGTTCCTTAAACCAGCCTCCTGATTCCCTTTCCTGGATGGCGAGCGCCAGGAATGTCTCTCCCTTCGGCCAGTCTCTGTTTCCTTCTGGCTGGGTGGAAACACACAGGGCCTGGTCACCCCAGGACGTGAGGGTTGGGAACACAGACCCGGATGAAAATCCCAAAAGAAGCCGCAGGCCTCCCAGCAGCCCTCATCCTCAGTGATCAGGCCCATTGCTGCCTGCACCTCTCTCTCTCTGCTCCAGCCCCGCTGGCTTCTCTGCTGCGCTGGGCTTGTGGGGCTGGGGTGGCTCTGGACACTAGGATATTTATATTTAACTCCCAGGCAATTTTTTTTTTTTTTTGAGGCAGAGTCTCACCCTGTAGCCCAGGCTGGAGTGCAGTGGTGCAACCTCGGCTCACTGCAACCTCTGCCTCCCGGGTTCAAGCTGTTCTCCTGTCTCAGCCTCCCAAGTAGCTGGGATTACAGGTGCATGCCGCCGTGCCTGGCCAACCCTCTGTATCCTTAGCAGAGATGTGGTTTCACCATGCCAGCCAGGCCAGTCTCTAACTCCCGACCTCATAACTCGCCCATCTCAGCCTCCCAAAGTGCTGGGACCACAGGTGTGAGCTCCCCAGGCAGATCTGATGTGCAGCCAGGATCTCCAGGAGAAGTTCGTGTCCTTCTCTGCTGCGTCTCTAACCCACCTTGGGTCTATGGTGCTGGCTCTTCTCCCTCCCCTCCCTTCTTCTCTCCTCCCAGCCCCGCACACTTAAATCACATCAAAGCACAGCCCATGCTCTTTCACGCCTCTGTGCCTTTACACTTGCAATCGTTTCTGCAGAAAAGAACCTCTGTTAACATTCTGGGATTTCCTCCACCCTGGGCAGCCTCCCTTCATCTCCTCAGTGGAAACATATCAATCCCTTCTCGTTCACTGTCTTACTTCATCTTTCAGCTCCACAGAGCCCATTGTGTTTTCTTGAATACTCCTCATTCTGCTGCATTTTAATCATTTGTTTACCGGCTCTAAATGTAGAAATACAGGGGCCTTGGTGCCAGCAGACCTGGGCTGGAATGCTAAGTTTCACTATTTACATTCTGTGGCTTTGGGTAAGTCACAAAGGCAGCTCTGAGCCTCAGCTTCCTTATCTGTGAACCACAAACCTTCACTCCACCCATTTTTATTGAGCACCTACTAAGTGCTCTGCATTTCAAACCCAGCTTCTCATTTAACCTTTGCAGCACCCCTGCAAGATAACACATGGCTTTTGTGAATCCAAGCTGGGGAGGGGTCCAGCTCCATCCCGACTGATCATAGACCTTGGCTAAACTGTTCAGGACTTCACTCCCCACACTCACCACTGTCCCCAACCCCGGATGCCCCATGTTTGTCTCTGGTTCTGTGGGTGAGACACCTACTCCATGGGGATGTTGTGAGGGTCACGTTCCACACAGTCATGAGTGGCTTCACAATGGGAAATGTTCTGAGAAGTTTGTCATGGTGCGGATATCATGGAGGATACCTACGCAAACCCAGGGGACAGAGCCTGCGGCATATGGCATGCTGATGGACCTGGGTTGCACACCTGCACGTCACGTCACTGTCCCAAAGTGCTGAATGCTGCAGGCCATCGGAACACAATGGCAGGCATTCACGTGTCTAAACACAGAAAAGGTAGGGTCAAAATACAGGATGATGATCTTATGAAGCCACCATCATCAATGCTGTCTGTGTTGACTGAAATGTCATTCCACAGTGCATGACATTAGCACCTGCCGAGCCCTGAGAACACAGAAGCGCTCAGTGCACATCAGCTGTCACCGTCATCGCTGCCTTCTTATACCTACCAGGTGGAAAAATGGCTCTTACACCTTCTGTCTTGTAAGATGGTTCAGAAGACTAAATGAGCTAATAGAATAAACTTCAGCATACAATAAGTTGCTTAGTAAATGTTCCTTTCCTTCCTTCCCTCTCCCCTGACCCCACTACCTCCCTTAGGGACTCTGTTCCCAGACAATGATCGCATCCTTTATGCTCTGGCACCCAGGAGAGACTGACGCACAGTTGGGGCAAAGACATCTGAGGGTGATGAAACTCACATTTCTGATGCCGTCTACTTTTTCCTGTGATGTTAGCACTGCCATATTGCAGCCCGCGAGCGCTTGGGCAGCCCCAGGTGGTGACTGTATTTGGCCGTCAGCCATGTCCCTTGCAGGGCCAGTCTCTGAGGCACCGTAAGACCTCTGTGCCTGACAAGCCCAAGCACTTTGGAGCCTGGCGGCTGCTTGGTTTCTCAGGGGAGCACCTCATTCCTAAGTTGCTTGAGGTCGCTTGACTTCCCTTATTCATTCATCCATCCTTCCATCCATCTATTCACTCATCCAGCAAATTGGACCCCTATCATGTGCCAGACACTGTTCTGAGCAGAAGCACCTGCCCTCGAGGAAGTGACACTCCAGTGGGGAGAGACGAGCAAGTTCACAAAGACCTACCTGCAAAATCAAATCCCAGGTAGTCACCAGTGCCACGAGCAAAAATAAAAATGAGTAAAGAGATGCAAAAGGATTTCCTTCCCCAAGGGCAGAGGATTCTTTCTAGCAGATTATTTGGAAACATTCCCTCTGAAGAGGTGACCTTTGATCATTTTTTAAATAGCATGCATCATTGTGAACATCTCACAAAATACAGAAGGGCCTAATGCTTTCGCATAAACTATTATTGAGAAGTCTCACCATCCCAGCATCTTGTCTTTTTAAAAAATGGACACATAATCATGGTGCATAGTTCTGGGGTCCCTGTGATATTTTGATACATGCAGACAATGTGTAATGATCAAATCAGGGTAATTAGGCTATCCATCACCTCAAACATGTGTCATTCATTTGCCAAAGCCTTGTCTTTTGTCATCTTAAAGTATAGATGTGCATCATGCTTTTTAAAATTGAATATTACCCTATAATTATATTGTAGCTGTGTTTATGTTTTTCTGTCTTCAATGTATCAATATATAGTATGGGTTTTTAAAAAATTGGTACCATAAACACACATGAAGTTTTTCTGTCTTTACAAAGGAAGTGCATACTGTTGAAATTCTAGAAAGTCAAAATAAGGAAGAAAACTAAAAGCCTTCACGGCCCTGCTCATCGGGCACACTGGCCTACATCTTTCCCGTTTTCCCTCCGTTATAAACATGGAAAGACACTGTGCCCGGAGCGTGTTCAGTTTGTGTCTGGCTTTCTCATGATCACATTTTAAGACTGGGAGGCTGTTGTGTTCCGTTGGTGGGAGGAGCTCACCTGACAGATGCAGCAGCAGAACCCCATGGGCTTTGGCCCATTCTGCACCTGACTTTAACTTGGCCAAGTCATTTACTCTCTGAGTCCCAGGTTCCCCATGTGCAAGAGGGAGACATACGTCCTCCCTGGATCTCAGGCCTGGTCTAAGAACCAGAGGGCAGAGAGTGGCCCTACAAGGTCTCAGGGAGGAGGGACGCCTGCCTATGACTTTGCCCTGGTGTGAACATGCAGAGTTTACTTGGGAAAGACTCCAAGCACCTGGGCTGGGGTCATATGAAGCTCCTCCAAGACGGGGTGGCTCACGCCTGTAATCCCAGCACTTTGGGAGGCCGAGGCAGGCAGATCACCTGAGGTCAGGCATTCGAGACCAGCCTGACCAACATGATGAAACCCTGTCTCCACTAAAAATACAAAAATTAGCCAGTCATGGTGGCAAACACCTGTAATCCCAGCTATTTGGGAGGCTGAGGCAGGAGAATCGCTTGAACTGAGGAGGCAGAGGTTGCAGTGAGCTGAGATGGCACCATTGCACTCCAGGCTGGGTGACAAGACTGAGACTCCATCTCAAAAACAAATACCTAAATAAAATAAAGAACGTATTTATTGGCTCTTCACTTTACACTTTCTGCTTTAACCATCGCAGCATCTCTTTGAAGTTGGCATTACTCAGCTCACGGGATGGATGAGGAAATCACCTCAGCCAGGCTAGGAAACCAGTCCTAGGTCCCACTGCTCGGGGTGCGGGGAGATTTGCACCTGGATCCACACAGCCCAAGGCTATGCTCTGAACTGTTCAGCTGCAGAAGGCAGACTGCTCTGGTGTCTCCATGAAGTGGTGCATTGGGCAAGCTGCCCAGAGCGTCCTGGGAAGAGCTCATTTTGTTTGCTGTGAAACTACTCAAGTTAAATCGTGAGAGAGAATCCACTAAATGAGTCCTAACATTTCCTTCTCTCCAAGTTGACACTGTTCCTCCTGGAAACAGGATTCAGTGCCAGAAAGCTGTCAGCCAGAATGATGCATCAGCTCCCCTCAGTCCCCCTCCGCTTAACCCATGTATGCCTGAGGTTGCAAGTTTTTGAATTTTTGCAGTCAGACCTTGGTGATGACCTTGGGCAGTAGGCTATAAATAACTCCCACATGCTTAGCGTTCCAATAATGGAACGCTAGGTATAAACAGACTCAGGGACTGAAATGTGCAGCTGGGGACTGAGAAGCCTCGATTGAGGCAGGGAGCACATGTCGCTGATGAACCTGGGCTGATTCATTTAGAAAAAAAAGAGAGATACCTTCTTAATAAAAAAGTATTATAAATTAATGAAAAAAAATAAGAGTACCTCTCCCTCTCGCCCCAGGCCCCGAAGTTCTCCGCCTCAGAAGCAACTATTGAGAATTTCTAGCTTATTCTTCCAGAAGTTGCTGTGTACATGCACTCATAGACGTTTGTGTATCTTTATACACCACGCTGCATCCTTTGCAAATAACCTGTCTAATCTCTTTTAATATCAGCACTTTTGCATCTGCCTCAGCTGTTTTATTGGTTACATTATTCCACTCCCTCAATTATTTTTTCTTTTTCTTTTTTTTGAGACAGAGTCTTGCTCTGTTGCCCAGGCTAAAATGCAGTGGGGCAATCTCAGCTCACTGCAACCTCCACCTCCTAGGTTCAAGCAATTCTCCTCCAGAGTAGCTGGGACTACAGGTGTGCACCAACATGCCCAGCTTTTTTAAAAATGTAATTTGAAATTTTTTTTAGTAGAGACGGGTTTTGCCATGTTGGCCAGGCTGCTCTTGAACTCCTGACCTCAGACAATCGCCCTGCCTCGGCATCCCAAAGTGCTGGGATTCCAGGCATGAGCCACCATGCCTGGCCTGGCCCTGGTTTATCTAATTAGCCCCATGCTGATGGGTGTTTGGGGGCATTTTGCAGTATTGTACTCTTACAGATGCTGCTGCAGTGAACATTCCCGCACAGACATCTTTGGACCCTGATATGGTAGGATCTGTGTCCCCCCTCAGATCTCATGTGTCCCCACCCAAATCTCATGTGGATTTGTAATCCCCAGTGTTGGAGGAGGGGCCTGGTGGGAGGTGATTGGATCATAGGGGTGGTTTCTCCTGGCTTAACACCATCCCCCTTGGTGCTGTCTTTGTGATAGTGAGTTCTTACGAGATCTGGTCGTTTTAAAAGTGTGTAACCCCACCCTCCCTTGACCCTTTTGCTCTCTTGCTCCTACTCTGGCTAGGTAAGACATGCCTGCTTGTCCTTTCCCTTCTGCCATAAGTGTAAATTTCCTGAGGCCCTGCAGAAGCCAAGCAGATGCCGGCATTCTGCTTCCTATACAGCCTGCAGAACCTTAAGCCAATGAAAACTCTATGAATCACCCAGTCTCAGGTATTTCTTTACAGCAGTGAGAGAATGGACTAATACAAACTCATATCCAAATATGCCTAAAAGCACAACAGATTTGATTAATGCTCTGGAAGTCCTAGCAAATGGAACAGAAAATAAGAAATAGAAATAAGAGGTACACATATGAGAAAGGACAAGACAAATCTTATAACTTGTCATTATTTGCAGACAACAGAATCTTCTATGTAGAATATTCAGTAGATTCAACTTATGAATTATTACAACTAGTAGGAGAATTCAGCAAGGTTACCGGATAGAAGCTCAAGAGAAGCAAAATCAATTGTTTCCCCATACTCCACCAATAACTAATTAGAAAATGTAATAGGAAAAAGAAAGGAGTGAAATTTCTGGGTCAAAATATCCTCGAAAGCAGTGGTTCTCAAACTTCAGGTGTTGTCAGAATTCCCTGGAGGGCTTGTTAAAATGTATTTTCCAACCAGCAGGTCCAGACTGGCACCTGGGAATTTATGTTTTTTCAAGCCCTAGGTGAGGCTGATGCCGCTGGTCTTGAAACTGCTTTGAGTAGCAAGTCTCTGAAAGTATGATTCCTGCTTCCACTGTGCCTATTCCCCAAAAGGCTTTGCCATTTTCCCAGTTGGATGGGTGAAGAATCTTATTTTGTGGTTTTAATTTGCATCTCTTTAATTATGAATGAGGCTGAGCCTCTTCCCACGTGTTTGGTCTTGGCCTTGATTTTAATGCCACCAGATGTTAAAGGGACAGCTATGGGTTGAAGCGAACTCACATCACCAGATGGCAGCGCCGTCCCCCGTTGAGTTCTGCCTACCCCTCCAGCTGTAAGTTCCCTTTTATAGTGAGAAGGGTCCTTGAAGGCCCTGCAGGCCAGTGCCTGCCTCCAGGAAGGCTCTATGCCATCCATCCAACCGGGAGCCGGGAGCCAGTACTCACAGCCTGCCTAAGGGCATTTTCCAACATTGAACTATCTTTTTGGTGGGAAGAGCAAAGAATTTGAAACCAGAAAACCTAGTATCTCAAGCCACGACATCCTCACTGAAAATGCAAAGTGACGCCAGATGGGCAAGTAAGTTGAATTGCAGCAGTGCTAGTAGCTCAAGCAAGGGCCTTATTACATATTTAAAGCAATGCTTTGACACCCGGGAAATAGCAAGATGGATCGGAGGAAGCTAGAGAGCCACCCTGTGTGAGGTGGGGGCTTCCATGCCATTTAAATTGTGCAATTTTAGCAATGTATCCTGGCACGTTTGTTAATAAAGACACAGAGCCAAGGCAACACATCGTGTTTTTGTTTCAGCCCATTGTCTATCTCCAGAGAAATGTTATTGGAATCATATTGCATTTTCAGGTCCGATGAAGCTGCAGTAATATAAGCATTTTATGCAAATATGTTGTGGTGGAAAGAATGGCATGTCATGTGCCATAAATCTTAAAGTAACCACAGCCCTTGTTACTCCTCAATTTTAACACATCCTGATAGGAGGCAATTATTTCGGACCAACGAACTGCCTTTCACGGAAGTTTGTCTCTGCTTGAAGCTACAGCCTGTTTACTAGTACGGATTTATGCGGTCTGATAACAGGCCAGCACAGGTGGCCATGAGCATGGCCAAGAAAGGAGATGAAGGCTTGCCCATTCACCATCCACATATGCATGCCTTCATCCCTTCATCCCTCCATCCTTCACCCCATCCCTCCACCTCTCCATCCCTCTATCCCTCCATTCACCTGTCTGTCTGTCCACACGTTCTTCCATCCATGCATCCCTCCACCCCTTCCTCCATCTTTCCATCAATCCCTCTATTCCTCCAACCATCGCCCCATCCATGCACCTCTCCATCCCTCTATCTCTCCATTTCCCCATTTATCTGTCCATATGCTCTGGCATTCATACAGCCCTCCATCCTTCCTCCATCTATCCATCCATTCCTCCATCCATTGCCCATCCCTCCACCTGCCCATCCCTCTATCCCTCCATTTATCCATCTATCTGTCCACACATTCTTGCATCCATGCACCCCCATCCCTTCCTCCATCTATCCATCCATCCTTCCATCCTTCTATCCATCGCCCCATTCCTCCACCTTTCCATCCCTCTATCCCTCCATTTATCCATCTATCTGTCCATACATTCTTGCATCCATGCACCCCTCCATCCCTTCCTCCATCTATTGATCCCTTCCATCCATCCATTGATCCATTCCTCCATCTTTTTTCCCTCCATCCATCTATTCCTCCATCCATCCCTTCATCCAGCCATCCCTTTGTCCTTCTGGGAGATGGAATCATGTCATGGAATAAAGGGCTCTGGCCTAAGGCTCCAGGATTAGAGCAGCTGAGATAGAGTCTTAGCTCTGCCACTTATTACCTGGGTGATCCAGGACAGAGGTCTTAACCTCTCTCAGTTTCCGTTTCCTCATCAGCACTTGTCAGAATCAAAATGGAGTACACACTGACAAATAAAGCTGGAGAAGACCATGAAGAGAGGGTTCTTATGCATAAATGCCTGATAACAGAAACTGTCCCAAAGACTCTGCAAAAAACACAACCTTGTACCAAGGTCATTGCAACCTTACAGAAAAGATACCTTCTGCAGGGACACCTGCCCAGACACTGCCTGTTCGTCCTGGCATCACCCTTGTTATTGGTCCTTGTAGTCAAGGATAAACATTTCAGAACAATTATGTCATCCTCCTGATTTTATTTATTTTCCCTTTAAGACTCTTTGTCTTCCCTTCCCTTCGGCATATGCACCTTGTTGGCTACAGCATGCGTGTTCCCGTGGCAGTGCCCTATTCCTGGATAAATATCTTTTTCTTCTAGAGAGCTGTTCTCTGTTTGCTTTTTAGGTTGGTGGCATAACAGACAACAATGGCTGTTGGGAGGATCAAGTGGGGAAATGCATGTCAAATGCCTAGCACAGTGCTCAGCATCCTGCATTCTCTGTGCACTTACCCATTACAACGTTTGTTCAGCAATGTAGTGACGGCAAAGCCACTGGGTGCCGGCTCCTTAGAAGACCCGGGTGAGAAGAACCAACTGAGAGTGGAGGCAGGAGTGGGGAGTGTTGGGGGTGTGGGGATGCCCTGCAGACTGGAAACGGCTCTGCAGGCTCTCGGAACAGGGTCTGTCTCTCTGCTGTGTCTGTGGTCCTCTCTGGACATTGCCCACAAAGAGTTTGCAGGGATATTTCAAGGGACCAGTCACTCTCCAGGTCTCTGTTCTACCCCACCAGCTTCCCTCACTTGGAGATCTGAGACACCTTCCCAGGGTGTGGAAAAAGAGACACCACTACCCCAAGGCGGTCTCCGCTTTGACCTGGGGCCGGGCTCTTAACCCTCTCAGTTTCAGCTTTTGTTTGTTTGTTTTGAGACAGAGTCTTCCTCTATGGCCCAGGCTAGAGTGCAATGGTATAATCGCAGCTCACTGCAACTTCTGCCTTCTTAGTTCAAGTGATTCTCCTGCCTCAGCCTCCCTAGTAGCTGAGATTACAAGCGTGCACCACCATGCCTGCTAATTTTTGTATTTTTAATAGAAATAGGTGGGTCTCAAACTCCTGGCTTCAAATGATCCACCTGCCTCAGCCTCCCAAAGTGCTGGGATTACAGGTGTGAGCCACCGCACCCAGCCCTCAGTTTCACTTTCCTTATCAGCATCAAGATGCTGCTGCACCTGCCTTGCTGCTCTCCAACGCCCCTCCCACCCCTGCCTGAGCTCACCCTGGCCCTGGGACCAAAGGGGCAGCCCTTGGCATATTTCACCTCACCTGGAGATATTTATTGGCCACTTCATATATGAAGGACACAGGGTGGGCAGCAGGGATGACTCAGAGGTGGACAAGACCAACCCTTTCCTGCCAGGAGCTAGCAGTCCCACAGGAATGGGAGAGGTGGCCCAGGTGATTGTGACCTCTCAGGTGTTTGCCTCGTGCTGGAGGGGCGGTCCGGGGAGTGGAGCCTTGAAGGAAGGATTGGTTTTCCCTTCTTCACCCACGAGGAAGTAGAGATGCCTGGCGTTCCAGGGCGTGGCCCCACCCTGACCTTATTCCCTGTCCCCCTCTGGCTCCACCACCAAAATTGAGGACCATGGGAATTTCGTATAAATGGGATCTGGCAGTGTGAGGCTTTTGTGCCTGGGCTTTCA
Organism: Leontopithecus rosalia; assembly: GCA_028533165.1. Lineage (NCBI taxonomy): Eukaryota > Metazoa > Chordata > Mammalia > Primates > Cebidae > Leontopithecus > Leontopithecus rosalia. The sequence continues at coordinate 30,546,228 of CM052652.1, read as the reverse complement.
CTGGACGTGTTTTTGAGGTCCATTGGCATTGCAGGGCGTGGCATCGTGTGGATTCATCATGTTTGGTTTATCAATTCATCAGTTGCCTTCCTTCAACCTTTCGGTTATTTTGAAAAGTTGTTGTCACCGTTTCTTAAAATGTGACTGATGCTTCATTGTCTGACTTCTCTGCTGGACAGAAAGCTTCAGGGGGCCGGGGTTGGGAGGGGCTGGTTTTATTGCTGTCGTATCTCTTGGGCTCACAGGTTGTAACAGGCAGGTCCCAGGGGATGCAGGTGGGCCAGGTGAGAGGAGACGCCCCCATCATCATTGCAGAATGATCCAACTCCTGCCCAGCACACCCCCTGCCGATCCTCCCCTTGCTAAGGAAGTAACAGCCTCCCTGCCCCTCTCCTCCAGCCTTCCCCTCTGCTCCCTGCTCCCTGCTCCCTGCTCCTTGGGGTTCCTGGAATAAAGTCAAAGGAGACAGCAACAGGGCAGGCATCCATCTGCTCACTCTCTCCAATCAGCTCTTCATGAGCTTTTGCCGGGAGTACAGACCCGAAAGGGCATCAATCAACTCCCCACCCACCCACAGAAATAGCTGCAGCTGGAGAACCATCGCATGTGGAAAGTAAATCTGCAAATCTGAGCAATATAAAAAGGCATGTGAAGTTCTCAGGAGGAAAACCGTGGTTAGTGTGGTTTGTAGCCTTCAGAGGCATGAGGAAAAAATGGCTGCAGCCTGGACCCCCGTCCATGTGAGGAAGCTGAGGAGCTTTCCTTTAGAAATCTTGCTGATGTGGTATTTTATAAAAATCAACACCACATTACCATGGATGGATGCGTCTATTCCAGGTAGAGGAGGCTGCTGTCTGGGAGACATGCGGCAGCTGTAGGCTCTGAAAGTCGGCTGCTTAGCTCCCATTCGTGGGCATTGTCTGAGGACCAGGCACATGGGGGTTCTGAGCTCTCCATTCAGGAGAGACCAGGTGATGAGCAGACAGCATCCCTAGAGGCTGTGAGACAGATGCTTCCACCCGACGTCCCACTCATGCCAAGGGTTCTGATGGGCAAGTGCTTCCCATTTTGCAGACAGAGACTTGAGACTGGGAGTGGAGAAGTGAGCACCCAGCCCACTCGGCTCCCCAGAGCCAGAGCAGCCAGAATGGGTGCCAAAAAAAAAAATAGAACGAATAAGACCTGCTATTTCATAGCACAATAGGGTGACTATAGTCAATAATACATTAATTACACATTATATATATATATATATATATATATATAATTTATTTTATTTTTTTATTTCCTCAGCCACAGGGCCTTTATTCGTACAGCAGAAACAGTGGGACCGTGTTCAGAGCACTGCTGGGCAGGAGATAGAAGGTAGGAACCGTATGACCACGTGAGCTGTTGTCCCTACAATCGATTTGCTCATCTGGAACACAGAGTAGTGGTCCTCTAAAGCTCGCAGGGCTGGAGGTCGCCATTATCATCAGTGGCGTCGCTATAAAGCTTTGTAAACCTGAACGCAAGGGTCCCTGCAACTTGGGGGACACGGCCGGGATCTGAGTACACAGCCCCTTCCTCCCACCCCTCCCAAGGACTCTCATCCTCCCCTGAACCTGCTTTTCTGGAGCTCAGAGCCCTCTCTGGCCTCCAGGGGCCGGAGGAATGGGTTTGGCTGAGGTCGGGGGCTCGGGTCTGGGATGCATTCCAACCTCTGGCTCCAAGCCTCTGCCTGGGGCCCCACCTGGAAAAATGGCTCCTCTAAGTTGCCTCCAGCCTAAAGCTTGTCCTCTTCCACCTCTCGGGTGCAAACTGTCCCTCCCGCTGCAACCGAAGGTCCCCCACCGGCCACACAGACGGCCACGCTAAGCCCCAGCAAAAAAACTTGGGCTCTAATTGCACATTTTAAAATAATTTACAGAGCGTCACTGGATTGTGTGTCACTCAAAAACTAAATGCTTGAGGGGATGGATATGCCACTCTCCATGGTGTGCTTGTTTCATGTTGCATGCCCGTATCAAACATCTCATGTACCCCACAAATGTATACACCATGTACCCAGAAAAATTAAAAATAAAAATAAAGCCAGGTGTGGTGGCTCACACCTGTAATCCCAACACTTTGGGAGGCCGAGGCAGGCGGATCATTTGAGGTTAGGTGTTTGAGACCAGCTTGGCCAACATAGCAAAACCTCCTCTTTACTAAAAATACAAAAAATTGGCCAGGCATGGTGGCACATACCTGTAGTCCCAGCTACTCAGGAGGCTAAGGCACAAGAATTGCTGTAACCCAGGAGGCAGAGGCTGCAGTGAGCTGAGATCATGCCACTGCCCTCTAGCCTGGGCGACAGAGTAAGACTCTGTCTCAAAAAAATAAAAATAAATTTAAAAAGAAAACAAAATAAACCCTCCAAAAGTTCTGAGCTCCACAGACTCCGACGTGTCCTCCCTGGAAGGAAGGGACAAGATTTTCCCTTTCTGAGCCCTGAAACAGCTGTGTTGAACACTCACACCCCAGGACCAGGGTCTGAGAAGTCTGGGTGGCTGTCTGCTGTGGCATGACCTTGGGGCAGATCCCGGGGCACTAGAAAGCCCACCCCGCTCCTGCCACATCAGGCCACTGGGATGGGGAGCTCTAGGCAGTCCCTGCCCCTCCAGGCTGCGGCTTGGTGAGGGGCAAAGGCTCTTTCCCTGCAATAATTAGCAGCGCAACGTGCCGTCCGCCTCATGGGCACGTGGAGCATATATAAATTACCCCGCCAGGGCGATTAACTGTTTGTCCAGGCTAATTGTCAGTATTAAATCTTGCTCAGTCACAGTTTTAAAAGCTTAATTTAAATTCTCTATCTTTAAGAAATCCATACTCCCTCCCACCACAGGAGAAAAAATAGATTTAATGGGTTTAGTTCATTTCCGTTTGTAGCAACCCAAGTTATAATTAGACGTGTGCAAAGCGGATGTTTCGGCGGCCAGGCTCCTGCAGACCCGCTCCTCTGCTTCCCAGCAGGGCTGGTCCTGGTGGCGAGTGCCCTTGTCTTTGCTGCCCTGGATACACTTCTGAATTAGGAGTTCTTGCTCAGAGACCCCTGTGCCTCTGTGGCAGCCCCTGCGGATTATGGCATTAATCTTGTCTGTGTGCTTAAAGGTGGAGAAAGGGCCAGGCGCAGTGGCTCATGCTTACAATCCCAGCACTTTGGGAGGCCGAGGTGGGCAGATCATGAGATCAAGAGATGGAGACCATGGTGAAACCCTGTCTCTACTAAAAAATACAAAAATTAGCTGGGCGTGGTGGTGCATGCCAGTGGTCCGGATTACTCGGGAGGCTGAGGCAGGAGAATTGCTTGAACCCAGGAGGCAGAGGTTGCAGTAAGCCGAGATCGCACCATTGCACTCCAGCCTGGTGCCTGGAGACAGAGCAAGACTGTCTCAAAAAAAAAGGTGGAGAAAGAATTCATCCTCATCCTCAAGGGCGGGAAGGCACGAGAAAGCAGCCAGGAAATCCCTCTGCCCAGGGGCCAAGAGCTTGGGGGAGCTATGGAAGGGAGGTGGGTAGGGGGCTTCCCGTCATGCCTTCCTGAGACCACGGCCCCACCATGTGCCCCCTCTCCCTGAAGGCTGATGCTTCCCCTCCAGCTTATCAGGAGTGAGGACCCCTCCTTCTTCTTTCTTTCTGTTCTCAGATACCCACTTAGAAGCAGGCTGGAGCCGCCCCAATGTTAAGCCAGGAAAATGCAGACAACTAAGGCATAGAAAGAGAGGATGCAACTGAAGGAAGCTACTAAAACCCCCACGTTCATCCCCCTTAATGTCCTAGAGGAAACTGAGACCCGGAGAGGGACATGACTTGCCCGAGGGCACCCCGCTGGCCTGGGTTTCAGCTGAATCCCCGGGGTCTCGGCACCATTACCTTGCTACATGTTCATGGCCAGGGTGAAGTGCAAATCTTCGTTCTAGGGACACGCTTGGAGATGAATCACTCATCGAACTTCCTAATTCTGTGCGTCATCAACCCCAGCACACGTAGGTTTACACCCATTGTCCCTCACTGGGCTTGCACCATGCAGAGGGTGGCCTGGGAGAGCAGAGACGGCAGGAAGGGCAGTTAGAAGTGAAGGTTGGAGAAAGGGGACTGTGCCCAGGGTAGCAGCAGGAGGCATGGAAAAGACGGATGCATGGTGAGGGGTGAGCAGCCTTGGAACCGGGGCTGGGGCCACCCAGACCCAGACACTGGAGAGAACAAGGGAAGAGTCAGTGACAACTCCAGGGTCTGCACCTGAGGGGTCGAGAAAGCAGGTGGTAGCAGTGACCGCCCAGGAGTCTGAGGAGGGGGCTTGATAAGTGGGGAAGGTGAGTGTCAGGCTGGGTGTGCTGGCTGCAGGGAACAGCAGCTGTGCAGACCTCTCCCCTGGGCCCTGTGCTCCTGAAAGGTGGGGCCCTGCACGCCAGCTCCGTCTTGTTGTCCCTATCCCCGTCACAGCAGCCAGCGAGGGCCCCACACTTAGCAATTGTCAAAGGATTGGCGGACAGTCCAGCGGGAGCTGAGGCTGGAGCTGGGGCCAGGAGCAACAGGGTCATCAGGCTCATGTGTTGAAGGCGCGGCCCTCCCACACCGATGCCCTCAGCCTGGGGCATGTCCACGGGAGAGGCAGGACTGAGTATAGGATTGCATGACAGGGAGCAGGAAAGCAGAAGATGAGGAGGGTGCAGAGCCCCACACGGGGGTCGGGGTGCGTGGAGAAGGGGTGGTCAGCGAGGTCTACGTGACTGAGACAAGGAGGCTGAAGCCAAGGACAGGAATTTGGATTTGGGATGTGGAGTATTGTGACCGTGGGCTGCTGGCAGAGTCGGCGTGCATTTAGGGTGACCAAGGGTAGACACAGAATTGCTGGGGTTTGGGAAAACACTGGGAAAAAACGGAATGCCCTTCTATTGGAAAAGCTAGAGAGTCAGATGGAGGAGGCATGGGATGATGGTTTGGGGGTGGGAGCGTCAGGTGGAAACTCCCTTGGAATGCGGGAGGGGGACAGGTGGGGTGCCGAGAGGAGACTCTGGGAGGCTGGCAGGGCTGGGTCAGGCAGCCCCCAGGAGGCTGTGAGGACCACAGGTGTTTCTCAGAAAGAAGCGAGGAGGAGGGACGTGAGAGGGCACCTCCGCCTGCCCAGAGTGAAGACGCAGCAGCAAGATGGGAATGGGCACTTGGCAAAGGGGAAACACGGGGAGGCTGAGAGGATCACAGTCAACGAACACGTATCTTGTATGTCACTATGTGTATCTTATTTTGTAAGTTATAAGTTACTGTAGTCTTACAATAAAGTAAGCTGGAAAAAAATGTTCTTAAGAAAATGATAAGGGAGAGAAAATATATTTACTACTCGAGAGGGGGAAGCGGATCATCCTAAAGCTCTTCACATCGAGGAGGCTGAAGAGGAGGACGAGGAGGGGTAGGTCTTGCTGTCTCGGGGTGACAGAGGTGGAAGGAAATCTGCAGAGTGGACTCATGCCGTTCAAACCCATGCTGTTCAAGGGTCAGCAGGAGCTGAGGAAGGTGCTGTCTTTCTCCCAAGGCCCAGGGTTTTATTTGCAGTACGCCTCGAGATTCAGCCTCTGGGTGGGGGCGGGGGGGGGGGCGAGGCCAAGCTAGCCACGTGTCAGGGAGGTGTTTGGGCCTCAGGGCATGAGTCACCTGCCCTAGTTTTTTGTTTTGTTTTGTTTTTTGTAAAGGGCCTGCTGCTGGGTGGATTCACATTTTTCATATCAGCCTGGGAGATCCCGAGTGCAGGATGTGGTCCAGCCCCTCCGGTCCCTGTTCTGCTGTGTGCATTTGAATACACACGCACCCACCTAACCTCCTTCAAAGTGCTGGCCCTTCTGACACCCGATGCCCAGCAGGACCCAACTTAAGACACGCAGGATTATTTCTGCACGTCCCTCGAGCTCAGAGTCACCCGAATGTGAGCTGGAGTGAATGCCACCAAGCGGTCCCAGCAACACAGACTGCCTCAGTGTGACTGGGAATTTCACTCCCCTATTGACGGAGGAGCATGGGAGCGCTCACGCTTGTTTTCCTCGGTGAGCCAAAGAATGCCATTTGGTCCCATGACGGCTGCCTGTCATGGTGGGAGGTTAGAAGACGAACTTTGCAACCACTCATCTTGACTTCCCAACCTGCAAGAGAGTGTCACGCCAGGACCCCGAGAACAGTTCCTGGGACCTTTCTCTTTCCACGTGTTTCATCTCACACCGCTGCCCCTGCTCCTGTGGACTGCAGGATTTGAACCCCTGACCCTAGGGCTGGGACCAACTTGCTCTGCTGCCAGTCCCATCACCCCTGGCCCAGGGACACACGGATGGGGATGCAGATGGGTGCTGCCTGGCCACAAATGACCCCCAGAGCAGGAGCAGAGGAAGGTTTTGCAGTGGGGCAGCCCCAAGGTGCCAGCGGAGGAAAAAGTGGCCGCCCGGTCAATAGACAGATGCATTATTTGTCCTCAAACCTCTGCACGGAATCCTGGGTCAGCTGGGGGGGCTCTCAGGCTGGGCTTCACCAGACCCAAGAACAAGGCCCCCAGGCTGCTCCCATGTGGAACGAACGCTAAGACATACTCCCTCATCTGCTGTCTAGCCTTTCAGAGAATAACAAAAAAACAAACCTGTTCTCGTCTCTATCAAAGCACACATTGAATATGACAGCGTTTCTCATTTCCTTAACTGTCTCCGAAAACATGTGAAATTAGGGGAAATGAAGAGAAGAAACTGAAATAACAAGTGAGGCTGGAGAATAACCAGCCTCAGAAACAGAGGTGCCTGGAGAAGGTGCACGGTGTGTTGTGGGAGGAGGAGGAGAGGGAATGCAGGGGCTGGGGACTGCGGATGAGGCTGGTGCTGGCTCTGGGGAGGGAGAGAAGCCTGCGGTGGAGACAGCATCCTCGTCTGCCCCCTGGGAAGGGAGGGGGACCCAGGAGCATGAAGAACACTGTCTGGGTGGGTGCCCTTCCTGGTCTTGTTGGGGATGGAGCTTGTCAGCCTCCTGAAGGAAGGGAAGAGGATGCTCCACTTTCCCGGGGATGCTGGGACACAGAACCATAAACTGGGTGGCTTAAAGTGACAGGCATTTTCCCTCCTCTAGTTCTGGAAGCCAGAAGTGAGAAACTGAGGTCCCCTTGGCCGAGCTGGTTCCCACTGAGGCTCCGAGGGAGAACCTGTCCCAGGCCCCTCTTGCAGATCTGGGGCTCCCGGCCACCCTGGGTGTGCGTCCCTCACATGGTTCCAATCTCTGCTGCTTCTCTACCTGGATTTGCCCGGGTGTCTCTGGGCCTTCAATTCCATTTCTCACCAGGACGCTCTCACTGGACTTAGGACCCACCCTGATCCAGGACGACCTCATTTCCAACCTCACCTTAATCACATCTGCAAAGACCCTGCTCCCACAAGGCTGCGTTCTCAGGTTCCAGGAGGACATGAACCCACAGGGTCATGTATCAGCCCAGAATGGGATGAGCTGGAGTAGAGCCAGGATCCCGGAAGTGGGGGGGAGCTCATGGGACCCAGCAGGGATGGGCAGGTTCCCCAGGGCACCGGGGAGGCTGCTGCGCCCCCGCCCCCTTCCTGGGTTCCTCTAGTGCAGCCGCTCCGGGGCCTTCCACCCTCTCCATTCACCCACTCTTCCCTGCTGATGGGGGGCGCATGATGGCACTTTTGATCTAACCAAGTTATTGTAAGTAAGTGATTCGGGAGCTCTTCTTCAGGCAGGTGATCAGGAATGAGCAGGCAGCTGAGAACAGAAGAGATGCTGCCACCGTGGGAGACGCCTGGACTGGTGGAGCGGTGGGGGGAGGGGAGGGGAGGGAGGATGGGGGGGGTTCTTCTGCCACAGTCATGCAGGGGAGGCGCCACCTTTCCCTTCGCTTCCCTTCCCTGGGAAGCAGCGGCCACGATTTAATATGCAAAGGTGGAAAGGCTGGCATTGGACGCATCGCCCTGCATGCCGTATTTCAAACAAAGAATACACAACAAAGGGCCGGCCGGCGCGGGGATTTGTCAGAATTCGGCGGTGGGAGAGATTTATCTAAGCTGAGTGGAGGGGCCTGTGACCTTGGGTTTGAGAGCTTTAAAGGGAACAGGCGGCTGTTGAAGACGAACAAAGAGATGCTTGTGATTATCATTATTTAATATAATGGCCTTAAACTGTTAGGAGGGAGAATTAGGTGGCACAAGAGAATTGTTTTTTATTCCAGGAGATGTAAGAAAGATGTAATGGACAGGAAAAAGCAGGGGGGAGGCGGAGGGAGGGAGAGGCTGGAGAGCTTTCTGAGATGAAGGAGTGGGGCAGCCGAGTGAGCCCGGAGAGGCAGCAGGCGGTAAACAAGAAACGCTCCCCTCCCCTCTCCCTTCTCCTCCCTCTTCTTCTCTTCTCCCCTTCCCTCCAGCCCCCTCTCCTCCTGGCAGGTTCAGCCTCAGCCCCAAAGACAGGAGAGTAGCTGGGAAGGAGGTGACCAGCCTTGTGCCAGGAAAGGGCAGGGCAGAAAGGGACCAGGGAAGGAGGACAGGGCCTGGGGGACTGTCAGAGCTGTCAGAGCTGGGATCAGGATGCGGCAGGAAGTGGGGGGATTAGGGCTGCCAGGAGACCTGGGCATCCTGTTCAGAGAAGCCTGGCATGGGGGAGGGGTGTGTGCTGCCCCCAGGCAGTGAGGGTCTGGGAAATGGAGGCTGGTAAGGTCCTTTCACTAGGGTCCCCAAGAATGTGGATTGCGAGTCCTCCTTCCAGGGTTGGATCCTGAAAATAAATGCCAGTGCTCTGAGCTGCTGCACACAGGGGACAGTGGGAGTGGGAGGAGGTGGCTGGCGGTGGGGGGGTCGGACAGAGGGGGTGGGAGGAGGTGACTGGCAGGGGTGGGGGTGGGAGGAGGTGGCTGGTGGGGGGGACAGTGGGGCTGGGAGGAGGTGGCTGGTGGGGGTGGGGGTGGGAGGAGGTGGTTGGCAGAGGGGACAGGGGGTGGGAGGAGGTGACTGGCAGGGGTGGGGTGTGAGGAGGTGGCTGGTGGGGGGGGACAGTGGGGGTGGGGGAGGTGACTGGTTGGGGACAGTGGGGGTGGGGGAGGCGGCTGGCCAGGACCTAGGATCTGTCCCACCTGGGTCTAGGCTTGTGCCAGGTGCCTACCGCTTCCCAGAGCCTGAGCAGAGAGAGAGCTGAAGCCCAGGAGCCTCCTTTCTTTCACCGGGCCTGGCTTTCTCTTTTCATTTGTAATTTGCTAATCTCTTTTTTAAAGAGCCCCCTCCCAAACCTGCTGAGGGTCAGCTCCCACTAAGGCAACACCAACTAAGTGGCCTTCGCAACCCATCGTGGGGAGCAGGTGCGGTTCTCCCTGGAATGTGTGGAAGCCTGGTTCCCAGGAAGCTGGGGGAGAAGGACACTCAGTAGAGCTTCAGAGCCAGGCAGGAGTGGGAAGTGGGGTGGACAGCAGGAGCTGGCTTTGGTTGAGCAGCAGGGATGCCAGGTGGATGCCCAGGTGCCCCAGCAGGGCCCCACGCTTCCTGCCCTGGGGTGGTCAGCCATCAGGGGGTGTGTTCCCTCAGAAAGGGGAGGGGCTCCAGCCACAGGTGGACTCATGTCTGAGATCTGATAAACTAGGAGAGCAGGAGAAAACAGGAGTCAAACTGGAGAGGATGAGGTCACGCAGGAAAGAGAGGGTGTGAGCTCCCGGAGCCCTGTGCCCAGAAACCTTCGCTCTGGCTGATCTCAGGAGGCAGCAGGGGCTCGGAGGCTTAGGGTTAGGGGGCAGGAATTGACTGTGTGGACACAGCCCAAGCAGGTGCCAGCTGTGGGGCATTCAGTGGCTGAAAGCTCCAGGAGACCCAGACACAGGTAGCGTGTGTGGGGGTGTGTGACACAGATCACGCAGCGTGAGGGACACCCATGCTTTAGGTGGGTGACAGCCTTGGACAGAGTCAGGGCACCTAGGCCAGCTCTGCCACCCACTTGGCCCTGGGCCTCAGCTTCCTTTTCTGTAAATTGGGGGCAAGGAGAGGACCCACCATGGGCTGACAGAGTGGGATGAGGTACATGTGTGTGTGAGGCCTCTGGTCGATACCGAGGGGTCTTCTTGCCCCATCCTGTCACTGCCTTCATCACTGCAAGAGCAGCCCCGTCTGTCAACCTGGAAGGAAGCCTGGTGGGGAGTCGGGGGAGGGGGCTTCAACCACAGGGGATGCCTGCCTTTGCTTTTTCCTATATCACTAGTAACCTTTCCAAGGCTCAGGTTCGAAGTTGTCAAGCACTGGCTGGAAGGTGGCTGGGTCATTGAGGACCTGGTCAACTGTCAAAATGTCTTCAGTTGGCAAGATGGTTCTTCAGGCAGAACCATCTCTCTGTCCCTCTCCTCCTCCTCTGCGTGCCCAGGGCATGTTCCTAAGGCTGCCAGCGAGGCTGTGACTTCGGTCCTATTTGGTATTTTAGCTGCTGTCTTGGCGATGGCCTGGTCCCCGCACAGGCATTCCCTCCAATAGTGAACCACTCCCGGGACCAGCCGTGAAAACTCCTGCTTCTGGGGAACATTGAGTGCCTGCAACTCTCTCCTTCTACTGGAAAGTCCTTCCTCCCATCTAACTGAGATCCTTTGTGCTGTGGCTTCAACTTATATTTTGTTCTGCCTTTACTATTCATTCACTTCTCTATTTAATGGACTCTGGTAGGAGTTTAGCAAACTCTTAATTTATCTCTGGATCCTTTGTTCCCCCTCTGCTGCAAGGGAACAAACCCCAGCCCATAAGGGCTGGTGCTCAGGCATCCTAGGTGAAGCCCTCAGCTTGGCCGTCACCCTGGCCCTGGCAGGATCCAGGCTCCGAGGTCCTCTTCCGGAGGCTGGGTCCTCTCTCTCTTTACTCCACGTCACTATTAAGAGATGATGCAGGTCTTGGAGCAAGAACCCTTTGGCTCTGGAAAAATTATGTGTGACATTTTACATATGGATCAGGTAATTAATGGACGCTCGGATTTCCTCCGCCATAACATAAAGAGGGTGAAGACGGTGCTTTAATTCCAGATAATTAAAGACCGATCGAGTTCAAGAGTGTTGCTCCGGGAGTGCTGGCTGCTGTCATTAACACCGCGGAGCCTGCTCCGTCCTCCACGCCTCGCTGCAAACCGTGGGGCCTCCTGCTCCCCGGGGAATGCTGAGCCTGAGCGGCAGAGCCCACTGCGCTGCCGTGTAATTGAAGTGGCCACATCTGCTGCACTGGGCTTATGGAATGGGGGTGGCTGTGTGCACACGTGCATGTGTGTGTGTTGGGGGAGGAGCCCCAGAATGGCCAGTCTAGAGTGGCCTCACACAACCTTCAGAGACCTGGCCCAGGGAACATGCAGAGCTCAGGTGGCTGTCGCTGCCACCAGGGAAAACGCGGGTCTCACTGTGCAGAGCAGCCTCAAGGAGGGCACAGGGTCCCCACTCTTCAGCCCCAAGAAACTGTCCCTCCTCCTATTGGGTCACAGGAAACTCCCAGGACATCGAAGGGGGCTGTACCTTTCCCCGAGCTGAGCATTCCTGGGTTTTGAAAGAGAATAATTGGCCAGGCGAGGTGGCTCACACCTGTAATCCCAGCACTTTGGGAATCCCAGCACTTTGGGATGCCAAGGCGGGCAGATCACTTGAGGTCAGGAGTTCAAGACCAAGCTGGCCAACTCTGCCTCTACTAAAAATACAAAAATTAGCTGGGCATGGTGGTGTGCACCTGTAATCCCAGCTACTTGGGAGTCTGAGGCATGAACATTGCTTGAACCTGGGAGGCAGAGGTTGTAGTGAGCTGAGATGGCACCACTGCACTCTAGCCTGGGTGACAGAGCAAGACTTCATCTCAAATAAAAAAAGGAAAGCAGCCATAAGTGGTACTCTACACGATGAAGATAATCCCATTCCAGAGGTTCATCTTCTGCTGAAGTCCAGGGTCACAGGCAGCTGCTCCTCCTGGGAGAAGGGCAGGGTGGACAGACATCCCACTGCAGAGGCAGAGCCCAGAGTCCTCAGCAGCCTCCCTGGGAGAGTGAAGCAGCAGCTAATTATGGCCGAGGGGATTGACAGATCTTCCTGGTTCACACAGGGCATCTGTCACATTTCCTGATAAAGACCTACAGCTGGGGACTCCTGGGGCTGGGGAGGCAGAGAGGTCGGGTTAGCCTGTCGGAGGACGTGTCCTGTGCCTACCAGGCAGGGAAGGGCAGGGAACGGGAGGGAGCTCGTGCAGGGGTGTGCACAGCATGCATAGTTTCCCATGCACCCAGATCTGTGGGTACACAGGCCAGTAGATGCCATGGTAGCTTTGCTGATGGATCTCTTCTATCTGCCTCATCCGTCTGTCCTCTGTCTCACCTGGCTGTGGTCATTCTCCCTTCGGGCACTTAGCCACGCCTGCTAGGAAAAGATCTGTAAGAAGTCTCTGGGGATGGCTGGCTGGCAATCATTGCCTTCTTTTCTCCATGGTTTTGGGACAGAGTGAAGTTTTTCCTAAAACTCTCCTTTCTCTAAGCCTGGGTTCAGGGGAGGGGTGGCCACTTACGTTGAATTTTTATTTCAACCTAGACCTCTTTCTCTCAGACTCTAGACTCTTACATCCAATTACCTACTCAACATGTCCACATGGATGGAATCTCAGATTTAAGGTCAAAACTAAATGCCTCTTCTCTACCTCCTAATCTGTTCCCTTCTCGGCTGAGAGCACCTCCACCCTTTCAGTGCCAAGACCAAACAGCTTGGAGTCATCTTTTACTCGTCGCCTTCCTGATTGGTCAGGAAATCCTTGTGGCTGTACCTTCAAAGTAAATCCAGAAGCCAACATGAGCGGAGAAACTGGGGAAATCCTAACAAACGTTTATACTTTAGTGAGTAGGATTGCATCAATGATAATTCCTCAGTTTTGCTAAGTATGCAGTGGCCACGTGAGATAATGGGAAGCCAGGGGAACACATCCTAGGTGATGACAACAACGCTGTGAGGCCGGCTCCTGCTGTCCACCCCACCTCCACTCCTGCCTGGCTCTGAAGCTCTACTGAGTGCCCTTCTCCCCCAGCTGCCTGGGAACCAGGCTTCCACACATTCCAGGGAGAACCTCACTGGACTCTTGAAGACAACGTTCTGGGATACCTTTGCAACCCTTCTGTTAACCTAAAATCATTTCCAAATAAACAGTTCGATAGATACTGAAATACGAGCATTCGTTTGTTAGGGCGGCTGTAACAAAGCACCACAAACCGGGTGGGTGAAAACAACAGAAATGGGTTCTTTCCCAGGGCCACAGGCCAAGTCAGAAGTCAGGGTGTCTGCAGGGCAGGTTCCTCATGAGGACTGCGAGGGAGGAGCTGCTCCAGGTCTCTCTCCTTGGCACGTGGATGGCATCTTCTCTCTGCGTCTCTTTCAAGTTACACTATACCACTTCGCAGGTAGTTTGAGCACCTTAACATAAAATCATCCTAATTCCTCCCTCTTATGCCTTGTATCATTGTGTAACAGTGAAACAGCAAGAATCTAAAATCACTCACTCCATATTTCTTTAAGGGGCATTTACCCCTTCCTGCATATAGGCTAAGATAATTTTAGAGCACTGAGATGAAACGCAAAACAGCAACCAGACACTAACTCTGGGATTAAAGATGTATTAGTCCATTCTCACGTTGCCAAAATGAACTGCCTGAGACTGGGTAATTTATAAAGGAAAGAAGTTTAATTGACTCACAGTTCAGCATGGCTGGGGAGGCCTCAGAAGACTTACAATCATGGCAGAAGGGAAAGCAAACACATCCTTCTTCACCTGATGGCAGGAAGGAGAAGTACTGAGCAAAAGCAGGAACAGCCCCTTGTAAAACCATCAGATCTCATGAGAACTCACTCACTATCACAAGAACAGCATGGGGAAACCACCCCCATGATTCAATTACCTCCCACCAAGCCCCTCCCACCACACATGGGGATTATGGGAACTACAATTCTAGATGAGATTTGGGTGGGGACACAGCCAAACCGTATCAAGGGGACGTCTGTAAACAAGTAGGTATGTTTTGTTGAAGATGTACAGAAGCACTGTGACCTAACCAAGGACCCAACCTCCTCACACCCTTGCTGGCACCCAAATGTCTGTGGTCCTCAGTCACCTCTTGATCCCAAGCCCTGCACATAGCTTCCCCATATCCTCCCACCCAATAAAACCACGTGGTCAGTCTGAAGATGGTACTTTACAATATTGGTTCACCATCTTCTTGGTTTGGCTGGCTTTCCAAATAAGCCTGCTTTTCCTCCCACCAACCCTTGTCTCTAGTAGCTGACTTTCAAGCAGTGAGCAGTCAAACCTGGCTTCCATTACAATTGCTGCCATTCATTTCACTAGTAGATCAGCATACACGAGCACAATATATACATGAGACACTACATAAGCGTATGTAACTGAATACACCATTGCTATTATTATTTTGAACCAACTGCTGTCCGTTTGGTCAATTAAGAATAAGAAAAATAAAAGTTTTTATTTTACTTTCACTTTTCCTTTCTTTAGTGCACTTCCTTTCTTTATGTAGATCTGAGTTTCTTACCTATATTGTTTTTTCTGAAGAAATTTTCTTTTTAATATTTTTTGCCAGGCAGGTCTACTGGCAACCAATTCCCTCAATTTTGAGAACATCTTTATTTCTCTTTCACTTTTCATCTTATTTTTTTATTGGGGTAAAATATACATAACATAAAATTTAACATCTTAGTTATTTTTAATTATACAGTTCAGTGGTATTAAATATATTCATAATGTTATGTAACCATCACCATCATCCATCTCTATAACATGCTTCATCTTTTAAAACTGGAACTCTATCCTCATTAAACACTGACTTCCCATTCCCCTCTGCCAGGCCCTGGTGGCCACTATTCCACTTTGTTTCTCTGAATCTGCCTGTTCTAGGTACCGCATATCAGTAGACTCTTAACAATAGTAGTCCTTTTGTGCCTGGCTTACTTCACTCAGCATGAGGTCCTCAAGGTTCATCCATGTTGCAGTGTGTGTCAGGATTCCCTTCTTTCAAAGTTGAATCCTAATCTATTGTAATGTATATACCACATTTTGCTTATCCATTCATCTGTTGATGGACACTTTTGTTGTTTCCACCTCTTAGCTATTATGAATAATGCTTCCAGAAACAAGGGTATATAAATACCTCTTCAAAACCCTGCTTTGAATTCTTTTGAGTATGTATCTAGAAGTGGAATTGCTGGATCATATGGTAGTTCTGATGTAGGACAGGCACACCCCAGAATAGGGGCTTAGCCCAAGAGGGTTCTTGGCTTCACTCAGGAAATAATTCAAGGGCAAGCCAGTATTGTTAGACAGCAATCTTTCATTGAAACAGACCTGCTCCTTGAAGAACAGGGTTAACTCATAGACAGTGCACCTAGAGTCAGCAATGTATGGGCTGTTGGCAACTGTATTTATACTCATGTAAACCCACTTTCAATTACATGCAAATTAAGGGATGAGTTAATGCTAAGTGTTCTAATGGATAAAGTAGACAGCATGCAAGAACAGATGGGCAAGGTAGGCAGAAATGGAAACCCTGAGAAAAACCTGAAAAGGAAATTCTGGCAAACAGCAGCACTAACAAAAATGAAGACTGACTTGGATGGGCTTATTAGTTAGCCTGGATACGGCTGAACAAAGAAACTCTGAGCTTGATGCTACATCAACAGAAATCTCCAAAACTGATAACAAAAGAGAACAGACTCAGGAAACACAGTAAAATATCTGAGAACTGTGGAACAACTATAAAAGGTATAACATATGCACAATGGGAATACTGCTGCGGCAGTCCTAAGAAACTAATACCATCTGCTTAGAGCCTGAACAACGTTGTATACTTTAGTATTGGTCACCATTCATTGAGTGTGTGTGTACTTTAACCTACCAAGGAAGAGGGTACTGCTGTGCCCATTTCACAGATGATGATGCTGAGAACCAGGGTGGTCATGCATGCTTGCTAAACCCCTGTTCCAGGAAGAGAAGTTCCAGATCTAACTTACCCAAGTCTGTGTGCAGCTTCTGTGCTCTGTTGCCCATATCTATAGGCTCTGATGAGTCATGAGATGCTCACTCTAGCTTTACAGAAGCCCCATGCCCAGATTGGCAATGAAAAGACCCACAGCACTTAGCATGTGTCTCTGGTTTCATGTCCAGGAACCTAGCTCTGCAGCCCAACATCAGTGCCAGTGGCTCCCTCAATGAATGCTGTGCCTGCTGCCTTGGCCTGGGACTCCCAAAAGCTGCAGAAGTACCTTCCACTGCCTCCCCATCATCTGTGCCTTTTCCCTACCTGGCCTCACACTGAAACCATCACTTGACTACAAGCCTCTCCCCACCACTGTCCAGGACATATTTGCTGCTGTCAGTGGCAGCATTGCATGGAAGAGAAGAGAAAAATGTTTTCAGACTCTGAAGCCACTACTGGAGGTGGAGGCGTTCAGATTAACTCTGCAGTCCTTTGGAATAGCTGTTTCCTGGCTGTTTCATTTTAACATGAGAATGCTCTCAAGGCTACTCGCAATATTACCTCCACTGTCCTAGAGAAAGATGCTGCAGAAATAAGCCAGGAAAATTGTCTCTGTGCATCCTCACACACAGTAGGTGCTCAAGAAATGCTGGCTGGATTGAGCTGAAAATAAGCTTGCAGAAATGGCAGCCATGTGCTGTTCTTCCATCTGCTGGAAGGCTGGCATTGAAACCTTCCTCCTCCTGGCAGGCTTTTGCCAGAGAACCAGGCATGCTTGCCCAGGGAGCTTCCTCTTGCAGGCAGGGCCATGGAGGTTCCTGCTACAAAACAGTCTCAGAAGGTTTATCACAGAGTGTCAGATGAAAAGGGCAAGACACATCTACCCTTGCAGTATGATATCAGCCATGTGAAAAATATATGTGCATAGAAAATGCCTAGAAGGTATACAAAGAAAAAAGAGTGTATATAAACAGATCTACAAATGCAGGTGGATGCATTTTTTTTCTGGAAAGAATCACAGAAACTGTTAACAGTGGTTAATTTGGGAGAAAGAGGTAGGGGAGGAGTTGACGGGTAGGTGACTCTCACAGTGACCCCCCTTTGTGGTCTGCTTTCTAACTTTATGTGTGTGTGACTTTTATTTGTACTTCAAATATTAGCAGGGTTATTTAGGTAGCACAATTTTGGCCTTTTTGTTTGCTTTCTTTATCTATATCTCTCCAGAGTAGAAAGCATTTTTAGTAATTAATTCATTTTTATTTATGTTGTCAAACAAATGAAATAGAAAAGTAAACAAGCGAAAAAAAAAAGGCTGAAAACAATATGGTAGGATTTCAATGCTGGTTATCTCCAGTAAGGTAGCTTGTTGGATTATGATTTTATTTCTTCTTTATATTTGATCTCTCTTGCAACCAAACCCCAGACAAGTAATTGTAAATGGAAAATAAAATGCCCAGGCAGCAGCGGACAAAACCATGAATTGGTGCCTTTATCTGGGGAGATGGCTCCCAACTTTCCCCTCCCACACGTGCCATGCTTGCTCTAGCCTCAGCTGCAAATTCCCTTTGGGATCTGAATTCCTAATTCATGAACCCTCCCTTCTGCACACATCAGGGTTAATGTGCTGTCAGTAATAGTTTTTGTTGCTTGAGAAAACACAAATTCAAGGAAAAATCTTAACGGCGAATTGTGGCCCCAGGGGGAAGACACTGGACAGACAATCATGACGGATGTGGTTAAAACTACTGATACAGTTTGGCTGTGTCCCCATCCAAATCTCATCTTGAATTGTAGTTCCCATAATCCCCATGTGTTGTGGGAGGAACCAGGTGGAGATAATTGACTCACAGGGGTGGTTTCACCCATCCTGTTCTCATGATAGTGAGTGAGTTCTCACAAGATCTGAGGGTTTTATAAGGGGCTTCCCCTTTCAGCTCTTGTTCTTCTTCTCCCTGCCGCCATGTGAAGAAGGTCATGTTTGCTTCCTCTTCCACCATGATTGTAAGTTTCCTGAGGCCTCTCCAGCTATGCTGAACTGTGAGTCAATTAAACCTCTTTTCTTTATAAATTACCCAGTCTCGGGTAGTCCTTAGAGCAGCATGAGAATGGACTACTACAACCACAGACTCTGCAAACAAACTCCCTGGTGTCCCCATCCCATTGGTTTACTAGCATCGTGGCTTTGGGCAAATGACTTGACTCCTCTGTGCTTCATGACCTCATCTGTAAAATGGGTATAGTCAGGGTTCCTAACAGATAGAGTCATTTGAGAGTCTTCTATGAAGGACAATGGGTGGTATATATGAAGTGCCTACCACAGGATGGCTGTGATTCTTATTGCAGGGTGGACGCCTTTCCCAGCAGCTGATCTCAGCACCACAGCTTGGGTGCCTGCATCCCCTGCTCCTTGCATACAGAAGCCAACACCAGGCTGTATCAATTCCGGGGTCCAAGAGGTAAACAGGGTGTCCCATGTGACTTCTGCTACCCTGGAGTGGGGTCTTCCGGGAATTTTCGTGATATGGTTCAGCTGTGTCACCGCCCAAATCTCATCTTGAATTGTAACTCCCACAGTTCCCACATGTCATGGGAGATCTCGGTGGGATGTGATTGAATTATGGGGATGGGTCTTTCTCATGCTTTTCTTGTGCTGTTCTCGTGACGGTGAATGGGTGTCGTGAGATCTGATGCTTTCAAAAATGGGAGTTTCCCCGCACAAGCTCTCTATTCACCTGCAGCCATCCATGTAAGATGTGAGCTGCTCCTCCTTGCCTTCCACCAATTGTGAGGCCTTCCCAGCCATGCGGAACTGTAAGTCCAATTAAACCTTTTTCTTTTGTAATTCGCCCAGTCTCGAGTGTGTCTTTATCAGCAGTGTGAAAACAGAATAATACACTTTGGGTGATGGGAAGAGAGGAGGGATATTGAGTACGTTTCCTCCAGCCCAGAGGTGAGGGGCAGGTGGAGTTGAGGAGATACACCTACTTCAGGCCAGACACCTGTATTCAGGCTGGCCAGGTGGGCTCTGATGAGGCTAAGGACAGCAAGTGGATGAGCAGAGGGGAGGGGCTGGGAAACTGGCCCTCACCTGGCCCTGCTGGGAGGGGAAAAAGAGGGTGGTTGGCTCTGGAGCAAGGGGACCCTTGTGTTAGCTCTGATGGGAACTCTGCAGGCTTTGCAGAAGGGCAGATGTGGCATTTGGAGAATTCAAAATAATAGGAACTTTCCAAACCCATTCCTGGTTAGCCCGTTCCTGGTGCAGCGAAGCTCCTGTGCATCAGGGGGCACTGTGAATGCTCATGTAGCATCATAGAGACAGAGGGAAACCTAACCCTGAGCTTCCTAGGCGGTGTCTGTGGCCCCAGTTTAAGTGAAGGGTGCCGGAGTGGGTGCAGCACACAGGTTCTGACCTGAGACACTCAGCAGTGTGCAGAGGTGGTGGTGGGCATATCAGCCTGCCTTCAAACGCAGCCACTCTAGAGGCACTGAGGGTTCGGGTTTCAACATACGAATTTTAGGAGGAACACAGTTTAGTTCATGGCAGCATGTATATAATATTAAGGATTTTTGTTTGGTTGGTTGTTTTTTGTTTTTGAGATGGAGTCTTGCCCTGTCACCCAGGCTGGAGTGCAGTGGTGCAATCTCAGCCCACTGCAACCTCCGCCTCCCAGGTTGGACTGACTCTCCTGCCTCAGCCTCCCGGGTAGCTGAGATTACAGGCACTTTGCCTGTCATAATCACATACCACACTCAGAGTGGCTCAGAAAACAAATGAATTTGCTCACAGCTCTGGAGGCTGAAGTGCAAGATCTAGGTGTCTGCAGGGGTGGTTTCTTCTGAGGCCTCTTTCCTTGGCTTGTAGACGTCTGGTTTCTCCCTCCGTGTGTGTCTGCCCAGACCTCCTCTCCTTATAAGGACATCTTTCATATTGGATTAAGGACCACCCTAATGACCTCATTTTAACTTAATTACCCCCTAAAGATCATGCCTTCAAATGCAGCCACATTCTGGAGGTACTGAGGGTTAGGGTTTCAATACACAAATTTTAGGAGGAACACAGTTTACTCCATGACAGCATGTATATAATATTAAGGGCTTTTTTGTTTGTTTTTTGTTTTTGAGATGGAGCCTTGCTCTGTTGCCCAGGCTGGAGTGCATTGGTGTGATCTCAGCCCACTGCAACCTCCTCCTCTAGGCTTTGAATGATTCTCCTGCCTCAGCTTCCCAAGTAGCTGGAATTATAAGCACTCGCCACCATGCCCGGCTAATTTTTGTATTTTTAGTAGAGATGTGGTTTCACCAAGTTGGCCAGGCTCATCTGGAACTCCTGACCTCAGGTAATCTGCCCGCCTCGGCCTCCCAAAGTGCTGGGATTACAGGTGTGAGCCACCGTGCTCTGCCAAGGTATTTTTTTAAACCAGAAATTACCTTTGATATGTCTGCACAAGTTGAATGAGCTGTCGCTTTTCTTTGCTTTGTCTGGGTGCAGTTATCCTCGAATGACTCAAGTGCCAGTGACATCCACCTGTCTCTGGGACCTTCTACCATCCAAATCCTGTCCCAGGTGCGTGGATGAGTCCCCGACATGATCCATGCCTTCAAGGAGCTCAAGGAGAGGAGTGGCAGGGGATACAGGAGTATGGACCACAGCTGTCGATGACCCCATGCTTCTTCCTGTCCAGAGAGAAAGATGTGCTGAATTGGTGTTCGGAAAATGGACCTGATCCTGATGCCCGGGAGGCAGGTGGTGTTTGAAAAGGTGACCTGGGGTTTCTCCAGCTTCAGAGGCAGAAGAGCTTCCTGGAAGAGGAGCCACCCTTGGCCAAGGCAGGAAAATGTGAAGAAAACCCAGCACATTGGTTGGATTTCATTTTGTCTGGCGAATGTTGGGTCCCTGTGGGATATGAGCGGGGAGGGGACACAGAGCCCCCGTGGGAAGGATCTTGCCATCCAAGATGCAATTAGTTTACCCTGGGTGTGAGCAGAGCTGGTGGGGGATGACAGGCGGGAGCAACACACTCAGACTCCATTTTCTTAGGATAACT
This sequence comes from Leontopithecus rosalia, assembly GCA_028533165.1. NCBI lineage: Eukaryota > Metazoa > Chordata > Mammalia > Primates > Cebidae > Leontopithecus > Leontopithecus rosalia. Next base: position 30,525,187 of record CM052652.1, on the reverse strand, counting down.
CTGATATAAAAATGCACAACTAATTGCTAATAAATAATTTAGCAACATTTCTCAAAGCTTGGAGTCTGGGTGGGGGCTGGGTTTAAGTCATAGGCTCATTGACTGTGAAGCAAGGAAGACTCACCCCAGCAGGGTTTCTGTCTGCTGAGCAATCTCATTGCCACATGTTCTGCAATGAATGTTTCCTTCTCTCAACCTCAGTGTCCTTAATTGAGGAATGGGCCTGAACATTGATCAATACCATCCATGCCAGCCCTAAAACTGTTCGTTTAGCCTAAGAAACGGCACACACATCAAGGGATTCAGGGGAACGGTGGGAGACATGAGAGTGCAGAGGGGCAACACCATATTTACTTTTAAATACAGGTTTCAGCCAGGTGCAGCGGCTCATGCCTGTAATCCCAGCACTTTGGGAGGCCAAGGTGGAGGCATCGCTTGAGCTCAGGAGTTTGAGACCAGCCTGGGCAATATCGTGGAAACTCCATCTCTACAAAAAATACAAAAATTAGCCAGCCAGACATGGTGGCATGAGCCTGTAGTCCCAGCTATTCGGGAGGCTGAGGCAGGAGGATTCCTTCAGCCCAGGAGTTTGAGGTTGCAGTGAGCTATGATTGCACCACTGCACTCAGCCTGAGCAACAGAGTAAGACTGTTTCAATCAATCAATTAATCAAACAACCAATCAATCAACAGGTTTCCATGTTAATCCTCCCCACAGTCCTGATCATAAGATGTTATGATCCCATTCTGCACATGGGGCCACAGAGAGTGAGGTTGGCAGACTTGCCCGGAGTTGCACAGCTAGCCAGCAGCAGAAGCAGGATTCAAACCTGGGTCCTCCCATCAACCCATGCTCTTTCCCTACTGGGTTAACAAGCCGCATCTCTGGGTAGTTGCTGGCCAGTTCTAATCCTTTCCCATCTCTGCCCCCTCTTTGCATCCAGCTGTCCCTTGTGCACTGAGTCCCAGTCACGCTAAAATAACTGTCACCTTCTTCCTCTCTCTTGGGTGAAGTTGAGTCTGGGTTGTTATTGCTATGGATTCTTAGGGGCACAGAGGTTAACTCCACTGGAAACGATATAAGTAAGGTGGCACCAGAGTAAAGCTCGCAGAGTGATGAACAGATAATGGCCTGATGAAAAATCGCCCCACTGCAGACATCAGCTACCTTCCCTCAATAACAAGGCTGTGCGGAAGGTCACAGTGGGTTTTCCTCTGTTGTTTGTTTATTAGAATCTGTTGCCAAAAAGTACAAAAGTGTGGTGAGCTCCTCGAACTGGCTGGAGAGTGCCCAGCTGCTCAAGGGGGATATTTGTGTTGTGGGGAAAATCGTCCTGGTACGGAAAAACAGGACACAGTGCTCCAGAAGGATCTGGACACTAATTTTTAGTTACTAGCTAAGTATTTGAGAAATCCACGTGTCGTAGGTGGGGTATTCTGAGAAGCAGATTCTGAGACAGAGCTTGGTGTGCAGAGAGGATTAGCATCTGGCGGGGGGCAAAGGATCAGCATCTGGCAAAGGGAGAAACTGAACTCTGCTGAGGTCACAGCAAAGACCTCAGCGGATCCCAAGGAAGCCCTGGAGCCAGGATCACTTTTGTAGGGGCCTGACTGGTGAATTAAGGGGGAGGGACATATGGACTGCGTGTGTCCCTCCAAGATTTATATCTTGAAGCCCTAACCCTCAACGCAATTGTGCTTGGAGATAGGGCCTTCACATAATTAATTAAGGTTAAATGAGGCCACAAAGGTGGAGTTCTGATCCTGTTGTACTGCGGCCTTAAAGGAGGAGGAGACACCACTGTCTCTCTGAGTCTCCACAGATAAAAAGCCATGTGAGGACACAGTGAAAAAGTGGCTGTCTGCAAGCCAGGAAGTCTCCTCTCACCCAGAACCAACTCTGCCAACACCTTCATCTTGGACTTCTGGCCTCCAGAACTCTGAGAACGTAAATTTCTGTTGCTTAAGCCCCCGAGTCTGTGGTTCTTTGTTATGGCCATTCTTTGTTAATACAGGGGGCATGTGGACCACCTCTGCTGCCATTTCCCTAAGAGGCAATTTAGGGATTTTTCTTCTTTATAGCTAACTTTGTTGAGACCGAATTTGCATACACTAAATTTCACCCATTTTTAAGTGTACATTTGATGAGTTTTGACAAATGTGAGCAGTTGTGTAATTGCCATCATAATCATACTGCAGAACATTGCCATCACCTTCTAAAGTTTTCTCCTGCCTTTTGTGGTCAATTCCCTCTCTCTCATCCACCATCTGGGCTCCCTCTGATCTGCTTTCTCTCACTATAGTTTTGCCTTTTCTGGAATTTTATGAATTTTATATAAATGGAATCATTTAATACAAAGTCTTCTGTATCTATCTTTTTCACCTATCACAATGCTTTGGAAATTCATCCATGTCATTGCATGTAGGTCATTCCTTTTTATTGATGAGTAGCACAGCATTATGTGGATGTGCCAAATATTTATTCATTGACCAGTTGATGGACATTTGTGTTTGCTCTGATTTGAATGTGTCCCCAGATTGACATGCGGATGGAATTTGGAGGTGGGGCCTTTGGGAGATAATCAGGATTTGATAAGGTCATTAGGGTGAAGCCCTCATGGTGAGACTGGTGGCTTTATAAAAAAAGGAAAAGAGACGGGAGTTGGTTGCCAACCTCCTGCCCTCTCATCACATGATAGCCTGTGCCACATGGTGCCACAGCAATAAGGCCCTTACCAGACGCTGGCACCATACTCCTGGACTTGTCAGGTTTCACCATTGTGAGAAATAAATTTCTTTTGATTTATAAATTATCTAGTCTCCGGTATTCAATTGTACCAACAGAAAATGGACTAAGACATGGTTGTTTCCAGTTCGGGGGTTTTATGAATAAAGTTGCCACAAATGTAGCGACATACAAGTCTTTGTATGAATGTATGTTTCATTTCTCTTGGCTAAATACTTAGGGGTGGGATTGCTGGATCATATAAGTGTAGTTTAGCTATATTAGAAACCACCAAACTATTTCCCAAAATGGCCATGCCTTTCAGATTTCCACCAACGATCTATAGAGTTCCAGTTGCTCCATGTCTTCACCAACACTTGGCATTGCCAGCCTTTTTCATGCTAACCATTCTAGCAATGATTTCTCGTTGTGGTTTTAATTTGCATTTCCCTAATGATTGATGATGTTGTACATGCCTTCAAGTGTTTATTTGCCATCTGTATCTATCTATCTATCTATCTATCTATCTATCTATCTATCTATCTACATATTATTTGGTGAAGCATCTGTCGAAATTATTCATCCATTTAAAAAATTGAGTAGTTTATATAACTGAGTTGCATGTTCTAGATACAACTCCTTTATCTAATACATGCATGCAAACATTTTCTTTTAATCTGTGCATTGCCTTTTCATATTCTTAACTGTCTTTTAAAGAGAAAAATTTTTAATTTGATAAAATCCAATTTGACAATCTTTTTTCTATAGTTTCTGGATTTTTGTTTACTTGTTTTGTTCTAAGAAATCTTTCCCTGACATCTTCCATATTTTCTTCTGGATGTTTTAGAGTTGTAGCCTGTGTATTATTGTCTATAATCTATTTTAGGTTACTTCTGTATATTATGTTTAAAAATTGAGGTTTTTATTTTCCCACATGAATATATAACTTTTTCAGCACCATTTATTGATAAGGCTATTCTTTCTCCTATTGAATTACTGACACTGTTATCAAAAACCAACTGGCCATGTATGTGTGGACCCTGTTACATTGATGGGCATGTCTGTCTCTATGCCAGTATCATGCCATCTTCATTACTGTAGCTTTATAATAAGCCTTAAAACCATGTAGTGTAAGTCTTCCAACTTTATTCTTTTCAAAATTATTTTGGCTGTTCTACTTGTCATTTCCATATAAATTTTAGAATCAACCTGTCACTTTGTATTTTTTTAAAACTTGCTGAAATGTTGATGTGATTACATTGCATATGTAAATCAGTTTGGGGAGGATGGGACTTTTACAATATTGCTCTTTTTGATTCATTAACATGATCCCCTTCATTAATTTAGGGATTTAAAATTTTCTGTCAGTAAGGTTTTATAGTTTTTAATAAATAAGTATTGTAATAGTTTGTTAAATTATTCCTATTTTATTTTTAGAGGTTCTTGTAAACAGTATTACTTCTTAATATAAATGTCCGATTTTTTTGCAAATAATAGAAATACAATTGATTTTTCAATACTGACATTGCATTCTGTGACCTTCCTCACTTGTTAGTTCCTGTAGCTTTTTTTTTTGTTAATTTATTAGGATTGTCTACATAGACAATCATATCATCTGTGAAGTAAAATCCTAATGTTGTCTTTCTAATTGATATGCCATTTATATCTTTTAATTATGTTATTGCCCAGGCTGTGACTTCCAGCAAAATATTAAATAAAAGATAAAAGTGGATATTCCTGCCTTGCTTCTGATTATAGAGAGAAGCATTCAGCTTTGTGCCATTAAGTATGATGTTAGCTGCAAGTTTTTTGTTCATGCCCTTTATCAAGTTGAGGAAATTTTTATTCCTACTTAGCTGAGTTAGGGTTTTTTCATCATCATAAATAGTTTTGAATTTTGTCAGATGTTTTCTTTAGTACATATAGAGATCTTGACATTTATTTATCGCTCTTGAGTGAACTTGGGTAATTTGTTTCTCTTAAGGAATTAGTACATTTTATCCAAGTTGTTAAATTATCCTTTAAATGTCTGTAGGATCTATAGTGATGTCTCTGTTTTAATCTTGATGTTAGTAATCTCTGCTTCTCTCATGTTTTTCTTAGTCTGGCTATAAGTTAATCAATCTTATTTATCTTTTCTAGGAATCAGCTTTTGGTTTTAGCAATTTCTTCATTATTTGTTTATGATTTATTTCATTGATTTTTTTGCTCCTATCCTTACTATAGCCTTTCTTCTACTTGTTTTGGGTGTGATTTGCTGTTTCTTTAGCTTTTTAAGGTAAAATTTTAGGTCATCAATCTTAGGTTTTTCTTCTTTTCTAATATAATTATGTAATGCATAAATTTCTCATTAAGCACGCTTCAGCCACATCCCACAAATTTTGATACATTGCATTTTCTTTATTATTCAATTTAATGTTTTTTTCTGATTTTTTTGTGTGACCTATTTCTAGATAACATAGAAATGTTATCTAGAAATCTAATTTAAGTCTTGTTTACTTTGCATTTTTGGGATTTCCAGATGTCTTTTGTTATTGATTTTTAAATTTAATTTTGTTATCAGAGAACGTACTTCACATTACTTTACTTCTATTAAATTTGTTAAGGTTTGTTTTATGGCCAAGAATATGATCAGTCTTGGTAAATATTACATACGCACTTAAAAGACTATGTATTCTGTTGCTGTTGGTTGATCTTACAAATATTGATAAGGTCAAGTTGGTTGCTAGTGTCATTTAAATCAATACATAATTATTTTCTACTTGTTCCTTAACATATTGAGAGAAGAGTATTTAAATCTCTGCTATAATTATAGGTTTATATATTTCTCCTCTCTATTCTGTTTACTTTTACTTTTTGTATTTTGTGTATGTTAACCACTTGACAGGTACATATATATTTAAGATTACTATGTTTTCTTGATTAATTTACTTCTTTATAATCATGGAGTTCCCCCTTTTATTCCTGGTAATATTTCTTGGTCTGAAGTCTACTTTGACATATTAATATAGCCACTCTAATTTTCTTTTGGTTAATATGTGTATTATATCTCTTTTTCCATCCTTTTACTTGTTAACCTTTCTATTGCTTTCTTATTTTGGTAGGCTTCCTGTAGACAGTCGATACTTGGATATTACTATTTTATCTAATCTGACAATACTTGGATTTTAACTGTAATGTTAGAATATTAACACATTTAATGCAGTAATTTATACCATCGTAATATTTGTTTTCTATTTGTCTCATCTGGGGTTTTCGTCCTGTTTCTTTTTTTTTTCTTTTCTTTTGAATGTATAGAGTAATTTTTATAATTCTGTTTTATATTCTGTCTGCTATTGTATTATAAGCTTTTGTTCTTTTTTGAGTTATTGCTCCATAGTTTACAATGTTCATATTGACTTATCACAATCTATTCCAAAGAACGTTACAGCATTTGCTATATCCCCATCACCTACTTTCTATTTTCTGTGTATTCTTGACATATATTTTCTTCACATACCTCCCAATGCATAATTGTCATTTTTACCTTAACTAGTCAATTATCTTTCCATGAGATATTTAAAAAGATATCGTTTATATCTTCCCACATATTTACAATCTCTGATCCTCTTTATTTCTTTGTGTAGATCCAAGTATTATTTTTCCTGCTGAAGAAATTTCTTTAACATGTCTATGGCACATGCCTACCAGCAATAAATTCTCTCATTTTTTTCTTTGCCTAAAAGGGTCCATTTTATCTTTTTTTTTTGAAATATATTTGCTATTTTCTGCTGGCTATATTACTCCAGGTAATCGTTTATCATTCCAGAACTTTAAATATGTCAGTTCATTGTCTTCTGGCTCTCCTGGTTTCCAAGAAGAAGTCTTCTGACATTCCTATTTTGATTCCTGTCTCTGGCACTCCGATGTTAGACTACCTGATATTCTCCCACAGGTCACTGAAACTCTTCCTTCCTGTAAGCATTCGTTTTAGTCCATTGGTGCTGCTATAACAAAAATATCACACACTGGCTAATTTACAAAGGACAGAGATGTCTTTATCCCTGTTCTGGAGGTCTGGGAATCCAAGATCAAGTCACTGGCATTTGGTGTTTGGTAAGGGCTGCATTCTCTGGAGGGCAGGAATGTTGTGTCATCACGTGGCAGAAGAGCAGAAAAGAAAGCTAGCCAAACACTGCAGGAAGCTGCTTTTACAAGAACCTTCATCCCATTCACAAGGAGGAAGCTAATTACCTCTTAAATGCTCCTTGTCTTAATATGCTCACATTAGCAACACCTGAATTTTGGGGCACATTCAGGCCATAGCAGCATTCTTTTTTCTTCCTGAGCTGCTTTTTCTGATAGTTCCTACTGCTGCGTCTTATAATGCTCTATTTTTTTCTTCTTCATGTGCAATCTGTTTTTAATCACACCCAATTTATTGTGTTGCTTTGTGTTTTCCATTTCTAGCCATTCTATTTGGCTCTTTTTGATAACTCTCATTTTTCTCCTCATAATGTTTATGCTTTTATTTAGCTTCCAGTGTGTGCTTTGCTTTCCATGGTTTTGCTTTCCACAGTTTCAGTTACCTGTGGTTAACTGCAGTCTGAAAATAGGTGAGTTTACTACAATATGATATTTTGAGAGACAGAGAGAGAAATAGACCATGATCACATAACTTTTATTATAGCATATTGTTGTACGTTCTATTTTACTATTATTTATTATTGTTAATCTGTTACTGAGCCTAAGTTTATACATTAAACATTATTATAGGCATATATGTATAGGAAAAACGTGGCGTATATAAGGCTCAGGATTATTTGCAGTTTCAGGCATCTACTGGGGGCTTTGGAACGTATGCGCCATGGATAAGGGAGAACCACTGCATATACTGTGTGTGTGTGTGTGTGTGTGTGTGTGTGTGTGTGTGTGTTTTGAGAGAGTGAGAGGTCCTTGTCTATTAATTCCATCATTCTAAAATGTTTTGATCTATTTCTATTCATTGATTTTTTTTTCCTTGTTGTGAATCTTACTTTCTTATTTCTTAGCATGCCTGGTAATTGTTAAATAAAATGTTAGATATGGTCAATTTTACCTTGTTGAACACTGGATTTCCTTGCATCGCTTTAAATGTGTTTGGATTTTGTTCTGGCATGCAGTTAAGTTCATTGTGGATCAGTTTGGTCCTTTTGAGGCTCTTTTCTAAGCTTCGTTCAGGGGGGTCCAGAATGGCTTTTAGACGAACACGAAGTTAGCCCCAGTACAAAGGGAGTATTCTCCTGTGGACTCCACTTAATCCCGGCATTCTGAGGTTTCTTCACTCTGCCTACTGGGAACGGGAACAAAATCCCAGCCTTTCGTGAGGCCCGTGAAATGTCTGGGTACTTCTTCCTCTTTGTTCTTTCCACAGGTTTGTGGATTTTCACCACATGCGCACACACACACACACACACACACACACACACACGTCAGTACTCAGCCAAAGAGTTGTGGGGACCACTCTGCAGATTTCTGAATCAATCTCCGTCTTTCTGAGTGTGTGTGGTGTGTGGTGTGTGTGTGTGTGTGTGTGTTGTGTATGTGTGTGTGTGCATGCTGCTGCATCTCTTCTGGACCTGCCCTGAAAATTCCTGCCACCTCAGTATCCCTGAACATTAATCCCTTTTTCTTCAATTTAGTGAAATATTGAGCTCTGTTGGGTTCTCCTCCCTGCCCTGTGGCCTGGAATCTGCCTCCAGGAAATAAGCTGGGAGAATCTTGAGGCTCACTCCATGTTTTTCTTTTCTCTTAGAGATCAGGGTCCTGTAATACCTGTTACTCAATGTCTGAAAGCAACTATTTTATGTATTTTATTTTTTAGTTGCTCTGGTGGGAGGATCATTCTCTTAGCAGTTAATCCGTCATGGGAAGAACTACTGGATTCATCCTCTGTCTTGGTCAGGAGTGGGCAGGGGTCTAGTTCAGAGGCTCCCACTTGGTCTATGCCTCTACAATAGCTCTTATCCTACAGGCGTAGAAACAGCATGGTGGTTCAGCCAACTGCCAAGTATGTCCGATAGTACATCCAGGGACCACAGAGAGGACCTCTGGGTGGATCTATGGAAGCTAGAAACCTAATTTGAGCTGAATCTGGCCAGGACTCCCTTGATAATATGACCCCCTCTTTCAGTCAGCTTGGAATGCTCTAACACAGGGATGTCTCATCTTTTCTTGCAATGTTTCCCTGGGATACATTGTAAGAAAAAAACATTGTCTAGGGCCACACATAAACTACACTAACACTACTGATAGCTGATGTGCATTTTTTAAAAATCACCAGAAGAATCTCTTAATGCTTTAAGAAAGTTTAGGAATTTGTGTTGGCTGCATGAGGCCCATGGACCACAGGTTGGACAAGCTTGCTCTAACAAATACACCACAGGCTGGGTGGCTTAGACACAAGCACTGTTTATTACAATTCTGGAGGCTGGAAGTCCAAGATGAGGGTGCCAGCAGATCTGGTGTCTGGTGAGGGCCTCTTTCTGGATTGCGGATGGTTGATTCTGGTGCTTGCTGCGTCCTATGCTGCACAAAGGTTCAAAGACTTAAGAGGGAGTAGTGGGCATTAAAGACAGACACAGACACAGAGAAAGCTGGGCCAGGCGGTCCAGGAGGTAAGGATGTCAGTCTCTCTGTCCCCGTCCTCTCTCATGTACTTTATTTTATATGTTCACAAAACACATAGCAGAGGGAAGGTGCAGTTACTTAGAACAGCCTGTGAATATTATTCTCATACTTCAGTTAACATATTTCAGCTAACAACTATCTTGCAGCAAGGTCAGTGAAAACTGGTTATCTCTCTAGGCCTGTCTGCTCTACCCTGAGACATACACAACCTCCTATTATGGTTTCACTTCTCTGGAGTTCACCCAAAGTTCACAGCAGCTTTGCTGTTGATCCCACCCCCCCCCCACCCCGAGAGAGGTTGGGCTACTCTGGCTCCCTACAGTTGATCATCTTGTTTTGTCCTCACGTGGCAGAGAGAGAGGAAGCAACCTCTCTCATGCCCTTCTTATAAGGGCACTAATCCCAGCATGATGGCTCCACCCCCATGACCTAATGACCTCCCAGAGGCCCTCCTGCAATATCATCACACTGGGGATGAGGCTTTGATATTCAGATTTTCGGGGATACAAATGTTCAGGCCACAGCCATATGCCATCGCTCTAACAGAAGCTATGATAATGTATTGTTGTTATGATTGTTAGTTAATTGAATGGACATCTTTGTGCCAGGCATCGAGTTTTACCTGCACTCCCTCTTTTATTCCTCAAGATGCTCTGGAATAGGTACCATCATATTCTATATCTTGTAGGTACAGAAGTTGAGACTCATAAGAATGAAGTAAACCTGCCCAACGTCAAGGATCTGAACTCAGGCTTTCTGATTCTAACTTGAAAATTCAGTTCCTAGCATTACAGCAACTCACCGTTGTAGAGGGCAGAATAATGCAGAGAGTGTGGGGAAGTGCTGCAGAGGTGAATGGGATGTGGATCAAAGGGCAATGAGGGTGCCCTGTTCAGTTCAGTGCCTTTAGGCCACTGCAAAGGTAGTGGCTTACTCCACAAAGAATTGGGCCTTGAGCACCTGCTCAGGACAGACCAGTGAAGACCTGCCAAGATTTCCAATCAGCATTTAAAATATTAAAACTCATGCATTGACTCATTTCAAGGAACCTCAATTTGATGACCCCCAGACTAATAAACCTACTCATCCTAGAAACTAGCATAAGATCCAGTGAGACTGTGTCCTGGAAAGCAGCACACGAGCCCTATGCCACAATGGATGCAAAGGTCACGTGCACCCACTGTGTCCCGGTCTCAATCTAGAGGCAGGCTGGGAGGTATAGGCTGAACTGTCCTGGGCATTGACTCAGGTCAGCCAAAAACAGCAGAACCAGAGAGAAAGACTAAAACCTGGATGAAAAATAGATTTAATTTCTCATGCCAGTTCTGAATAATTGTCTAAGGCTTCTTGGAATCTTTTATTGAGAAGGACTGGGAGGGTTTGGGAGGGTCTGGTGGACAAGAGTGCTGTGATGGATTAGTAATGTCTGCCATGGTCAGGGAGGTGGCTCTGAAGCTCCTGATTTGCTGATCCTGGTCTCAGCTATGTGCAGGAGAGGAGCAAACAGTCCCAGCCAGAGCAGTGGTGCAGACTCTCAAAGCTGAGTTATACAGAGAAGCAGGAAATGGGGTTTATAACATGTTGGAAGGAGGATCAGCCAGGTGAAGGCAAGTGGACTGAGACGTTCCTGACTGGCAGGTCTTTGCAGGTCTATCGTGAATCCCTATTTTAAATACCAACTTATCCCCAACTCCCAACTTATCCACAAGCCTCCCCAGATCTGCCATCTCCTAACACATTGTACCTAACATTTACTACATTTTTCCTTCCTTCCGTCTCCCTGACGCTGGTACATAAACTCTGAAGGTCTCTGTTTCGTTCACCGACATACCTTGAGCACCTCTAGCAGAGTCTGGCACTTAGTAGGTATGAAAGATTGTTAGACTTTGGGTGAACCTCCCCGTCTCAGTCAAAGCTCTTAAGCCTCAGCTCCTGCCCGGGGCTGGCTGCTGCTCAGAAGCTGTGATTGGCAGGTACATATGTCTTTGATTAATACGAATGGGAAAACACATTCACACTTACTTAATACATTCAGTTTTGTTGGCAATATATTTCAAAATATGGAGCGCATCAGGGGAGGCAGTGGGGCTGAGGATGGTAATGAAGGAGTCCTTCCCTGGGAATCCCGGCTCAGGAGGAGGGGAAGGGCCAGTCCTAGGCTGAAGGCTCCTGCTGCAGCTGCACTTGCTAACTGTTCTCCACAGGGGCCTTCCCTCCTCACATCCTGTTCTGTAACACTGGGATGCCAGCATCTGCCCTGTGTGCCTCACAGAGGTGTAATGTTTCAAGGAGACAATCTATGCAAAAAGGTGCTTCGTGAAATGGTACACTTTTGCCCTCCTCTTGTTATTGTTATGATGAGGATGTTTGTTTAAGTGGATGGGCGTTTTTGTGCCAGGCACTGTGTGGGGAGTTCTGCAGGCATTCTCTCATTCCTCGAGGCACAGTGGAATAGGTACTGTTTCATCCCATATCTTGTGGGTACGGACATTGAAGTCCACCTGCCCAGGGTCAAGGATCTGAACTCAGGCTTTGTGATTCTCACTTTGCTGAGCAGGACAGAAAGAGAAGATGGCTGGCTGTTTGCAAAACAGGAAGAGAGTCCTCACCAGACACTGGATACTGACTGTCCCCAACTGCAAATCCAGCCTGTTAGCAACAAGGGAAAGAAAGACAGCAGGGGAAGACTGGACCGATGTGGATGGGAAGGCAAACCCTCCCATCAGCGAATCAGGTCACCCTGGGCAAGGTGGATGGCCGCAGTGGAAATACAGTTGGTCCTCCAGCACGGGTTTGCACGGTGTGAGTCCATGTAAATGCAGATTCTTTCCAAGAAAACTTATACCCAGTGTGCCTGCCTCCCTTTCCACCTTCTCCACCTCTTTCGCCTCCACCACCCCTAAGACATCAAGACCACCCCCTCCTTCTCCTCCTCAGCCTCTTCATTGTGCAGATAACAGGGATGAAGACCTTTATGGTGATCCGCTTCTGCTAAATGAAAACTAAATATATTTTCTCTTTCTTATCATTTTCATAATAACATTTCCTTGTCTTTGGCACATTTGTGGTAATAAAACAGTATATAACACATATACCAAATATGTGTTCATCAACTATTTCCATTGTTGGTAAGGCCTTGATCAGTAGTAGGCCATTAGTAGTTAAGTTTTTGTGGGCATCAAAAGTTATACGTCGATTTACAGCTGTGTTGGGGGCTGTCCGCATTTCTTTTTCTTTCTTTCTTTCTTTTTTTTTGACATAAAATCTTGCTTTGTCACCAGGCTGGAGTGCAGTGGCACGATCTCTGTGCAAACTCTGTCTCCCGGGTTCGGGCAATTCCCCTGCCTCAGCCTCCTAAGTAGCTGGAACTACAGGTGCCTGCCATCATGCCTGGTTAATTTTTTGTATTTTGGTTGAGTTGGGGTTTCACCATGACCAGGATGGTCTCCATCTTCTGACCTCATGATTCTCCCACCTCGGCCTCCCAAAGTGCTGGGATTACAGGTGTGAGCCACTGCACCCGGCCCGGCATTTCTAACCCCCCAGGTATCCAAAGGTCAACTGGGTTTGCCCATGCCAGGCACTGTTGTAGGCACCAGGCAGGGAAACAGCCCGTATGCACACCTGGGCATTGTCCATCCCCAGCGGCACGGGCACAGGGTCCATCCAGCACGTGCTGCGTTCGATCAATGTGTGTTCCATTAGAATGAAGCTCCCAAAGCCTTGGTTTTCTCAGCTGTAAAAACAACACACACGGTGGCTCATGCCTGTAATCGCAGCATTTTGGAAGACCAAGGTGGGAGGATTGCTTGAGGAGTTGGAGACCAGACTGGGCAACACGGCAAGACCCTGCCTGTGCTTTAAAAAAAAAAAAAAAAAAAGAGCAAAGAACACCAATTGCACATATGTGAAGGCCCCGCTTCCCACAGCCAGGGCAGGAGGGAGGAAGTACCAGGAATGAGGAAGCCGGGAAGAGGGTAAGACATGGGGACTGGCTGGGTGCGGTGGCTCACACCTGTTAACCCGGCATTTCAGGAGGCCGAGGCAGGCACATCACCTGAGGTCGTGAGTTCAAGACCAGCCTGGCCAATGTGGTGAAACCCCATCTCTACTAAAAATACAAAAATTAGCCAGGCATGGTGGCACATGCCTGTAATCCGAGCTACTCGGGAAGCTGAGGCAGGAGAATCGCTTGAACCAGGGAGGTGGAGGTTGCAGTGAGCTGAGATCACACCACTGCACTCCAGCCTGGGTGACAGAGTGAAACTCCATCTCAAGATAAAAAAAGGAAAAGAGAAAAAGAACGGGAAAGAAAAGAAAGACGTGGAGACTTTGGCATCACGAGGTCTGAGTTCAACTGCCACGCTGCCACTCAGCAGCTCTGTGCCTTTGGGCAAGTGGCCACTGGGTTAGTTTTGTTTCCTTCTCTGTTGGGCAAAGCTGCAATGGTAGTTGTGAGGATGAAGTGATAAATGCAGCCCCCAGCCCAGGACGAGGTTCCCAGTGGGTGTTCTGGAATCCTAGCTTCCATGTCCCCTTGGAAAATTCCCACAGAATGCATGAAACGCTGTTGGCTCTCTGAGGAGCATGTGGCCTGTCACCCTGGGTCCCACCTCTACTGGGGAGCAGCCCCATTTCCTGGGGCTCTAGGCACGGTTCAAATTTTGTGAGCATAAGGACCAGCCACCCCTGTCCCCAAAGGGAGTCCGGCAGAGGCTGGCCAGGGGATTTAATTTGGACATAGCTCTGTTCCAATTTATCAAACATGGCAGCTGCTGCCTTTGGCACGTGTGGTCCCAGCTGCTGGTCCCTTGCCAAGGAAGCAGTGCCCTGGGCAGAAGGCAGCTTTGTGCTCCTGTCTCCAGAGAGCTGTGCCATGACTGAGCAGGGGGTTCTTTCTCCCTCTGGAAAGGTACAAAGCAGCCCCCGACAATTCACACTGTGTCTTTATTAACAAGAGGGCTTCTTCAGTGACTGGGGTACCACTGGCCCAGCTCTCCAGCTCTGATGTTGGCCCCCGAGCGACTGGTCTTGGCGTCAGTGTCTGGGCTCTGTGAGTCAGTCGGTCTGCAGGCTGCTGAATGCCCTTCAGTGCTGGGGAGCCCGATGCCACCTGGATGGGGGTGCCCAGGATGCCTGGGAAGCCAGTGCATCCCCTGTGTGTGATAGCCAGGCTGGCAAATCGGAGACTGGGGGCCTCGAGCCACTTGTCCTGAGTTATCACAGCCACATTGTTGCACATCTGGGATATGAGCCCTGCAGGGCAGTCCTAGGCCTGTGCTTTCACCGAAACGCCACCCACCTCCTGGTCCCACCCAGTGAGGATTCCTGTTCCTCGTGAACCAAACATCACAGCCACTCTGCCCTCTCCTGCCTCCTTTATTGACCACTGTTGCAATTAATGGCCATGACAGAGACAAGGCCAGAGAGTGCCAGAGGAGGGAAGGGAGCCCACCCGGTTCAGGTGGTGTCCCACACAGGCCTGACAGGCCGGGGTGCCTGGACTCCTTTGGGCTGCCTGACGCAGAGCCCAGCCTGAGTCAGAAGGATGGGGTTACAGGGTGACTATGATGCAGGAGGGATGGTCCCGTCCACCCTACAGTCTTTTCTTTCCTTCCAGAGTTTGGGCTCTCACCAGCTGGCCTGGCCCAACCACCCTGGGTTCCCAAGGGCTTCCCGGGGCCCTTGTCCTAGTCAAGGTCACCGTCACCTGTCACCTGCCCAGCCAGGGCCTGGCCTGCTCATGACCCCGCCTTTGCATTTGCTGCCTAGAGCCAGCTGATTAAAGTTCTGGAGGCCAGTCTGTGACTCCATTCTGCCAATTGCTTTGGTCTGGATGCCCGATGCTCTTACTTTCTCTGTTTTCTTAGCTTGGGGAGGAAAAGGGCTGATCCTGGAACCATGGGAGGGGCGTAGGGTCGGCCAAGGGTTTCTTCAAGGTGGGTGGAGACAGGAGCATGTTTGTAGAAAGGAGGACACAAGGGCATGCAGGAGGCAGCAAGAGTGTTACCAAGATCCGCGGGGGAGAAGGCTTGATGGGGAGTTTCTAGAAGAGGCAGCTGGTGGCACGGGAGCCCTGGGGAGACTACAGTGAGAAGAATGAAGGGACCTGCCCTTCGCTGGGTCTGAGAGTCATGTGGAGCGGAGGCTGACCCGGGGCCTTCCTTAGCTGAGAAAGAGGAAACCCCTCTGATTCTCATCCCCTCCCCTGTCCCCGTGGTGGACATCTCACCCCTGATCCTAATGACTTCCTGCAGCCTGGCTCAGCAGTTCAGGTGCTCCTCAGTTCTCCCTCGGTGCACAAGGGTGCGTGTGCAGGCAGGGTGTGGGCAACTGCTCAGCTTCTCTCTGCACCTGGAAGTCAACACGAACTCTGCGGTCAAAATGGGAGCTGAGCTCTCGGGGCGGGTGGGGGGTGCAGGGACAGGGAGGGAACTCTGCAAGCTGAGCAGGGCAGGTTGCGGGGGGCACCCACGACAAGGGGAACCCCTCAGTGGTATGTGGTGGCAGCAGGGGGTCTCGGGAGACACTTGCTGCTCAGGAGACTGTGGGGAGGGAGACACGCCGCCTCCAGAGTTCCCCAGCATCAGGCCTCAGTTCCCGTGAAAGCAGCAGGTGAGACCAAGGGCACCTGGACCCCTTCAGAGTCTGAACCGCCATGACCCTGTGGCCTGCCGCCTCTCCTGGCTTACCCTCGTGTTTCTAGAATGTCCTCTGCACCTCCAAAGGCAGCACCAGGTGCCGAAAGCCGCGTGTTGCCCTGAGAACCACAGATGGTATTGTAGGGGCGACCGGTCCCTGACCCGGCCTCACATTTCAGAAACGCCCGTGCTAAAGTGCGGAAATGGAAGGTAAGGCGCTGGGGCTCTGCGGGGCTCTTGATGCAGATAAGAACAGTCCTCCAGCTAAAGTAGGTGAAAGAGGTTTGTGGGAAGGCTATGGAGAGGGGAGGGGTCCTCCTGAGATGAGGAGGTATGTGGAGCCGTCCGGAGCCATGGCCTCATGCTCACTGACTTGCTCGGCAACTCCATGAATGACTTTGCCCAATTCCTGTCCGTCTTGAGTCACTTCCTCCAGGGTCAGTGTCCCAGGAGATCATCAGATTGGCCAAGCTCAGGACACGTGCGCCCCTCTGGAGGTCCTAGGGCAGGGAACAAAGTGCTGGTCTCTTTATCTTCTGCGGTGGGAAGGGCACCTGGCATCACACTCCTCTAAGCATCATGCCAATCGGAGGGGAGACACCCCAAAAGTAAGCAGGGCCTCCTTGCAGGCATGAGGTGCCCCCATGACCACCTAGACCCATGACCACTCAGTGAGCATCAGTGAAAGGCTTGAGCAGGCAAAGAGATCACACATGAAGACCCCAGCGTAATGCAGAGTTCTGGGTGGGGAGCAGGTGCTGGTGAAGAATACCAAGCCCCAAGCAGAATGGATGGGGCAGGCCCTTCCCAGAGTGGCATTCCAGCTACTTCTGCAGAGCTTGGTTCTATTTAGACCATTAGACAGTGGCCCCCACACTAAGTGCTGATCTCTGCCTCACAAAACATCTCCCTGAAAACTAGCATTGTTCCCCAAGAGGGAATCAGCTGAATATTCCCAGACACTGCTCCCATGAAGCCAATCGGAGCGCGCGCACATGTGCGTGTGTGTGCGCACGTGTGTGTGTGTGTGTGTGTATGTGTGCGTGTGTGTGTGGCTTTCTTTAATCAGTCTGGATTGGGAAACTTCTGGGGAAAAGGAAAGGTCCCCTACAAAAATCTCCATCCCTCGTCAGTCCTTATTTTAGTCAAGAAGGCTCAATTTCACCTATTTATATTCTCGGGGACTGTGGTTTTTCCTCTTAAACGTTGAGCTGTTCCACTGCCTCTTTGCACAGTCAGACGCACAGGGAGGCGGCAGACGCCCCAAGAGCCCAGAGCAGAGATGATTTCTCACCCCCTCCCGTTGTCCTTGTGGGAAACACCACACCCCAATTCTAACAAATTACTGCAGCCTGGCTCGGCAATTCCAGTGCTGCTCAGCTCTCCCTCCTTGAATAGAGATGTGTGGGCAGGTGGGGTGTGAGCACCGGTCCACTTTCTCTCTGCACCTGAAGGTCAGCACAAACGTTTCACTCAAAAGGAGAGCTCAGGCCCTGGGGGACAAGGAGAAACCTGCAAGGTGAGAGGGGCTGGCTTGGAGGCCCACACTTCCGTGGCTCGCCCCAAGGTGGCTGAAAGCCAAGAGGGTCTCGGCCTGGCGCAGGGACCTTCCTCAAAGCCTGGCCCATCTTCCATGCCCTGCGCCCCCCAAGCCCTAATGGAGTGCTAGTGCATGAGGCTCGGCTGCGGGGGCCCTGGCTTCCACTTTGCATTTTCCCTGGCTGATTCCCACCCAGGAGGAGGGTCTCTGTACCTGTGTCCTCCTCCTCCCTCTAGATCCTAGACTGGAACCTCCTTGGCCGTGGGGGAATCGGGCTCTGAGGAGTCTGTAGGGGGAAGCACCGCCCAGCCGCCCCACCCCGCCCCACTCCCCCCGCCCCCGCCCTTCTCCCTGCCCTTTCCGTTGATATTGCCCGTGTTGATTTGCATGCCATTTTGCTTGTGGTCTCCATAGCAACAACTACCAAATGGCCTACAGATAATAGAGGGACTCTCAGGGTGGGAGGGGGAGCCCGATGATGCATTTCACTTTAAAAAATGAAAACAGGGATTCTGCTACATGCTTGGTACGGGGTGGCCACCCCTTCTCTGCCTGTCATCACTCAAGCCCCTCCGTGCCCCGCACCCAAGGGCCTGCCTCTACCTTGGTTGGGGGAGGGCAGGGAGGCCATAACCTGCAAGAACAATGGAAAGACCCAAGGGAAGCTGAGGGGCCAGAGACGGACAGGAGCACGGAGGGCAGCCAGGAGCCTCTGGAACTATCTCCGTCTTATGGTAAAACTCTCCAGCCAGTCTTCTCCATTGTCCAGCTTCGTTTCGTGTCTCAACACTGCTTTCCACCCTTCCCAGAATCCCTTTCTCCCTCTCTCTCTCTCTCTCTCACACACACACACTCTCTCAAACACACACACGCATACACATGCGTGCACACATACACTCATACACACGCATACACTCACATACACTCACACACACACACTCACAAGCACTGCTTCATGTCTTGGGGCCTGACTTATAGGTCCAGTGTCCTGGGAAATGAGCCTCTAATTGCTTCCATGTGTCCCGCCCTGAGCTGTTTACAACACAAATTCATAGCCCTGGACCTCCGACCCTCTCAGACTGCAGGGCCAGCCCTGGGATGGTTCCTGTTTAAAGATGACAGAACTGATGCGAAGGGCAGAGGGAAGGACCCAGGCCTCCGCCGGCCCTGAGTGTCTTCCACAGTGAGCTGGAAACCTGCTCTCTAGTTTAAATATTTTACATTTTATCTGGACTAGACTTTCCCCATTTTATTTATTTTCAAAGCATTTTCCCAGCTAGTGTCTCTTGTCTATTCCCACGGCTCTTGTGAGTTCAGGAGATCGACCCTGGACAGGGCCCCTGCCCCCACCTCAGACTTTGCAATCCTTGGCGGAGATGACCTGAGAGCGTGGTGGGGAGAATGTGCCATAAAAAAACAAGGCAGAAACCAAACACGTTGCTTGGGGAGCAGGAACAAATCCTGATCGGTCCCTCAACAGATGAAACATCTGAAGCCCAGAGACCTCAGGCAATTTTCCTGACTGTGCCTGGACACACACACATGTGCACACACGTGTGCATGCACACGCGTGTACATACACACACACGTGCACACAGAGACACACATATACATGCACATACACACGCACACACACTTGGACACACACATACACATGCCCACACACATGCATACACACATAAACACACGCACGCACACACACATAGACACACACACATGCACACACACACAGAGCTTCCATTAGCAATAGATGTCACAAAAGGACAGGCCCCACCTGACAATAATCTTTCTACTCACCATTGTCCCCTTTAGGAAGGATTCTCTGGGCTTCTCACAGTCAGGCTGGTTGTTAAAATGCTTAAATTCACGGGGTGGGAGAAGGCTGGTCAGGTTTCAGGGTGCAGGGAGAGTGGGCGTACCCAGCAAGGATGATGCACAGTGTGCTGGGTGAAACCCATGTGGGCTTAGGTGAGGGCGGGGGGAGGCAAAACCCAGCCCTCTGCCTATTTTGTAAACACATCTTTGGAGCACAGCCATGCCCATTTGTTTGTGTGCAGTGCACTGCTACTTGCCAGCTGCAACAGCAGTGCAGCTCACAAAGCCTAAGAGATTTACGATCTGTCCCTTTAAGATAAAGTTTGCTGACCCCTGGTTTAAGGGGTTAATCTCAGGAATGTTCTCAGGTTCATTTTTTCTTTCCCATGCAACTGGGTCATATGGTCATGCAACCACTATCTGTCAATCACTATTGTAAGATAACCATTTACTTAAGGACGGTTGATTGAACCCCTGCTATGTGCTAAGCACCCAAACAACCCAGAACACACATAGAAGGAACACGACGTCCCTCAAGGGGCTCAAAAAATTCTGAGAGATGGTAGCCAAAAGCACAGGCACAGGGTACAACATGGATGATGGCAGCCAATCCAGCATGGGCTGGGGCTGCAGTGGTAAAGGTGGAGAAAAGCTGGAGAAGTTAGGGAATGCCTACTGCTGAAAGAGACAACTTACTAAGTCTTAAAGAGCCACTCGGTCACGTCAGAGAAGGATCTGGAAAGAACATGAGTGCATTCCGTTTTGGGTATGCGGAGTTTGGGGTGCTGGTGACGTACCCAGGTGGAGTTCAATCAAATGTTTTGTTATGTATAGGGGCCCAGAATTCAGGAGAGAGAGCCTGGCTGGAGATGTAGAGTTAGGGGTATATGGCTGGTGTGGTAGAGATGCTGCCTTCTTGGTGATAAAAGCCTTAATCAACAGGTACAAATAATTTTATTTTCCTGTGAGCAATTCTTACAGCTTGCCTTTGCTGCTTTAAAGATATTGTGGCACTTTGTATTTCAATATGTATGTCCTTGGTGTCTCTCTCCATTGAACCGCAAACAGCAGAGATTTTGGCCATGATAGCCAAAATTTATTACCCCACCATAAACAACTAAAAATAGACCAACTACATACAATTTTCAGACATTGGACTGAAGATGTCAGAGAAGAGTAATCTCTGACAGAGGAAAAGCAAATGAGGTGAGACCTACAAGTGCCCCAGTTGACAACCTGGAGAGTTTCCGGGCCACCATAAAGGTAAGTGGAAACTACACATCGTTCAGTGACTTTGCTGAATTAAGGAGGTAGTGTGCAGGGTGTGGGAAGGCCAAGGCAGCTAACATTTGTAGGGCGGAGCCCTGGAGAGGAGAGAGGTGCACATGGAAAGAGGAACCCTAGAGACCTGCTGAAGGCTCACTTAAGGCCTTTGGCTGGGTATTGATCAGTGCATGCATGTGAGAAAATTACTAAGGCTGGGAAAGAGGAAAGTAGTGGGTAGAGGAGGAACCCCCGGAGCTCACAAAGGCTGGAAAATATCTTGCATGCCCAACAGCCAAAAGAAAGATCTCCTAACCCAAGAAATATCGGGCAGAGTCCTCAGAAAGGCATTGCTTCAGAAGATGGACTAAATTAACCCTAAAGTTTGTTCTAAACCTGTGAAGCAAAGCTTAAAAGTAATCCTTCAAGAAAAGTCAGATTATTTTCAAGTAACTTAACTACAAACCAGAAAGAGTATGAATATATTTAAAGAAACAATCACAGAAATTAATAATGTCTGTCATCCAATCAAAAATTGGCAGACAAGCAAAGAAGCAGGAACTAGGCTTTATAGCCAGAAGAAAAGCAGTTCATAGAAACAGACCCAGCAAATGACACAGATCGTAAGTTTGGTAGACAAGGACATTAAGGCAGCTATTATAAAAATAATGTGTATGTTCAAGAAAGTAGAGGAAAACATACACATGAGGAGAGAAATAGAAGATATATATATTTTAAAAATCAATAAAACTTTTAAATGTAAAAAGAAAACTGAGATGGAAAATACTGTAGATGGGATCAACAACAGATTAGATACAGAAGAAGAAAGAATAGTTAAAATGAAGACATAGGAATAGAAACAATTTTTTAAAAAACTTTAGAGAGAAAAATAATTGAAAAAATAAACAAAACATTAGTGAGCTGCAGGACAACACCAAACAATGTAATGTATGTATAATTAGCATCCCAGAAGGAGCAGAGAGAGAGGAAAGGACAGAAGAAATTGTGAAAGTTAATGACCAAAAATATTCAATATTTGATGAAATCAATAAATCACAGATCCAAGAAAATCAGTAAAGCTTGAGTTGAGAAAACATGAAGAAAACTGTACCAGGTCCACAACATAATCAAATCATGAATAACCAGTAATAACGAATAAAATCCTGAAAGCAGCCAAAGAAAAAAGACACACGAAATACATAGGCAAAAGTATAACAATGACAGCAGACTTCTCATCAGAAACAACACAAGTCATAACACACTGGAGCTTAAATTCAGAAAGGGTGAACAAATGTCAATTTAAAATATATCGCTTGTGAAAATTATTTTTTTAAATGAAGGTAAAATGGAGAGTTTTCCAAACATGAACTGAAATAATTCATTAGCAGCAAGTAAATATAATACAAACTTTTGAAGGAAGTCCTTTAGGTAGAAGGAAAATGATATCAGATGGAAATTTATATCTACACAAAGTAATTAAAGACATCAGAAATGGAAAATTTTTGCAAAATATAAAATAACAAGATAACAATTTTCTTATGTAATAACTTTCTTTAAAAGAGAACCAAGACAAAAATAACAACAATAACAGTATATTGAAGTTCATCACATACACTTCTGAGATTTGTGCATGTTGTTTCGTGTATCAATAGTTCACTGTTTTTATTGCTGAGTAGTTTTCCGATCTGTGAATACACCATAATTTGTTTAGCCATTCACTGGTTGATGGAAGCTTTAGATATTTCTAGTTTGCAGCTATGATGAACAAAGCTGCTATCAATATTCACATACAGTTTTATGTGGGCATATGCTTTCATTCCTCTTGGGTAAAAACTGGGCAGTAAAAGTGCTACGTTATATCATAAGTGTATGTTATCTTTTTAAGAAACTGCCAAACTGCACCACAGAATGCGCCATTTTGCATTCTCCCCCAAAGTCCCTGAGAGTTCCAGTTGCTCCACATTATAACCAAAACTTGGTGTTCCCAAGCCAGGTACAGTGGCTCATATCTGTAATCCCGGCACTTTGGGAGGAGAGATGGATGGATCACTTGAGGTCAGGAGTTCGAGACCAGCCTGGCCAACATGGCAAAACGCCATCTCTACTAAAAATACAAAAATTGGGCATGATTGTACATGCCTGTAATCCCTGTTACTCAGGAGGCAGAGGCATGAAAATCGCTTGAGCCGGGGAGGCTGAGTTTGCAGTGAGCCAAGATCACACTATTGCTCTCCAGCCTGGGTAACAGAGGAAAACTCTGTCTCAGAAACAAAAACAAACAAACAAACTTGGTATTACCAGCTTTTTGAACTTCAGCTGCTCTGATACACACATGAAGTACGTACATGTGTTTTAATGTTCTTGCCTCATTGTGGCTTTAATTTGCATTTCCCTAATAACTAGGGATGTCAAGCATCATTTCATGTGCTATTTGCCATTCATATATCTTCTGTGGTCAAGAATCTGCTTAAATCTTTTCCTCATTCATAGGGATAGGGTATTTATTACCTCGTCATTGAGTTATGAGTTCTTTGTACATTCTGAGCACAAATCCTTGATCAGAGATCTGTTTTTCAAATGTTTCCCTCTAGTCTGTGTTTGTCATTTCACAGTGAGGGGCAAAATTTTTAATTTTGTTAAAATATGATTGATCAATTTTTTTCTTTTTGTAGTTTGTGCTTCACGTGTCCTATCTTTGCCTAAGCCAAGGTTACTAAGATTTGCTTCCTATGGTTTCTTCTAAAATTTGTATGTCTTTAGGACTTATATTTAGATTTGAAATCCATTCCAAGCTTTTGTATATAATGTGAGTTAGAAATTGGGGCTTTAAAAAAATATATGGCTATCCAGTTGATCCAAAACTATTTGGTGAAAGGACTATTCTTTATTGAATTTATTTGGCACGTACATATCAATAGAAGTAAACTATATGACAATAGCACAAATGCTAGGAGAGGGAGACATGAAAAGACATTGCTTTAGGGTATTAAATCATACGCAAAGCCGCATAACATTATTTGAAGATGGACTTTGATTAAAAGGCATGCAATATAAACTTTAAAGCAATGATTTTTTTTCATGGGCTATAGTTAATAAGGCAACAAAGAAGATTAAATGGAATCATAAAAAATACCAAATATGCCAAAACAAGGCAGAAATAAAAGGAAAATAAAACAAAGAACAGATGGGACAAATATAAAACAATTGAGCAGATTGAAACCCAACCATAGTAATTAGTCACATTAAATGTAAATAATCTAAACACCTCAGTTAAAAGGCAGAGATTGTTCTGTGGGGGTGGGAGCAGAGAAACATATCATTCAATCCCTGGTAAGCAAAATTCAACAAGAGAGGTGGTAAGGTTGAGATACAATGTTTAGGAAATTGCTTATGTCATCCTGGTGGGACAGCCACATCAAATTGAGTCCTGAATCCTCTGGCAGCAGAGATATAGCAAGCTAAATAACCACCTCTCCCTTCCCATCATCTTTTCACTGGAAGGCGGGGAAGAGAAACCTTGTCTTCAGATTCCCAAATGACTAACTGGGGAGGGAAGGGGTCTGTGGTCAATAAGTGAGACCCCATCTGCAGACTTCACATGAAAATACATGATAGAGGTTAAGTTGGAGAGAGGGGAATTTTAAATTGGAAATTCAAAGTTGGTCTTTTTGCAGCTCAAGCCATGAGATGAGCCCAAACGATGTTCATGACAATTCTCTCAATAACCATATCAGAAGGGCGACTACTGCACCCAGCAAAGCGAAGCCATGAAACAATTTTTCATCCAGTACTCAAATGAAGGGTAGATGAATTCAGATTTTTGCAGCAGTCCGTCTTTGCACTCCAGGGTGGTCAAATAGCCTTTCTCTGAGCTTCCCCAGCTTTCTCTGCTGTGCTCCACACCCACCTTTCTCTGCTCTGCTCCACATGCACCACCTTGAAGTGATTTTGACATGAGCCATGTGCACATCTGAGCTCCATGCTCCACGAGATGGGGAATGGCCTAACTCAGATGAGCAACCCCAGGCTTTGGCCAGAGCCTGACAGGTGCATGGCAGAGGCTCAGTGAATATCCCTTGATTGATTGACACTCTCAATGCAGGGTTTGTGTTCGGTTCTCTTCCTGGGGCTCCATAAAAATAATGTGTGTGGATTTGGGCTGCGGCCAAAACAGTGGCAGTAGAACGTTAGGGTGATCGTGGCAGCGATAAGCTGTTTTGTCTTGTTTTGTGTTTTGTTTTGTTTCATTTTTGAAGCGCAGGGCAGTTGCCGAAGCCAAGAGCAGCCCCGGCCTGGCCAACGGAACGTTCTGCAATGATGGTAACACCCTCCACCCCCACCATCCGGTGTGGCGACCATCAGCCACTCAGCAGCTGCTGAGCCCTGAGATGGGAAACGAGAAACTGAATTTTACGTTTTATTTCATTTCGTCTCACTTAGGTTTAAATAGCTGCATGTGGCTAGCGGTTTCCCTCCTGGACGGCACAGCCCTGGAGGCTGTCCCCATTCTCGATGAGCTCCTCCCAGTGGGCCTGATGAATGCTGGGGGGAGGGGACAGACACCCCCATCTGTTGAACTGGCAAGTGCGGGTGGGGGAGGAGTGAACTGACCTCCATGCAGCTGGCTTTGTTCTAGGCAGAGTACCATTCTCCCATCTCCCGCCACCTCCCCAGGCCCTGGCACGTGGCACTGCGTTGGACACTTGGCACATAGGACCTCTCTGCTTGCCAACTCCCCCGCCTGCCTTCCTCCCTCCTTAATTAACTCCGCAACAGCAACTTTGTTTCCCTTTGCCAAGATCAGGAGAGGGTCCTGGCATGTGCCAGCAGGACCCAGATCACAGGAACAGACCCGCACGGCTGGCTCCACCCCCCTCAGCCCACCAGAGAGCCTCGGATCCCCCAGCAGGCCACTGGCTGGCTGGGTGACAGTCCCTGGGCTTTGCCTGTGAGTTAAGCCATGAATTGAGTCATTGCTGGCTGGGTTCTGGCTCCTCCCAGGATTTGGCTGGGGGCTAGAAGATGTCTCCATCCTGGGAAGCCTGGTAGTCGGCCCAGGGGGCGGGGCTGAGCAGGAGTCGGGGAAGGAGGTCCTGTGCCTCTTTCCCCACTCTACCCTGGTGTCTCTGATGGACACCAGCACTTTGCGCAGAGAGAAGCTCAAGCTTGGGAAAAACCGGAGCTCCTCTCTCTAGGTACTAGGGGGCCCCTACCTGCCCTGCTAAACTTGCTGCCCCTCCATCCTAGGTCAGGACCTAGAATCTGGTCTTCAGATCAGATGCCACGGAGGCACCTGGTCTTGAGCACAGACCAGGCCTACCTGAGGGGGTTGGTAGACATGCAGGTTCCCAGGCCCAAGCCCGGCTATTGCAACCCCGCGATCTAGAACAGAACCAGTGACTCTGCGTGTTTAACCATCTCCCAAGACGATTCTGGGACTAGCCACACTGTAGCTCCCAGTTAGGCAGGGGCCAGGCTGCCAGGAGCCCTGCCTCAGCTCCTACAGGCTGCAGAAGTACAGACTGGTCAACAGAAGCCCAAGGATGGAAGAGGAACCTCCCCAGGACTGCTGGTTAGAAGATAAAGAAGAGAGTCCAGGGATTTGGAGTCTCTCTTTGGGTCACAGCCAGGATAAGAAGTCCACGGGGAGAAGGAGGAGGCTTGCAGTCCCTCCCTTCCCTAAGCCTCTTCGGAAGTGAGGAGCTGGCCCAAGGAAGAGGATCTACCCAGCAGGGGCCGTGCCAGTATTTAACAGCGCAGCCTTAGTCTCTCCAGCTGCAGGGCGAGCCTGTCTGTGCCTGCTTCCCATGATGTAGAAAAACCCTCTGAGCCTGCCCCCTCCAGCCCTGCAGGTGGGCGGAAAACCCTGCCCACCTCTAGCCCAGTCCCTGGCTGAACCCAGAGGCCCTGCTCGATGGGCAGGTGCTGCATGGAAGACAAGGAACCTCTTCACCCAGAGGGCACTCCAGCCTGCCAGCCCCAGGCTGCCCTTGGCGGGCAGCCTCCCTCCCTCCCTCTCTGCCCTCTGCTCTCCCCTTAAATGGCCCCTGATGGGTGTCTGCAAACCGGAGCTGAGTAAAAATAAACACGAGGGAGTGCCTGGCACAGGGAAGGCTCTCTAATATTTGTGAAAAAGAAAGGGAGGGACGGTGGGGAGGGAGGACTGGGGAGAAGAGAAGGGGAAGAGAAGGATGGGAAGAGGAGAAGGGGGATGGAAAGGAGCAGAAGGAGGAAGAGAGAGAAGGGAGGACAGGCAGGAGGAGGAGGGAGAGACAGAGGAAAGAAGGGAGGGAGGAATCATTTTTACAAAGCTGATGGGAGAACAGAGAGAACGCTAACTGGGAGCAGGAGGACCTGCGTTTGGTTCTTTCCCTGTCCTTAGCTGACAGCGAACCCTCTCTCTCCAGACCCCAGACGGGGCCATCTCTCTCCAGGTCTCCGTTTGCTCATCTGTAAAGTGAAGTGTGAGCCAGTCCCCCCGCCATGAGCTTTGACATTTTAGGATCCCAGCCGTCTCGCTGTTGCTGCAGAAGTGGCTCCTCTCCAGGAGCGGCATTTACAGCGTCTGGACTCCCGCCCTGGCTTCCTCACGGGCCCTGAGTTCGCCTATTCATGAAGCATCCACCTCCCAGCCTCTCACAGGTGAGGCTCATCCATAACGACGGGAGAGGATGTCAGGCTGCGTCAGAAGCCACCAGGGACCGGCAGGCTGCTTCGTGCTTTGTCATAAACTATGTTGTCACCTGGGGAAGAATCATCACAGATGAAATATTTCAGGAGACAAAACAGGAGGTGCACTGATTTCTTCCACGAGGCCAGACAACCTCTGGGATCTCAGCTGTCCAGCATCTCCCCCTGAGCATCTGTTTGAGCTGAGTTGTCAGTCACCTCCGACCCAGGTGGGCTCTTTTGCCCAACCACAGGCTGTTCATGTGAGAGGCCAGCACCATCACTGGGCCTTCTCAGACCTGGGGATCGAGGCTGACTCGGACCCAGGGAAAATTTGCTCTCTGGCTTCACCTGAACTGGCTCTGAAAAAAGTCTGAACAGGTGGCTCTGGGAGGGGCTTTGCTGACGGCGAAGTCTGCTGTTTGTTAATTTTATGACACACAGAGTGACCTGCCTGCTTCCCTGACCACCAGCCAGCCCAAAGATGAAGACGGAGTGTTCAAAAATAGAGTATATGATAGAAAATCTGAGGCGTAGTGAGGCTGACAAATCAGGAGAGAACTGCCATTAAAAAGGCAGTTTGCAGCCGGGCGCGGTGGCTCACGCCAGGAATATAGCACTTTAAGAGGTGAGATGGGCAGATCACATGAGGTCAGGAGTTTAGACCAGCCTGGCCAGCGTGGTGAAAGCCTGTATCTACTAAAAATACAAAAATTAGCCGGGCATAATGGTGGGCGCCTATAATCCAAGCTACTCAGGAGGCTGAGGCAGGAGAATCACTGGAACCTGGGAGGCAGAGGCCACAGTGAGCTGAGATCACACACACCACTGCACTCCAACCTGGGCAACAGAGTGAGACTCCATCTCAAAAAAAAAAAGGGTAGTTTGTTACTCACAGTTCTCAAGAGGAGGGGAGCACCATGCCACATCAGACAACACAGGGCCACAACAGGGGAGCGCCAGAGGGAACAGGGGCAGAATGCCGGGAAGCAATTCTCATGGGAAGGAAGGGCACGCAGGTTTAGGACTAGCTAGTTTGATTTCAGCAGGCTCTGGCTCCTGGGGACTGTCTGTAGCTGTCTGGTACCTGGCCCGGGGGTGATGCAGGCAGGTGGATCGGGTTCCAGAGTGTGGTTGGGAGGGGTGGGTTCTGGAGTGGGTGATTTGTATTTGAAAACACACTCCCAGGCCAACTGTTTGCTGTCTCTAGGAATTATCTGATCCTGGGAGGGACTCTCTCCAGTGTCAGCAAAGCCCCAGATGCCAAAGCGTCACAATACAGAAAATAAAAGACGTGGCACGCATGCAGAGCTGAAGTAGCTCTCTGTTATTTGCAGATGGAAATTGGAATCTCTACAGTTTGATAGACACTTGAGCAGAGATTCTAAGCTTTTAGGGGTCGCCACAGGTCCCTTTCAGGAGGACGGCAAAGGCGATAGTCATGAGCTATCTAATGCAGAGGTCACGAGCTGCAGGTGGCTCGTAAGACGCACTTGACATACAACTTGTCCCAACTGAGATGTGCTGTACATGTCAAACCCAAACTGGATTTTGAAGATTCAGAATGAATAAAAGATTGAAAAAAATCTGATTAATAATTTTTACATTCATTATGTGTTGAAATGATAATATGCTGGATATATTGGGCTAAATAAAATATATGATTACATTTAAGTTCGATTGTTTCTTTTTACTGTATCTCCTAGAAAAATGACCTCTGTTAAAATGACCTCAGTGGCTCACATTCTCTTCTCTATTGGACAATGCTGCTCTCAACCTCCCCAGAGAAATGGGGAAGGTTATCGAGGATCGCTTCTCGACCTTTTGGCTAAGATCAAGCGTAGTATGGAGGAGTGTGATTCCAGGATCTGAGGGTCCACCAACCCCAATTGATTTCACTCTCTTGTTCCAGAATTACAGGGTGAAAAGAACCCTAGAGAAGGATCCCTGGCCCCAGATACATAACTATCAGTGAGAACTCACAGCACTAAAAAACAAATCTTTCCTAGAGCTTCATGCTTTGAGCCAGCCTGCTGTAAGACTTTGTTTTTTTAAAAAATCAGTAAACAATAAAGAAGAAAATCAAACTTTTTAGCCTCGATGAAGTGGATCGCTGGAGAGATGACTGGTAGTGTGGTTTCCTCCTTGGCGGATGGTCGATTCTTTGCTTGGTCTGAGCCTTCATATGACTTAGGAGCTTGACCAAGCCAGCACTGGTGTGGGGCAGGCAGGGAAGGGCCGGCAGTGGGAATCGCCTCCCCAGCCCTGGACTTAACTTCTCAGGACAGATGATGGCTTGTGCATGTCATGAGTTCTCCACAGAGAGAGGCTCTCTGTCTTTTCCCAGAAGTCCAAGTGCTGGTTTTTACTCCCTGCTTGCCAGAAGCAATTCTCAAGGCATCATACAGTTCCTCCGTTCCTGAAATGGAATTCCCCCTCTCCTCACTTGTTCTACATTGGTCCCAAGGAAAGCTTGCTCAGCGCTCTCCCTCCCCCACCCCTCACATGGTGGCAGTGGCTCCCTTTAGGGGTTAAGCCCAGAGAGTTTGAGGCTGACAGGTCTGAGCACTGCCCTTGTCTGCCAGAGTCCTGCAGAGTCTGCAGCACTTGGAGCCAGTTACTTGCACTCTGTCTCTCTCTCTCAGCCTCAGCCTACGCTTGGCAAAAGGACAATGACAACACCTCTGTGGTATAATAGAGTACGTCTTTTTCCCTGGTTCCTGGCACAGAAAACCCTTGGAATTTCCTGAATGACAGGAGTGTCTTGATTGTGATAATGGTGTTGCTCCCGGCACATCCCAAGAGGACTTCAGAATGGGGGCCAACCACCAAAGACCATCCATGTGATAAGAGGGCTGGAACTTTTGGTCCACCCAAAGTCCAGAGAGGGGAGCAGGGCTGAAGATTGAGTTCAGTCATGTGGCCACTGATTCAATCAGTCATGGCTATGTAATGAAATCCCAGTGAAAACTGGATCTGGTGCAGTGCTCATGCCTGTAATCCCCGTGCTGTGGGAAGATGAGGTGGGAGGATCACTTGAGCCCAGGAGTTCAAGACCAGTCTGGGTATCATAGTGAGACTAAAATTTTTTTAAAAAAGTATTTTTAATCAACCAGGTATGGTGGTGCCTGACTGTAGTCCCAGCTACTCAAGAGGCTGAAGCAGGAGGATCACTTGAGTCTGGGAGACAGAGGCTGCAGTGAGCCACGATGACACCACTGCACTCTAACCTGGGCAACAGAGCAAGACCCTGTATCAAAAAGCAACAACAACAACCGCAATGACAAAACTCTGGACACTGAAATCTCGGGGATATTAATTCCTTATCAGATGCATGATTTGCAAATATTTTCTCCCATTCTGTGGGTTGCCTTTTTACTCTGTTGTCTTTTGACTCACAAACAGTTTTAATATTTACGCAGTCCTATTTGTCTATTTTTTCCTTTGTTGCTTGTGCCTTTGATGTTATATCCAAGAAACCATCGCCAAATCCAATGTCATGAAGCTGTCTCCTTGTTTTCTCCTAAGAGTTGTATGGTTTTAGCTCCTACATTCAGGCCTCGAATCCATTTTGATTTAATTTTTCCATATGGTGTTAGGTCAGGGTCCAAATTCATTCTTGTATAGGTGGGGATTCCGTTTTCCCAGCACCAGTTGTTGAAAAGACTGTCCTTTCCCCCATTGAATGGTCTTGGCACCCTTGTCAAGAATCACTGGACCATACATGCAAGGGTTTATTTCTGGGTTTTCTATTCTATTCTTTTGGTCTATATGCTTGCCTTTATGCTGCTGCCACACTTTTGGATTACTGTAACTTTGCAGTGAGTTTTAAAGCTCTGTGGGGCCTCCTGGTTGCACACATGGATTTTCTGGGAAAGTGATACATCCTGATTCCATAGGAGAGGGTGTGGAAGCTGCAAGTCCAGGATGCTCCCAGAGCTTGTTCTATGTGAATCCTTTATAAAAACACTGTAGTCGTGAGTGTAGCACACACCCATGTTCTGTTAGTCATTCTAGTGAATTGTTGAACCCGAGAGTAGCATGAGAAGCTTGAATTTATACCCAGCTGTTCAGAAGTGAAGGTGTCCTGGGGACTCCGGCTGGCATCTGAGGGAGGGCTCTCTTGAAAAGGCCTGGGCCCTTGACTTCTGGGATACAATCCTATCTTAGAGTGGTTAGTGTCCGAATTGAATGGAGCCTACCCAGTTGGGATAGAAATGGCACGCTTTCATAACATTGTCATAAGCATTAAATGAACTAATCGGTATAAAAACTTGAGTGCCCTACACACATCAAAAACTCCGCTGATGGTAGGTAGCACTCTCATACTTGATTTTTTAAATCACCATCTTTTTCTGCTTCTGCCAATGGAAGACAAGCCTAAAACCTGTTCCAAGGTAACTGGCCTTGAAAGAGCCATGTCTACAGGAACGATCCAAGATGGCCGATCGCTAACATCTCGGGATTGCAGCTCGCAGTTAAAGTTCATAGAACTAGAGGACGCCACACTTTCAGACAAATGCTGGTCGCTCAGGAGCAGAAGATCCCAGTGGAGGAGCCACGCAGGGCAGTAGTTTCGCCGGCACCTCCGCACAGCAGTTCTCGGAGCTGACTAGGCGGGGCTGGCTCCCCTTCTGACCGGGGTTTGGAGGAGCCACGCGGGTTCCCAGCGCTGACTCCTGAGGCCAGAGCAGAAGTTGTGCCTGCACCTCGGCGCAGAGTGAACGCGACTGGTTCCCCTTCTGACTGAGGTTTGGAGCTCCGGGAAGGCAGACTCGCCTATTACGGACACAAGAAGGAAGCCAGACAGGAGAAGCCTGGACAGAAAAACACCATCAGTCTTAACGCCGCTGTTCCTGGCCCTGGGAACTAACATCTTGGACGT
>CM052652.1:30464887-30492502 GCA_028533165.1 Leontopithecus rosalia | reverse complement strand
TCAAAAAAAGAAAGAAATCAACTTGTAAACCTCTAGATCCAGGTCGGCAATATCTCTCTCATTGCTTGATTTCCTTCCTTCCCTTCCCTCCCTCCCTCCCTCCCTCCCTTCCTTCCTTCATCCCTTCCTTCCTCCCTCCCTTCCTCCCCCCACCAAAAAATAAAAAAGAAAGAAAGAGCCATGTCACCTCTCTGGGCCTCTTTTCTTCATCTGTAAAATGAAGAGACCAGACAAGACCACTTCCCATGCAGCCTCAGTCTCTAACATCTATGATTTTGTGTGCCAAAATACCAAATTGTACCTAAAATATGTATTTAATCTTGAAAATGTAATATTCTATGGTACTCCAGGTTTCCTTATTAATAAAGCATTCTAGTTCAAGAAAGATTCATTTCCATGGAAAATCATAATTGAATAGCAGTGGGCTCCCTGCCTCTGAAACTAACATTGAGGCTCAAACCTCAGGGGACACTAAAGCACAGTGCCCCAGGTGGATGCTCACCCAAATTGCAGGCAAAGCACCTTGAAAATTGAATGTCGCGGAGGTAGCTCCATCCTCAAGAGGTAAAGTGTCTGTTCTCAAGATTCAAGATAGCCAGGGGCCAAGTAAGCAGGATTTGGGCAGGGCTATTCAATATCTATTGAGCCCAGCCTAACTTTGAAAGGCTGTGCAAAATGTCCAAAACTGAATTGGGCTCTGGTGAGTGTATTCAGTGTCTTCCATTGCCTCCTGATCCTCTCAAGTCCATAGCTGTGTGCTATTTAGATAACAGGAAGCCAGCTTGCACCTGCGAAATGCCATTTCCCCAGGTCTTTCCAAGCCTCCCTCCTTGCCCTCTCACCCCTGGCTGCCTTCTCTTTGCAGCCAGCTCTCCACCACAGATCTTGTTCTTTCTGACATGGCTCCCGAGGGCCTGATGCCTTGAAATGTTCTTGGCTTCCCATCCAGGTTCATGCCTCGTGCAGCATCCACGTCCCCAGTCTTGACACCCTGCCCTGAGCCCACTCCTCACTCTGGAGGGGAAGCTGACGATCGGAGAAACAGAGCCTCCCAGTCTCCCTCCATCCCTGATGACATTGTACAGATGGGTCAGTGGCTGTTTGTACTGGTGACTAACCTGGCTCCCTTTAAAGCAGCAGTCCCCAACCTTTTGGCAGCAGGGATTGGTTTTTTGGAAGACAGTTTTTCCACCGACAGGGCAGGGCAGGGCAAGGCGGAGGGGTGCAGGATAGTTTGGAGGTGAAACTGTTCCACCTCAGATCATCAGGCATTTGGATTCTCGTGAGGAGGACGCAACCTGGATCCCTCACATGTGCAGTTCACAATGGGATTCATGTTGCTATGAGAATCTAGTGCTCAGGCAGTTCCTAACAGGCCACGGACCAGCACCGGTCCATGGCCCGGGGTTGGGGACCCCTGCTCTAATGAACGCAGATTCTGTCAGAACCACACTGCATTTGTGCTAGAAGAATCTGAGACATCTCCTGAAGCAACCCCCTCACTTCGCCAATGAGGAAGAGACCCAAGGCCCCCAGAGGGGAGCAGCCCTGTCCGGGGTTGCATCTTTCACAGGGGCAGTGGGAGTTCAGGAGGTCCCCAAGACCATCCTCAGGTCCAAAAATGTGCTGGAAGGACTCACAGGACTGTAAACAGCCATTATACTGCCATCAGTACAGTTTATGACAGTGAGAGAATACGGATTCAAATCAGCCAGTAGAGGAGACACGTGGGGAGGGATGTCCCAGAGAGACAGGCATGAGCTTTGCTAGTCCTCTCCCAGTGGAACTGTGTGGACAGCGCCTGCTTCTCCAGCAAGGAGTGACAACACACACGGGGTACTGCCAGCAGGGAAGTTCACCCAAAACTTGGTGTTCAGAGTTTTTCTGGGCCTCAGTCAAGTAGACACAACTGATACCCCTGTGCTGATACCATGTGGCCCAAGGACCCACCGTGAAACAGAAACTATCTGGCAGCCCCAGGACCCCAGGGAAACAAAGACACTCATACCCAGGACATTCCAAGGGTTTAGCTTTTCCCTCCTAAGAGCCAGAAGCAAAGAGCCAAACCTTTCTTTGGGGGAGGTTAATCCTTTACCACACAGAAGGGACCCCGTAGTGCTCCTTTGAAAATCCTCTCCACACCAGCTAGAGTTCTAGACACATCCCAGATACTTAATAATAGACGCTTAGTGCATTGAAGGCATGACTCGGGAGCTCTTATTTTTTCTTTTTGTTTTTGAGACGAAGTCTCACTCTGTTGCCGAGGAGTACAGTGGCGAGATCTCGGCTCACTGCAACCTTCGCCTCCCAGGTTCAATCGATTCTCCTGCCTCAGCCTCCTGAGTAGCTGGGACTACAGGCACATGCCACCATGCTGAGGTAATTTTTCGTATTTGTACTGGAGATGGGGTTTCACCATGTTAGCCAGGATAGTCTCAATCTCCTGACCTTGTGATCCACCCACCTCGGCCTCCCAAAGGGCTGGGATTATAGGCGTGAGCTATCACACCCGGCGTCAGCTCTTACTTTTTCTGTGGACTCATTGAACGTGATTCTTGTAACTTTCCTCACTGACTATCACGTTCACAGTTCTAGCAGCACACTGTCAAGAAACAGAAAGAAAAGAAAAAGATCCCTGAGTAGCCAAAATTGGTAACATATAGTCATATCCTCACCAGCCAGAAACTCAGGTCTCACCCACAGTCTACTCACTTTTATCTGCTTAAACAGTCTGAGTGCAAATAATTTGATTTTACAACCCACAGCGCATTATAAACAGCAAATTAAGGGGGAGGTGGAAAAGTCAGAGCATAGCAGACGTACCAGTAGCGGAAGGAATTGAGAGGAGGCCGGGTGTGGTGGCTCACACCTGTAATTTGGGCATTTTGGGAGGCCGAAGCAGGAGGATTGCTTGAGCCTAAGAGGTCGAGACCAGCCTGGGCAACAAAGCAAGACCCCATCTCTGCAAAAATAAAGAAGTTAGCCAAGCATGGTGTCATGTACCTGTAGTTGCAGCTACAGGCTGAGGTGGGAGGATCGCTTCACTTTGAAACTCTAGGACTTTGTTTCTCTGGAGCAGACTCAGAGCTCTTGAACGTGGCCTGGGCCTGAACCTGGATGGGGCCTGGCTGTAGGAAAGCATTCTGACGCAGCAGGCACCCGAGGCTGTCTTCCCACCTCCACCGGCCTCATCCCTCACTTCATTTCTTCCTGGTTCTCATCACCAGCAACGCTGTCCTCCCTGGCTACCCTCTCCTAAGCGGCCTCTGCTCCTCTCAGGCCTGGGTCCAAAGTGCCTGTGAAGATGCCCAGGCCTTTCCTGCCCACCATGGCCCTGATCTCTCTGCTCACTACTCTCCTGGCTCCTGCCTATCCGCACACCATCCACACCACACCCTGGCATGCTGGACCATGCTTTACACTCTTCCCTGTGTGTCTTTAGCCAACCTCTCATTGGCAAAGACCCAACCACCTTCCCGTTCAGTCTTCATCTTATCTTGTCTGATCATAGACCACTGTGAGGCTTTGACCAACAAGCCAGAACAAGGGCACACACACAGCATCTAGTGGGGCTCTGGCCTCCACAAAGTCCAGCCTCCAACCCCTGGAGGCCAACAGACCCAACTCCAAGCCACAACTCAGAGGTCACTGCTACAGGAGACCCTCTTTAGCCCATTTCCCCATCAGCCAACTTTTACTGAGGGGTTGCCATGTGCCTTGCCCAGGAGTGGGCACCACTAAGGTAATTGATCAAGACGTGCTCCTCTTGCTCCTGAAGTGGCTCATGCCTTTATCATGGTACCTGCTGCCTGCATCGCACTTTATCTGTTTCATGAACAGATCCCTAAGTACATGACAAAGGGAATGTACTTTGCCATGTCCTTTGACACATACTTTGCCTAAAAGGGCATGTACTTTGCCCTTCTAGGGCATACACAATCATGAATCAGTGTTTTCATACCCAGCAGAACTAGCACCCAATAAATGTTTGTCAAATAAATGAAGGAATGCACAGTCACAGAAAATGTTAAATCATACAAGGCTGGCTGACTAGAAGGGCATTATCACTAAAGGCCCTGCCTACACTTGGTCTGATCACCCAGGGGTGATCTTATTAAGTTCTTATTAAGAATCACAAAGTTCTGGCTCTTGTGTAGCCTTTGTTTCTCATTTGTATGCTGTATTAGTCCATTCTTACACTGCTGATAAAGACGTACATACCCAAGAGCAGGTTATTTATAAAGGAAAGAGGTTTAGTTGACTCACAGTTCCACATGGCTGGGGAGGCCTCACAGTCATGGCAGAAGGCGAATGAGGAGCAAAGTCATGTCTTCCATGGCAGCAGGCAAGAGAGTGTGTGCAGGGAGAGAGTGTGCATAAACCATCAGATCTTGTGAGACTTATTCACTATCGGAACAGCATGGGAAAAACCCGCCCTCATGATTCAATTGCCTGCCACTAGGTCCCTCCCAGGACACATGGGGATTATGGGAGCTACAATTCAAAGTGAGATTTGGGTAAGGACACAGCCAAACCATATCATATGCTTTACATAAAAAGGCTCCTTATTATGTTTACTCTTATTTACTTTATTGTTTGATTGCATAGTATGTCTATAAATCATTTTCTCTGTATGTGACAGTGTGGCTAGAGAAACTGGGCATTCTTCTTACCTTTGAGCCGGGCGCGGTGGCTCACGCCTGTAATCCCAACACTTTAGGAGGCCAAGGCAGGTGGATCATGAGGTCAAGAGACCAAGACCATCCTGGTCAACATGGTGAAACCCTGCCTCTACTAAAAATACAAAAAAAATTAGCTGAGCATGGTGGCGCATGCCTGTAATCCCAGCTTCTCAGGAGGTTGAGGCAGGAGAATTGCCTGAACCCAGGAGGCGGAGGTTGCAGTGAGCAGAGATCATGCCATTGCACTCCAGCCTGTGTAACAAGAGCAAAACTCCATCTCGAAAAAAAAAAAAAAAAGGGCATTTTTCTTACCTTTGAACCTGATTATAATAACACCCTTGGAGTGTTTTGCAAAATGATCATATCCAGATGACCTCATCCTAACCCCATAAGAGCTTTGTGAAATGAATGGGTATCAGCTCTTCTCTCCAGTATTAAGACCCAGAACTGGTAGCTCCCAACGGTTAAATAACTTGCCCCAGGTCTTGCAATTACTACCCAGCCCTCCCTGCTACCCCTCCTAAAGATTCTGTTCCTCCCCTCTCTCCCTGGTAGCTCTCTGTCCCTTGCCCACAAAGCCCCTTACCCTCTTTCTCTGCCTTTGCCCTCCCTCCTTGGAGAACTCACTGATCACTGCAGTCTCCCACCCCGAAGATGAGACCTTGTGAGAATCAATTCTGCACATCTCTTTCCAACTCCACGGGTTCAGTGACATCACACCAGTTCCATGAGATCAGCTTTGGCTGGAGTATTTACACCTTGGTAACTGGCCAAGTCCGAGCATCCATCCCAGGCCCTCTATCCTGTTCCCTTGACTCTGTCTCCTGACTCCAATTGGTCAGGTCAGAACCCCAGAAGTTTTGGGTCTCTCCAAGAGTACTGCACCCTTTCCCAGAGCACTGTGGGGCAAGAGCTGCTGGGCTTTGCCGGGAAGGGTGGGTCCTTCCCTCCAAGACAGAAGGAGCCTCCCTGGGAGGGGGCTGGAGTCAGCAGCCAGGAGCTGAGCTGTGATGAGCCCTGGAGCTCATTTTCTTCTGCTGGAGCCTCCTTCAGAGCCCCCTTATAAATGCCAGTCAAACCTTATGATTTTCATCTTTCATTATTCAGTGAGGAGAAGGCAGATTAAAAATACATGATGGCATTTTCCAGGTCGGATAGTGAGCATGGCAAGGGTGTTTATCAAGGGTCCTTGTTCCCGCTGTGGCACCTGGGATGTGAAGCCCAGCTCCCCTCCCTCCCAGCCCCCAGGGCCTGCCCCAGCCCGAGCCCCCTCCGCCTCCCCTGGCCTCATTCAGGCATCGGCTGTCTGGGAAGTGTAAGAGCGTCTCCTGCCAGAAGAGGCAAGGCCTTTGTCCTTTATTGAAAGAGACAGGATTCATTTTCATTTTCCTTTTTGCCTTCTGTGCTTTGAGGTTCCCTAAAGCTGGGGATTCAGGAATGAGCAAAGAAATCAGATCCCCCGTGAGAGTGGCTCTCTGGCGTGTGGGCACTGAGAGGATTAGCTACGAATCTGCTCCTGCTTTGAAATCTGCTTCCTCATTAGGCCTTATTGATCCTCAGGTAGGACAATTCTCAGCTCCCCTTTCATTTTAGGAAAATTTCCAGAAACCTCACATTTCTTTGTAGAGGGCTTTGGTGTGGGGGATGGTTCAGGACAAGCTAAGCAATGCTGGCTCTGTCCCTGTCGTGGGCCCCATCTCTCTCTCCAGGCCTCCCTGACTGGTGAATCCATCAGATTTCCCACCCCCCCACAAAGCCACCAGGAAGTGGAACAAAGGCCCTTATGCACAAGGCAGGGGTGCCTGGGGAGGACATGGGGTCTTCTGGGGCAAGGGTTGCAGGGCTGTGTGTCCTCCTCTACCCAGGAGCATGCTGGAGCCAGCTTGGACCAACTTACAGGAGCCCATTCTTTCCAACGCTGTGTTTATCAGCACTTTGGCAGCTTGCAATTGGCCGTGGCGGTAGTATTTACACCACAAAATTGCCAAGCATGACCATCAGGTCAAGGTTTTTATTTTTTCTGGGGAAATATTTTTTATTTCCTTTTTCCAGGGAGACAGTCGTTCCGCATTTACCAGCACACCACCTCCCTCCTGTGTGCTGCTCCTTTGCTTTCCCAGGGCTGACCCCTCCACCAGGCACTTCCGCAGGGAACTGCTGCTCCCCTCAGTGGAGGTCTCAGAAGCAGCCTCAGAAGAAAAGTTTTTCTCTGACCCTCTCTTGCCCACTATCTCTGTTTCATTCTCCCCCGAGGCCAGTCGTAGAAACTGCAATCCCTCTTCTCCAAGGAGGTAATTGAAAACAGAACCTCTTGGGCCAGGCGCGGTGGCTCAAGCCTGTAATCCCAGCACTTTGGGAGGCCGAGGCGGGTGGATCACGAGGTCAAGAGATCGAGACCATCCTGGTCAGCATGGTGAAACCCCATCTCTATTAAAAATACAAAAAATTAGCTGGGCATGGTGGTGCATGCCTGTAATCCCAGCTACTCAGGAGGCTGAGGTGGGAGAATTGCTTGAACCCAGGAGGCGGAGGTTGCGGTGAGCCGAGATCGCGCCATTGCACTCCAGTCTGGGTAACAAGAGCGAAACTCCATCTCAAAAAAGAAAAAAAAAAAAAGAAAACAGAACCTCTTTTCCCCAAAGCCAGCCATAAAACCTAAAATATATTACTTTAACTTTCCCTCCACCTTTCTGTGTTAAGAACTGTCCTACCTTGTTTGACTGAAGGCTGTAAGACCTCCATGCCAGAGAGAGTCCAGCCCCGCTCCCAGAAGGAAGACACCCTGCACAGAAAGGCCAAGAAGAATCTAGACAGGCCTTGCTGGGCTCCCCCACTCAGTCTGTCAGCATCAGCTCAAACTGTGTTTGTCCCTCCTGTTTCTACACAGCTGGGATACTTGGTTGAACATAAATGGACAATTTCCCCTGTATCTTTGGGTCTTCATTCCGAAGGCTCCTGTGTACACATCAATAAATTTTGCATGGCTTTTCTCTTCAATGAATCTGCCTTTTGTAAGTTTTCAGCAAAACTTCAGAGGGCAAAGGGGCTGTGGACTCTACAGAACTAACCAAGCAGGGTGAAGGAGGGTGAGTTGGAACCAGGAAAGCCAGTGGGTACATCGCCTCTCCACATAGCAAAGCTGGGACCTTACGTGGGCCTCTCCACTTATCCTAGCTGATATGAATGGAGCTCCTGAGCCAGGCTGTCAGAGTCCCCCACTCCATGCCCCTGTGGAGTGAGAAGGGACACAGGGGAGAGGCCCACAGGGAGACACCCACCCCAGGCCTTCATCCAGTCTCCGTTCCCAGTGCAGAGGGCAGTCTCTGTGCCTAGGGTTTAGCAGGAGTGAGTAGTCGGGCTCCTGCTGACTCTGGCTCAGTGGCAGTGTGGACAGGTGGAGGGAGGGAAGGGTGTGGTGGCAGAAATGCTGCTCCAGAAAAGACGTGGTGGCTCATGCCTGTAATCCTGGGAGGCTGAAGCAGGTGGATCATTTAAAGTCAGGAGTTTGAGTCCAGTCTGGCCAACACTGCGAAACCCCCTGTCTACTAAAAAATGCAATAACTAGTTGGGTATGAAGGCACCCGCCTGTACGTTCAGCTACTCGGGAGGCCCAGGCAGGAAATCGCTTGAGCCCTGGAGGCAGAGGTTGCTATGAGCTGCGATCACGCCACTGCATTCCAACCTAGGCGACAGAGCAGTTTTTTCCATCTCAAAAAGAGTAAGAAGAAAAAGAAGAAAGAAAGAAATGCTGCTCCCCCAGCCATGAGGCTGGCCACAGCAGCTCGTGTTTATAATTCCAGAGGCAGATGCCCTAACACCCCTTCCTCAGCTGACACCAGAACTGAGCCCACAGCCTCCCTCCCGGAGTCTCCCCAAAGCCTTGTGGTTCCAGGCTGGGCTCTCTCATGGGAGCCTGCTCCCCAGGAAAGGGAGGCCACCAGTTTGAAGGAGCACTCACCAGCCTTCCTCTAACTTCGCCTTGGCTCTTTCTCCTGTTAAAATTGACTCCAAGAAGATGTTAGCATGAATCCCAGGGGGAGGGTTCCAGGCCATCTGGGGCTCTTCCTCAAGGACAATGACCCCAGGTGCCAGCGAGAGCACCAGCGTGGTAAGGATCAGCCTGGCCAATGAGAGCCTGGCCCCAGGCTGGGCCGCCCTAGGGGAAGGGGTTCCAGCCCCACCTGCCCCTCAGGACCTGCCCCTGCTGGCCCTGCAGGCAATGGGCCCCTCTGCTTTGCTGCAGGTCTCACCTGGGGTGTAGGAGGGGCTGGGGTTAGGGAATTTCACTCCAGCTTGGTCTTGCTTAGCCTGTGCAGCCAGGAAGGCTTTGGCAGAGAGCAGGGCACACCCAGAAACTGGGCCAGACAACTGGGACCCACAGCCCAAGAAGGAAAAGATAGTGTCCGGCTTTCTGTCTCCTCTGGCTGCACTGACCCAGGGGATTGTCCGAGAGCAGCACATCAGTTGCCACTTCCTGGATGCGACCCAATGCTGGCCCATCTGAGAGACCCTCCCTGGTTCATTCCAATTAAACAGAGGCTTTAGCCTGGCTCCCAGAAGGAAAGCTCCGGCAAAGCAATGAAGTCCACGACCATCTTTGCCTAACCCCCTTTCAAATTAAAAGGGGCTCTGAAGTCCAATTGTGGTGGGGAACACATTGGCTCTTTAAACTGGAGAATCTGACCCTGCTCAAGGGATATTTGTGCTTGCTCCAGCCTCCCCGAGCTAAAAAATTATATGTTTCCTTTTTCTGTTAAATTACAACATCCTCAGATTGGTGCTGGGCCTGAAGGGAGTCCCTGCTGGAAAACCCAAGGGTTGACCCTCTTTGCAAACTCTGAGCCAGTAATTGGTTTGGAAATACCGAGTGAATAGCTAAAAAGGCTTCCGGGGGATTAATGTCAAATAAGGCATCCCCTTGATGGCATGGGGAGCATTTATGTGGGCATAGATGGTGGCAGGCACTGTGAATTTCAGCCCACGGTGGAGAATCATCATTAGAGCTCCGTGGAAATGCGGCTTCTGGAGCCCAAACCAGCCCAGAGAGCTATAGAATGTTAGAGGCCTCTTCTCAGCCACAGCCTCTTCCTTCCCTCCCTCAGGGGCACATCTCACCTGCATTCTCCTCACTTGAGCATCCTTGCAGGCCAGGGAACAGCAACATGTGGCTTAGGGCAGATCATGTAACCATCTGAGCCTCATTTTGCTCGTCTGTAAAATGGGAAGAATGATTCCAGTGACTCATGATGAGGATGCGATGCAGATGAAAAATGTCAGGCTCTGGGGCTGGCCCTGAAGGGTGCTGGGCACATGGTGATTGGTCATTATCAGGACAGGGCTTAGCTCTGCGCCAGGCACATCACAGGTTGTCAGCAAGTATCTGTCAGACACTGGATGCGTCGGGGACTGGATACCCAGGTAGCGACAGGGCAAGAGTAGGAGGAGGTCTGGCAGCCTTCAACAGCTGGGCCAGCTATGCCTGCAATGCCACCCCCAGCAAAGACTACTGCAGAGTCAGTAACACGCCCCTCTGCCCTAGGCTGGAGCAACCTGGGACCTCCTTCTCCCTTCACGTGACACTCAGCCCAGGTTTCAGAGCAATGGGAGCAAGAGGGGCAAGGTTTCTAGCTCAGCTGATGCACTCAGAAGGTCACCTTGCAGATGCCAGGTGTGGGAAGTAGAAAAGTTCCTCTTCAAAGTTTCCTTTCTTAAGAAACATTCATAAGTGTTAGAAATAACAGTTTGTTTTAAACACTTTCTTCAAAAGCCTTCTTGCTTTTTGATAGAAACCCTATCCTATGTAGCTGTTAGACATGCTTACAGGCATGTAGAACATTCTATGTCCTTGTACTTTAACTGAGATACCTGTGATGGACGTTCTCACAAGCATGTCCCAGTTCGCAGCCTATGCCAGGTTCTTATTTGAACTTCCTTTTTTTTTGCTCTCCATTGCTTTTACCAGTTTAGAAAAGTTTTAAGTTGTTAGCCAATCAGGTTTTAGTTTACATTGTGAGGTCTGGCTCCAGCCAATGGAGATCAGACACAGGAGTAAGGACAACCCCAAATGCGTAAGGGATAAATACGTCTACTTTCCTTTGTTCATTGTACTCTCATGGCAAGATGGCTGGTGAGGGTACCTTTTCAGCAGTCCAGGAAGTAAAAATTGTGTTGCTGAAAGATCCTTTGTCTCAGTGCTAATTTTTCTTTGTGGCACCGAGCATCTATTTCCAACACCAGGAAACACGGAAATGGAACCAGTGAAGTCTCCACAGGGATACCCTGAAAAGGAGTTATGTGCCTGGTGAACCTCCCCACTATCTCTTCCAATTACAATGACTTTCTCCTTTTTATTAGTTATGTTTAACAAATTCTAAAAATGATAGCTGTTTATTGTAGAAAATTTTTAAAGCCTAAAAGTCATAGGAAAAAGAGTTTCCATACACATTTCCTTCTGGGCTTTTTTCTATGCTCCAGTTTTTCTAAATAGAACCATAGCATAGCAGTAGCCTGCATATCTGGATTCACATAAGAGTCACTTAGAGACCTTTGGAAATACAAATATTATTTCCCTTCTTCCTGTCTCCCTCACACCCTATGCTGAGATTCTGATTAAGTCTGAGATACAGACTGGAAAACTATCTTTTTAAATGATGTTTGTAAAGTCCCCTAAATCAATCTTACATGCAGCCAAATTTTGAAAACAATGTACAATTTTGTATCTTACTTTTTAACTTGATATCAAAAGACAGCTGTCAAAGCACTTTCTTAAGTTCCTCACATTTGTTTTTTATGCTCCTTTTCAACTCTGAAAAATAATTAGGACCTATTTGTAGACTCTCAAACTATAAGCTTTTTTTTTTTTGAGATTGAGTTTCACTTTTGTTGCCAGGGTGAAGTGCTGTGGTGTGATCTCGGCTCACTGCAACCTCCATCTCCTGGGTTCAAGTGATTGTCCTGCCTCAGCCTCCCGAGTAGCTGGAATTACAAGCATGCACCACCACCCCTGGCTAATTTTTTTTTTTGAAACAGAGTTTTGCTCTTGTTGCCGCAGCTGGAGTGCAATGGCATGATCTCGGCTCACTGCAACCTCCACCTCCCAGGTTCAAGCAATTGTCCTGCCTCAGCCTCCTGAGTAGCTGGGATTACAGGCATGTGCCATCGCTCCCAGCTAATTTTCTTTTTTTTAGTAGACATAGGGTTTCTCCATGTTGGTCAGGCTGGTCTCATTCAGACTCCTGACCTCAGCTGATCTGCAAGCCTTGGCCTCCTAAAGTATTGGGATTACAGGTGTGAGCCACCGCGCCAGGCCTAATTTTTGTGTTTTCAGTAGAGACAGCCAGGTTGGTCTTGAACTTCTGACTTCAGGTGATCCGCCTTCCTTGGCCTCCTGAAGTGCTGGGATTAGAAGCGTGAGCCACCATGCCCAGCCCAGACTATAAGGTTTGC
The DNA here is from genome assembly GCA_028533165.1 of Leontopithecus rosalia. Classification (NCBI taxonomy): domain Eukaryota; kingdom Metazoa; phylum Chordata; class Mammalia; order Primates; family Cebidae; genus Leontopithecus; species Leontopithecus rosalia. The sequence continues at coordinate 30,480,374 of CM052652.1, read as the reverse complement.
ATGTGCTCTGGACGTGGTAACAAAGTGGTTCCACTCCCACTGTTGCTTTGGGTGGTCACTCCTCGGCTCTCAGTCACATGCCTGCATTCTGTCATTTGTGCATTCACTCGTCCATGTAACGGGTACTTCCTGTTACTGTCCCCATAGCCCTGGAAGCAGCTGCCCTTTTTTTTTTTCCCCTAAGATGGAGTCTCGCTCTGTCACCCAGGCTGGAGTGCAGTGGCTCAATCTTGGCTCACTGCACCCTCCACCTCTGGGGTTCAAGTGATTCTCCCACCTTAGCCTCCTGAGTAGCTAGGACTACAGGTGCCTGCCACCATGCCCAGCTAATTTTTTCTGTATCTTTAGTAGAGATAGGGTTTCACCATGTTGGTCAGGTTGGTCTCGAACTCCTGACCACTTTAGCCTCCCAAAGTGCTAGGATTACAGGCATGAGCCACTACGCCTGGCCAACAGCTGCCTTTCAATTTAACATTAAGCAGCGTGATAACGGTATGCTACAGAATCATAGTGATGCCTCAATTCATGAACATTCTGTGAAGAAAAGTTCTCAATGAAATTAATAATGTTTCCACCATTAAAAAATATCTTCCTCTGTCACATAGACAGTGACTCTGATGCATAACCAGGTGGACCGAAGCATGGTGACTGGACTTCCGTCTGCCGATATCCTTAAGGATTGGGGTTTTTGTGAAAGTCCTGGGCTAGGAGATGGCCAGGAAGGGCTCTATGCAGTTCCATGTTCAATGATCTTATGGCTTCTTGTGCTTCAACCGTCTTGGTGGGAAGAAGGCCGGGGTAGGCAAAGCATGGGCAGCCTGGGACTCTCTGGCAGTGAGAATGTTCTGCTTTGCTGACTCAGTGTAGTGACCATAGGCTTGAGGACCAGAAAGACCTGAGTTTGAATCCCTCCTGAGACGTTCCGTGGGGCCTCAGACAAGGACCGTAATTGCAAGGCCTGCTTCCTCACTTGTGCAGTGGAGATTCCACTCTGTAGTGACTGTGAGGATGAAGGAAGGGATGTTAAAGCATTCGTGAAGTGCTCACACGCAGCCCCTGTTCAAGACAGCTTCTTGTCTTCACCTTCTCCAAAAAGTGACTGACATTCTGCATTCTGGCACTCGACACTGTTTGGGAAGCTTTGTGTGTATGTGAGACATTGTCTCATTCTGTCACCCAGGCTGGAGTGCAGTGGTGTGAATACCCCTCACTGCTGTCTCTGTCTCCTGGGCTCAGTCGATCCTCCCACCTCAGCCTTCCAAGTAGCTGGAATCACAGGTGTGTGCCACCCCATCCAGCTAATTTTTTTATTATTATTTTTTGTAGAGACAGGGTCTCACTATGTTGCCCATGCTGGTCTTGAACTCCTGGGCTCCATTGATCTTCCTGCCCCAGCCTCCCAAAGTGCTGAAATTAGAGGCATGCGCCACCACACCTAGCCTGGGAAGCTGTTAATTTGGGGTCATAGATGGTCTTTCCTGACACTCACTTGGTGGTTCCCACATACAACAGTACAGATGGAAAGGGCTGGCCACGGGAGATCCCACTGACTCCAGAATCCCTCTCTCATACACCCCATTGAGGAGGTGTGTGTGGGCCAGAGAACCCGTTTGTTCAGTGACCCAGGTGACTCTGATGTGTAACCAGGTGAGGGGATGCCTCCTCCACTAGCAGCATCCTAACAGTAAAGCACGTCCTTGACAGCACATCACAGAAGCTTCAGCAGGGGCTCTCGCCGAGACATGCAAACCCACTGTGTTTAGATCTCCAGGTCTTTAATGTCTCTCTAACTGAAGGTTCTAATGTCCACTGGCCCCAAGCTTCCCATAAAAAGGGGCTGCAGTGCCTGGTTCCCCCCACCTCTCTCTGCCTGCCTCCCACCCCCATCCCTGAAGCCATTAGCTCTGACGTGGCGCCTGCATACCCTGGCTCATGAAGAGACAGTGCAGTGCTATCTTGTTTCCTATTGGCTAGGGTTAGACCGCACAATCTAGCCTAATTCCCATTGGCTATTTTAAAGGGAGCAGGGGTACGAGCCGGAGTGGAGGGGTGGGTAGTTTGGTGGGAAGGATGGTTACTGGCAGGTCAGAACAGGTAAGCAGGGGTCAAAGCAGGTGCCCAGAGCAGGTGACCGGGATGAGTCAGGATGGGGCAGGGGACCGGAGGAACAGATGTCAACTACAGATTAGAACTGGTGGAAAAGGTTGTTTACTGAAACTGCAAGGAAGTTAAACTTTAAAATAGAGAATTAAAGAATAAGAGAGCTGAGCATACTGACATTCTGATTCTTTCAAGAGAAACTGGGGGTTCACTACATCTAACACTAGCTCCCACAGGGCCCCCAAGAGCGAGTGAGGCAGGGACACCCAGAACACTCACAGGGAAACTAACTGAATGTTGAACTCTACACCCGAATGAAGAGGCCTGTCACCGCCCCCATGCCCCTTGACTGCACAGCCGAGAACTCTCTACCACACTCCACTGAGGCCCCTCCACCCGGTACTTAACAGCTATGAAGAACAGAGGACACCCTCCTTTTTGAGTAAGTGGAAGTAAGCCAACTACACCAGGTTAATAATATGTATTTATGAAATAAAATGCCAGCGGCTTCTGCATTTTCACACGTGTTTGTTATTGAACAGTAACCGGGGGTCAGGTGATTATGTAAATATCCACTGTGCGTGGTGGAGGTGAAGTCCCCCCCATAGTGAGGTGTCTCCATGCAGCTCTCAGGGGCACTAATGAATATTGGATCTGGTCATTTGCCCGGCAGTCAGGCCTCGCTTTACCAAACAGAGCGACAGGAAGGACGTTTGAGTTCAAATGAGCCACTTCTCCCTTCATTTCTGCACGACCCCGGTAAATTTCAATTTTCCCACCTCCTCCTTCCCCATTCCACCATGCTTAGCTGTTCTGCAGCCCACAGAGGTGAGAGACAAGGGACACCAGCTGCAGAAACTTCTGGCTGTTTATGGTTTGCAGGAATCACAAAAACCATCTTCAGCTTCCAGGCCCTGCCTTGCTACCTCTGGCACAGAGACCATTAACCTGGGCCTCCCCCACAAAGTAAGAAGATGAGTCAAGCAGAGAGTGGTCTCCTGGAGTCCCACACAGGGTGGGAGGCGCTAACCACGGGATGGGGGACAGAGGTCCTGCAGTTGACCCAAGGAGGGGCAGCCAGCCTTCTGGCATCTGCACACAGGAGTAGTGGACTGGACCAGGCTGCCGGGTGAGGCCAGGAGAGGCTGAGCAGCAGAGACCACCAGCCTGTGGGGAAGGTGGACCAGCTGCACCCAAGGGGTTCCCAGCACCTCATCACAGGCTATAGGGAAGAGTCTAGCTTGTATTTTTCCTGTGCACAAGCTGAAGGCTCTGGCCAATGCCATCGCAGGCAGGAGGCAGCTGGTCCCAGCAGGCTCAGTCTTCCTGACAGTGGCAGGTCTGCCTGCCCTCCCTCCCATTGCCTATGCAAAGCTCATTTAGGGCCCTGAGTAATGGAGTGTTGCCACAGGGGTGTTTCTACAAACGAGACACTATATCTCCCAAGACTTCCCTTGGTAAATAAAAGCTAAATATAAATAATGTGCCTGTGTCGTGCTCTGGCTCTGCTTTGACTAGAGGGAGCATGCCGAAATGGTTGATTAAAAATAAATAAAATTAGGCTCTTCTAGTTCCTCCCAACTTAAAGGCAGGGCTTCTCCCTCGGAGCCAGCTGAGATAAAGCGACTCAGCCTGCAGCGGGAGCTCCTGGGGTCCTGGGCGTGCGTGGGTTGTGGCTGGTTTTACGGTTGCTGTATGATTTACACCCACTTGCAGGCATGTAGCAGACAGATACATTTTTAACTGGTAATTGTCATGTATATGGGTCCTTGAGTGTCTGGAGAAATGTCTCTCTGGAGGAAGGCTGGTGTTCATTCTCTCCCATCAGGAGAAGGATGGTGGGGAGCAGGGAATTGGGGATGAATTGCAGGGGCTTCCCCCAGGGACCAGGAGGTGGGGACATCAGTAAGCCCAGCCTGGCCTTCCTCTGCCCTTCTTGGAAATGTTGACAAACACCAAAGCCGGAAACTGCTGCTGTCACCCCCTTCCTCCATGGCAGCCTCTGCCCCAGGCCTCCACAACAGGAAGACCCCCCAAAACACTCCTTTCTCCCGGGCTCTGGGCTTGAGTATCGAGGGGCAGGGCTGGCACCTCCCCTTTTCATACTTCCAAGCAGCAGGTGCATGACTCGCTCAGGTGGCCAAACCCACCAACAGGATGGAGACAGCAAAGGAAGCAGCTCTGTTCTTTTTTATTATTTTTGAGACCGAGTTTCACTCTTGTCGCCCTGTAGTGCAAATGCGTGATCTCAGCTCACTGCAACCCCTGCCTCCCACACTAGGTCTCAGCCAGCAGAACAAAGGGATTTTGTTATTCCAAGTGAGAGGGGCCAGCCACAAAAGGCCGCATATGATTCCATTTATAGAAATGTCCAGAATGGGTGAATCCATAGACAGAAAGCTGACCGGTGGCCGCCAGGGCCTGGGGAAGGGGCACTGCCACTGGGTGTGAGGCTTCCATGAAGGGAGACAGAATTGATCTGGAACTAAAGAGGCTGGGTGCACAAAATTTGACTGTCACAATACTGTGACTGTGTTCAACAACACCATGACTGTGTTCAACACCGTGACTGTCACTACACCATGACTGTGTTCAACACCGTGACTGGCACAACACTGTGACTATGTTCAATAACACTGTGACTGTCACAACACTGTGACTGTGTTAAAAAACACTGTGACTGTCACGACACTGTGATTGTGTTCAACACTGTGACTGTGTTCAACACTGTAACTGTCACATTGTGACTGTGTTCAACACTGTAACTGTCACATTGTGACTGTGTTCAACACCATGATTGTCACAACACTGTGACTGTGTTCAACACCATGACCGTCACTATACCATGCTGTGTTCAACAACACCGTGACTGTCACTACACCGTGACTGTGTTCAACAACACTGTGGCTGTCACAACACCATGACTGTGTTCAACACCATGACTATCACAACACCGTGACTGTGTTCAACAACACCATGACTGTGTTCAACACTGTGACCATCACTACACCGTGCTGTGTTCAACACCACCATGACTGTCACAACACCGTGACTGTGTTCAACACCATGACTATCACAACACCGTGACTGTGTTCAACAACACCATGACCATGTTCAACACTGTGACCATCACTACACCGTGCTGTGTTCAACACTGTGACTGTCACAACACTGTGACTGTGTTAATAACACTGACTGTCCCAACACTGTAACTGTGTTCAATGCCACCAAATTGCTGACTTTTAAAATGATTCATTTTAATGTAAATTTTACCTTCATATAAGAAAAAAAGGGGTGAGATGGTCCCTGAAACCGCTTCCAGGTGTGGAATTCTGTAGATTATCATCTCATGTGTTCCCACCACCGCATCCCTCCCTCGGCCAAATGTCTGGAGACACCTAGACATCCTAGTGGTCCCTAGTATTGGAACAGCTCACCACAGTGCCTCAAATAATGGAGAGGAGGGGCTTCTTCACAGCCAGAACCTCGAGGCAAAACCCACACAGGCGGAGGATGTGTTCCAGAATGTCAGAGAAAGGTGGGTGGTGATGCAGGGGCATCATGAATGGCTGCCTGGAGAGGGCGGGATTCACCGAGAAGCTGGCGATACTCACAGAGGAGATGGCCCTGGGTCAGGGCTGGGGACCTTGTGGGAGGTGGGGTGCTGTCTGGGGGTGGGGTGGGGACTGGGGACACCCAAGCAGGGGTCAGGGATCAAGGGGAAGCCACAGCGGATATTCAAACTGGTCAAAAACCCTGATAAATCTGCACATCCCAAATATCCTGTTTCTTCCTATCACACCCCAGGGTGCTATGGGGCCCTAACCTTTTAAGAAAAATGACATTCCTTGGGCATCTCTCATTCATCTCCATAACCCATCCATGTATTAGGACATGCTTCCTGGATCTACATTTATATAGTGTAATGTGTCCAGAGACATTTCTTGGGGATCCCGTGGTAATTTTGTGTTGAGACTTGCAGAGGTGAGGCTCATGTCCCCCACAAGCCACCATCTCCCTCTACAGTTATTCCATGAGTGTGGGGTGAGGACGCCTTGCTTCCTCCCAACCTTCCTTCCAAATGCATCTAGAGCCAGGATGCGGTCAGCAGATTCCCTACACAGGCCAAGCATCTGAAGCCCTCCCCATGAGGACAGAGTCCCGCATGGGCCTGGGGGTGACTGTGGAGTCGCCTTTGAGCCAGAGGCACAAGGCACACAGCGCTGCTTTCAGGCCGAGCCTCCATCTGGGCCTTATGTGTCTCTCTGCTCAGTTCTCTTTATTGTCCCCTCATTTTTAGAAATGAGGACACCAGCCTGGCTTCTGCTCTACTAAGAGAGGAATGAGGAGAATAGAGTTTCTGTCCTGCTTGAACAGGAGTCTATAAAAGCGAGTCCCCCATGGGCAAACTCCAGAGGGAAGGTGGCTCGCCCTGCCCACACCGGCCCCCCACGCACTGTGGTTTCTGTTTGTACGGGGGGAGGAGGTAACACTGATAATCCCTTTCTTCTGTAATGAGAGCAGCCCATATAATGTAGAGAAATTAGAACTTACAGAAAACATGAAGAAGAAAATGTAAATCCCGGCTGGGCGCGGTGGTTCACGCCTGTAATCCCAGCACTTGGGAGGCTGAGGCGGACAGATCACCTGAGGTCAGGAGTTCGAGACCAGCCTGGCCAACATGGTGAAATCCCGTCTCTACTACAAATACAAAAATTAGCCGGGCATCATGTCGCACAACTGTAGTTCCAGCTACTCAGGAGGCTGAGGCAGGAGAATCCATTGAACCTAGGAGGTGGAGGTCGCAGGGAGATGAGGTTATGCCACTGCACTCCAGCTTGGGCAACAGAGTGGGGCTCCATCTAAAAAAGAATAAGAAAAAATATAAATCCCTCTTATCCCACCCAGAGGTGTGTCCCTTAACACTTTGGGGAATTATCTTTATAGAGAGACATAGGGCAGGCTCCATGCACATGGACCTGGGCAATGCCGGGCTTGGTGCTCAGAGATGCCCTGAGCTGGGTTAATGTTCTACTATCACCATCTTGAAATTTACCATTTTGTCTTATTTATGTATTTATTTTAGAAATGGGGTCTCACTATGTTGCCCAGGCTGGACTCAAACTCCTGGACTCAAGCCTCAAGCTCCTAAGTAGCTGGAGCTGGGACTACAGGGACAGACCACTGTGCTCAGCTCCTTAAATTCTTAACCACTTTTGAACAAGGAAACCTACAATATCATTTTGCACTTGGCTAATTATGGAGCTAGTCCTGAATGTGAGTTTTTATCAGAATTTAGATTATACGGTGTTTGTACTATGTTAACAAGTTTATTTAAGATAAACCCCTTTGAGTAACAAATAAATGATTTTCAAAAAATCGAATGGTATAAGAAATCCATGAGACCGTAAGCACGCAGTGACTGAGGGGTGCCCCTCACGGCTCCTGACTCGGCATCTGGCAGATGGCAGGTGAAATGGCTAAACAAGTGAATGAACAGCTCCTAGGATGCTAGAGGGGCCTGTGAGATTAGCTAAACCCCATTGTTTTCAAACTCTGTTTCGAGAACCCATGCTGGGAATGGCTGGGGATAGGGCAGGAGCTGGGGGTGCCGGAGGGATTCTGGGGAGAGAAGGTGCCAAGCTCCCACACTGCAATCAGAGAAGATTTGTTTTTATCTAGTCTATGTAGTGGAGTCTCAAGCAAGATTCGATTGGGTAAAAGAGTCCCACTGCAAATGAACAACCACAGCCACCCGGCCCATCATTTGCTTTTGTAAATAAAGATTTATTGGTGCACAGCCACATCCATTCATGAACAGAGTGTCTCTAGCTGCTTTTGCTGCGAAGCGGCAGCAGTGAGAAGTTGCCACAGAGATTTCCTGGCTGAAGTATTAACTTACTCTATGGAAAAAGCTTGCCGACCCCTGATCTCATCAAATTCTTCCATTTTGTAGGCAAGTAAACTGAGGCTTAGAGATGTGGTCGGGGTCACAAGTTAAGACAAGGAACTGGGAATAAAACTGCAGTCCAGGGAATTCTTGGGCATAGAGACCGGCAACAGCCACCCCCAAAGCCACAGCTCGCCTCCAGGAAACAGCAAATCAGAAGACCTACTTTCTACCTTTTCCAAAAAAGTCCACAGAGGGAGAATGTTGGGGATTGGCTCAGTGCCTCCTTCTCTCCTGAAATTCTCCAACTTCGGCGTCCTCTCTGCTGCATGGACAGGACAGGGTGCCATCTCCTCTGGCTTTGAGGATAGCACATAAAAGGAAGTGGAGACAGGCAGAGCAATTCGTAAACAACCAGCCAGCCACCTCGCTCTCCCCATCTTCCTTCTTCTCCCCCATCCCCACCCTCTTCTCTTTTATATGGAAGCTTCCCCAGTCTCTTGGGCTTGGAAATTGGATCTACCAGGAGCCCTGGGGTAAGCCCAGGTGAGCAGGGCTCAGGCACCATCAATAATAAGCAGAGAACAGATTTGCTGATGATGGAGAGACCTTCAGAGGAGCAAAACAACCACAGCAACCAGGAACCCACGCGTGCCCAGAGATACTGATGAGCATACTAAGCGGAGTGGACACGTCATTAACACCAGCCCAGCAAAATAATTACATGCAAAGGGAGCCCGTCAGCAAAAAGGAAAAACGGTTAAAGCCTTGCAGTAGCCGAATGTTAGAAGTCCACGAGACTGTGAGCACGCAGTCCCTGAGAGCTGCCCCCCTCGGCTCCTGGCTCAGCACCTGGCACAAGGCAGGTGAAATGGTCAAAAAGGTGAATGAACAGATCCTAGGGTGCTGGAGGGGCCTGTGAGATTAGCTAAGCCCCATGGTTTTCAAACTGTGTTCCAAGAACCCATGCCTGCGGGGGTTGGGGGTAGGGCAGGAGCTGGGGGTGCTGGAGGGGTTGTGGGGAGAGAAGGTGCCAGTCTCCCCCATTGCAATCGGAGAAGTGCATGTTTAAGGAGAGTGTGGATTTCCGAAGTCTGCAGGTGTCTGTGCACACAGGCCTGGGCAGACCCAAGAGAAATGGTAGGCTGTGCTGAGGATTCTCCCCTGGGGAGCAAGCACGAAGCCCCACCTGGGAACAGAGAATGCTTGCTATTCACTCCAAAGGGCCATCCTGAGCCTGAAACCGGGACCTCCTCCGAGCTCGCCCTAGACAATGATGCCCTAGTGAGGCCCAACAGTATCAGAGAAAGACTGGGCTTGAGGGTGGATGGACCTGTGTGGCTTTGGATCAGTCACTAAACCTGTCTGAGCATCTGTGTTCTCATCTGTAGGATGTATTTACCTCAAAGTGTTATGCAAGCAGGTAATTGTCTTGAGCATTGGCTGAAGGAGTGAAACGCTTCAGCTCAAGTTAAAAGGGGAAATCTCCATCCAGCAATACTCATTACCTAACCTTTTCTATAACCTGCTCTGAGGGAGCTCATCCTCCCATTGTCCAAACATTGCGTTCTTCCATTGCCAGTTCAGGTGCTGCCTACAGGGACATTTTCTGCATCAAAGACGAGACACACCTGGCCCTCGCAGTGTCACACCCAGAGGATCAGGAAGGATGCTCTTCTGTGTCTCCACTTACTTCCTCACGTAGAGTCTGCAGTGGGCCTGGCGGAGGGTCCATCCCTCTCTCTTATGCGATTGCCCTTTCCTAAAATACCTGGCCCTCCTTCTCTCTCTGGCCAAAAACATAAGAACCCAGCATATGTGTTGCCTGCTCTGATGAAGCCTTCTCCTCGGACTGCCATCCCAAAAGGTGGACAGGATTCCTCAGCCTCCTCCCACTTGCTGCAGGCTGGTTGTGTGCCTTAGAGTGATGATAGCAAGAACGCAGTCTCTGTGAGGGCAGAGACTGTGGTCCACTCATCATTATTAGCCCAGCACTCAGCATTTTCAAAATCTGCTGTTTTTGAGTCAAGGGTTATGACCAATACCCAGTAAATATTTGTGACATGCACGTATGCATGGATGGATGAATGTGCAGATGGATGGATGGATGGACAGGTGTGTGTGTCAGGGCGGATGGATGGATAGATGGGCAGGTGGATGGATGGATAGGTGGGTGGATGGATGGATGAATGGGTATGCAGGTGAGAAGTTAGATGAATGGGCAGATGAATGGATGAGCAGATAGGAAATTAGATAAATAGGTAGATGGATGGATTGATGGATGGGTGGATGGATGGATGGATGGATGGATGGATGGGTGGATGGATGGATGCATGAATGGATGGATAGAGGATGGATGGATGGATGGATAGATGGATGATGGATGGATAGATGGATGGATGGATGCATGAATGGATGGATGGATGGATGGATAGATGGATAGATAGGTGGGTGGGTGGATGGATGCATGGATGGATAAATGGACAGATGGGTGGGTGGGTAGATGGATGGATAGAGAGATAGATAGATAGATAGCTGGATACATAGATGGTGAGTGGGTAGATACATGGGTGGCTGGATGGGTGGGTGGCCACACCCTCTTGACCGAGCTAACTCCTGGCTTTGGCAGGTTAGTGTCAGCAAATGGGAGCAGATCATTTCAGCCCGAGGAGGCCCTGAGAAGATGTGGGGACCTCTTCCCCCATACCGTCTCTGTCTCCATGCAGTGTTTACCACTCCAGCCCTGGAGACCGTGGAAACTGACTTGACAACAGCCCAGAGGGAGCTTCTTTCTTCAGGCTGCAGCTTTCAGAATCATTCTCACATCATCAGAGCCCGCAAACAAAATAGTAACTATACCTGGCAACTCAGAGGATCAAAGGCAGTAAGAGAAAAGCACAATCAAATTACCTGGATGGCAGCAGCTCCAGGAAGAAGCATGTCTCGGGAAACTGAAAGCAGAAAGCCTGGAGCCGGGCTCCCCACCCCTGCTCTCCCACCAGTTGCTCAAGGTTTAGAGCAAAGGTGGCAAAGTACCCGGGTGAGGAAGGAAAAGCCAGCCCACAAACAGTTTTGTTTGGCCTATATCATGCTTTTTAATTTCAAAATTTGGATTCTAACATTTAAAAATCAAGCTTTCACATAAAAATCTGCATTTCTGGCTCCTCTAGAGAAACTGGGCACACTGCGGGCTCCCTCTTCCACACGGCAGCAGCCCTGGACTGAGCAGCGGCTGCCCTGCTGCACTAAGGCATTCTCCAGGTGAGCCCAGCCCACCCACCTGCGCCTGCCTGGCCCCGGAAGGGGGTGAGTGTGCCACAGTTCTGTTCGTGGAGGATCCCCACTCCCCCAAAGTGTACCCGAATGTCCCTGGTTAGAAGCACTCTTCCTGGCCTTCCACAGGATGGAGCCAACACGATGGTCTCTCTTCATCTGTCTCCTTCATCTGCACTTCCCAGGATGCCCCAGGCCAGTCCATCATCTCTTGGGCTCCTCTATCTAAAGGAAAGAGGCCAGTGGGGGCAACTGAGGCTCATCCCTGGCAGATTCTCAGCTTCAAAATCTGCTGTTGTTGAGTCAAGGGTTATATGGGGCCAAGCTGTGCCTTTCTCAAGTTTAAGGATCAAAAGGGAAACATGACAAGGGCTTCACGGAGCCACTCCAGGAGGATCAGGATGTCCTGTTGTTCCCCCAGCACTTGGGCTCTCCAGAGAAACAGAACCAGTAGGGTGGATGGACAGAGAGAGATACAGATAGATGATAGAGAGATGGACAGAGAGAGATAGGCAGATAGACAGATGACAGATAGCTACATGATAGGCAGATAGACGGATAGATAGGCAGACAGCTAGATGATAGATAGATAGATAGACAGCTAGATAGGCAGACAGGCAGGCAAATGGTAGATACATAGATAGATAGAGAAATAGATGGTTAGATGGTGATAGACACACAGATAGATGATAGGCAGATAGATAGATAGGCAGACAGACAGGCAGACGATAGATAGATAGGTAGGTAGGTAGATAGATAGATAGATAGATAGATAGATAGATAGATAGATACACTTCTTATGGAAATTGGCTCATGCAATTATGGAGGCCAGGAGTTCCAGGAAAGCTGGTGGAGTGACTCAGTCCAGGTCCAAAGGCCCAAGAACCAAAAGTGTTGCTGTCCAAGGGCAGGGAAAAAACAGATGTCCCAGCTCAGGGACAGAGAGAGAAAACGACTTTCCATTTCCTTTTTGTTCCATCCAGGCCTGCAGCAGATTGGATGATGCCCGTCCACACTGGGGGGGGCAGAACTGCTTTCTCCAGTGCACCCACCACCCTCACAGACACACCTGGAAACCACGTCTTACCTGCTGGCCATTCCTCAGCCAGGCCAAACTAAGCATCGCCGCTGCCTTCCCTGCAAGTCAACAGCAAGATCCACCGCCTCCGGGTTCTGTTCTGGGACCGCTGGTTGCCCGGCGGAGGGAGATGGAGAAAAGAGAGAAATGGCAGGCTCCGTACCTGTTTGCATTTGGATGATGCAGTGGGCGGTGCATGGAGGGAGGAGTGCCAGCCAGGGCTGTTTGTTCTGGGAATGGTTAATCCTTGCTCAAATTTACATCCTGAATCTTTAATGCAACGATGTCAGTGAAGACTTGGCCGCACTGCTCCGCATCGCTGGGTCTGACTTGCAGAGTACTTAACTCGGTGCAAGGAGTTTCGAAAGTCCTTGAAGGCATTGGGATCCCACCGTCTTCCCACACACTCACGCTTCCGCGACCCCTGGAAGGGTGGTCTGGGGGAGAGAGACAGAGGAGAGCAATGTGGGGCCGGATTTTGTAAGTGGTGATTCTGACCAGCATCTGCCCCCTGTTCACTGTGTAGAGAAATCATACAACCGAGCTCCATGTGGGAACCGTGTTTTGTTTTGGCTTGCAAGTATTTATTTTAAAAATAAGTCTGGTCTTGGCCAGGAGTTGAGTAATCTCGAGAGGCCAATTGAGAGCAGTGCAGACCGTGTAACGGGCGACACACTCACTGTAGAGGGGTGTGGCAGCCTGAGCTCTGTGCAGAGGTGAGAGAGCCAGGAAGAGCAGGCAGCCAAGGGCTCCTGGGCGGGACTCTCCCCTCTAACTGGAGAGGAACCAGCCACAGGTCCCCGCAGTGCCGCTGCTGACGGTTCCATGGCCAGTTCTCCAGTGAGACGGCCCCAGTTTGGAGTATGTGCCAATTCCCAGGTGTAAATGCTCCCCTGGGGCTCATTTCCAGCCCTGGAGGTGAGGTCTCACGCCCGTGTAGGATGCCTGCAGCACACCAGCAAACCTGCAAGCTTTTCCGCTACTCTGAGGTTTTATTCTCTTTTCTGCTGAGCTGCAAGCAGAAGAAATAGAAAACTTGGGAGGAAAAGCAGGGTCTTTCACCAGAGGAAAAAGAAGCAAACAGCAGAAACCTTTGCCTACAACTGAAAGGGCCAGAGGGCTGGCCAGAGGCCATCTGCAGGGACAAAACCACCCCAGAGCCCCAGACATCCCCGCCTGAGTCCAGGCAGGACCCAGCCAGGGACAGCAAGGCTGGGCAGAGTCACAGCTCAGGTGGGAGTGGGCCCATGGCACAGGGAGCCATTCCTAAGGGAAGAGCCCAAAGCTGGTATCTTGCCAGAAGAACGGTGGGGGCTCAGTTTCCTCATCTGTAAAATGGGGTGGTGGCACATCCCCTTCAGAAGGCTGTTGTGAAAATTAAATGAGCAGGTGCCTGAAGTGCTTGGCAGGACGCCTGGCACACAGTATGAGCTCATTCAACAGGAACCCAGTGTGTGCGGCGGGAAGGCCAGCTTAGGGGTACCTAGAAATGGAAGGGACCTGTCGATGCCGGGGGGCCGGGAAGGGAAGGCATGCACCACGGCTCTGGGCCTCTGCGAGGCAGCTGAAGAGTGGATCTCCAGCAGGGACAGGGAGGAAATCGGGGGATCTTTGCTGGGAGCATGGCCTGAGCCTTGGAGGACGGGCCGACTAAGACCCGTAAACCCACAGCAGGATAGGAAAGGACAGGAAACTCTAGAAGGATGAAACACAGAGAGGGGCACCCTGCACTGCCTCTCACTCACTGCTTCTCCCTAGGGTGCTCCTAGGCAGTGAACACTGGGGTGAAGTCTTGACCATCCACTAGGCCAGTGTTTCCCAGACAGATTCCCTGGAAGATAGCAGCCCTTAGGTGAATAGGTGTCACCAAAACAGATTCCATGTCTAACACCAGCCTGCCTCCTGGCACAGCTTCCCTGAGAGCGCCCCAGCCCATCTGAGCCTCAGTCAGGTGGCTGCGGCTGCCTCACTAGTGGGTGCTAGTGACCAAATGCCCTTCCTAGGTCTCATGCTTACTTTTTAACCTGGGTCACAGTGGCTTTACCCAAAGGAATGGCAGATGACTCTCTGTGGCAAGGATCTCCTTAAGGCAGAGCCATTCTAGTCTCTGCAAATTAGAACAGCCTTGTAAGCGGTCATGTCGCCCACACAGGAGACGTGTACCCCAGTCTCTCCCTCTTCTGCCCTCCTCTCTCCCTTTCACTCCCTCTCTTTCTCTCTCCCTCCTCTCTTCTCTCTCATCCTTATTTCCCTCCCTCTCCCCCTTCTCCTCCTCTCCTTTGCTTTCCCCACTTTCTGGAATCCCTAGGGACAAGCAGTCCCTGATTGACAGCTGACTTGGTGCTGTGGGCGGAGACTGTAGCAGGAGAGACTGGACGCAGTGCTGGGGGCAAGGGGCCTGCTGGGCGTGTTGGGCTGGACGATGCCCAGATTGGCAAGATCACTGTGAACCTGGATTGGTGGAATCCTGGGCGCCCACTTCTCCGAGGAAGGGCTGGATGCCTCCTCCTGTCTGGGGTCAGGGCAGTGGTCTTCCCAGCCCCAGTGTTCTCAGCCCACGGTGGTCTGTCCTCACTTCCCCTGCTCACTGTAGGCCCCAGGCAGAGGCCCTGGGGAGGATTCCTTCTCGCCTCTGACACAGACCCCAAAGGACTGAGGACCGCACTCCTACTTCATCAGCAGAGGCTGACCCAGGGAGGGAGGGCTTCCGCAGCCCACCTCCCACTGCAGCCGACCCCCCAGAGCCTGCCCCAACCTTCCAGGCTTGGTCCCCAAGACCAGCCTTCAGCAAGCGTGGGACAGCCCAGCTCAGGCCCCTGGTGGGCATAAGTCGGGGCTAAATGATCCGATGAACTGTGCCTTCCCATGGCTCAGCTGGAGGTGATGAGCTTCAGCAAAGAATTTGTTTTACCTCAGACAGGGGTGTTTAACCCCAGGACAGGAAAAAAAAAAAAGAAAAAAAGAAATCCCTGCTTACTACCTTCCCTGGTGATTTCCCTCTGCTGTGGAGGGCTGAGCTGCTGGGCTCTTTGCAGGGACTGTTGGATGGAGCCAGATTCTGTGACAGGAAATGACATCCCTTGTGGCCACTTAAGATAGAGTGAGCCCTGAGCAAGGCAGAGTCTGGGGTCTTCCCCTGCGCGGAG
>CM052652.1:30448055-30464387 GCA_028533165.1 Leontopithecus rosalia | reverse complement strand
GCTCATCACAGGCTAATCCCAACCCAGACTCAGGGCCTCAGGAACAAGGGGAGGGCAGACAGCCTCCTGCTCAAGTCCTGGCTCCTGTGTGACCTCAGGCAAGTCATTTAACCTCTCTGAGCCTCCGTGTCCTACCTCAAGGAAAGGGAATACTGAGCTCTACCTTCCAAGGCTGCTGTGAAGATGAAATGTCTCACGTCATGTGGTTTTAAATAAGGTCATGTGTATAAAATGTCCAGGTGCTAGGAGCCACCCGGCACGTGCTGGTTCCTTTCACATGTGCTGTCCCTGGACCTAACTCTGATCCCAGCCTGCTGTGTTCCTGGAGAATGTTATTCCCTGGGCTGCTTGCCGCCTGCCCATCCCTGGCCTGTTCAAGGCCCCCCAGGGCTTTGTCCTGCCAGGCCACCCTAGGCACTTGCCTTCCTGCCCCCATCTCCCTGTTCCCAGGCCATCCAGAGGAGGCCGCTGTCTGCCCTCAGCCCACCCACAGCAGCAGCCTGGCCCCTCCTAGCCCACATTTGCAGGGCTGGGTCCGAGGCTGTGTGTCTGAGCCTGCTGAAATCTCAGCTCCCTCTCCCCTAATCCCATGTGCCCAGGGCCCCTTCCCACCAGGGGGTCTCCTCCTGTCTCTCCCTGTGTCTGTCCTCGGCCCCTGCCTCGAGTAGGGTGGGAGGCTGGAGTCCTGCCCAGTGCTTTAGACCTCTTGTCCTGGAAGGCAGCCCTCTGGCTGGGCCCTGCCACCTGGGGCCACATGGGACTTTGCTTCATCTCCAGGGACCACCCTGCCCCCATCATTTCCCTTTTCCTCTTCCCACCAGGATGCCCTGATCCCCAGCCAGTCCCAGCTATGGGTTCCCAGTCTCCACTCTTCTCACCCCTCTCCAGCGAGGCCAGCTCTGCGCTTCTCCTCGCCCCTTGGCCTTGCCCTTCAGGTCTCCACCCCTCACCTGGGTGAATGGCACCTTCGGCCTCACGGCTTGGGTGTCAGATTCTGGAGTCAGGTCCACAGACCTCAAAGCCCGCCTCTGGGCCACTGATGTGCTGAGTGACCTTGGGAAGGTCCATCCTCCCTTACAGAGCTTCAGTCTCCAGATCTGGTAAAGCAGCAGTGAATATGCAGTTGAATCTAACAATTAGAGTTTGAATTGCAAGAGTTCCCTTATACCGGGATTTTCTGCCTCTGCCCTCCCTGAGACAGAAAGACCAACTTCCCCTTCTCCCCCTCCCCCTCCTCCGTCCCCTCCTTCCTCTCCTCCCTTCCTCCCCCTCCTCCTCCCTTGCTCCCCCTCCTCCTCCTCCCTTCCTCTCCCTCCTCCTCCTCCTTTGCTCCCCCTCCTCCTCCCTTCCTCCCCCTTCTCCTCCTCCCTTCCTCCTCCTCCCCCTCCTCCCTTCCTCCTCCTCCCCCTCTCCTCTTCTTCCTCTTCCTCCTCTTTCTCCTCCTCCTCTTCTTTCTCCTCCTCAGCCTCCTCACCGTGAAGACAAGACATTAAGGATGAAGAGCTTTATGATGACCCACTTCTACTTAATGAGTAGTAAATACACTTTCTCTTCCTTATGATTTTCTTAATACCATTTTCTTTTCTCTAGCTTATTTTATTGTGAGATTACAGCATATCATACATACAACATGCAAAATACGTGCGGTAACTCTTGGTGCTATCAGTCAGGCTCAGGGGTCAGTGCTCCAATCCCCACATTGTCCGCTGCACCACCTCACAGAGCTGTCGTGGGAATGATCGAACAGGACAGCACACGTAAAGGGCCGTGCACACAGTGAGCTCCGTCCGCGGAGGCTGGGCATGATAACCCCCCACGTGGCAGACATGGCCCCGAGATCCCAACACACAAATCCGTGTTTGGGGCCCTGCCACCCCTCTCCCGAGACACCAGCTGTTGGGCATCCTCTGCTTCTGATGGGTCCTGTCACACTCTGGTTTGTCAAATTCCAGCTTTTGCTGACTCTCCCCCTTGGAGAGGAGGACATCACACATGGGCGGTTGGAGCACAGAAGGGTGTTTGAAGGGGCATGCAATATTCCGGCTATGGAGGAGGAAATGGGGCATTGGTGGGGGGGATGGCAGGGCTGCCGGCATCTCACCTGGGAGGCTGGGAGGAGGCTGCTGTGTGAACACACGCTCGGCCTCTCACACTGGCTGCTGCCCTGTTGACCCCTTGTGCCTCAGGGAGCAGAGCATCCGTGATGGAAGAGACTTTAATTAAAGTAATGAGACATTTACCATTTAATGGTGATTATCTCCAAAGTTAGGCCTTTTAGCCATTATTCCTGGAGAACATTCCTCCGGTAGATAGCTCCCTTTTTAGAACAACTGTCGGGGGGTGGTCTGTACCTGAGAGGGATTTTCCCAGCAGGCCCTGGGCTCTGATGGGTCAATGATGAGGTTTCCCTGGAAAACAGCACGTGGCTAATGCCGCAGGTTTCTCTCCAGAGGACCAAAGGTTCTATGACCCTGGACACCCAGTCAGTTCATAGGACACTTCTGGTGCCCTCAGAGAGGGTGCCTTTGGGCTCAGAACCAGAAGATCTGGGTTCAAGTCCTGCCTTTACAACCCTTCCTGTTTCTGAGACTATTTGCCAAGTGGGATGTGAGGGTGAATACTGAGTGTCACCATGATTGGATTGAAGGATGCAAAGTATGAATCCTGGGTGTGTCTGTGAGGGTGTTGCCAAAAGAGATGGACATTTGAGTCAGTGGGTTGGGGAAGGCAGACCCACCCTTAACCTGGTGGGCACCATCTAATCAACTTCCAGTGAGTATAAAGCAGGAAGAAAAACATGAAAAGGCGAGACTGGCCGAGCCTCCCAGCCTACGTCTTTCTCCCATGCTGGATGCTTTCTGTCCTTGAACATCAGACTCCAAGTTCTGCAGTTTTGAGACTCAGACTGGTCTCCTTGCTCCTCAGGCTTGCAGACAGCCAATTGTGGGGGTCTTGTGATCGTCTAAGTTAATATTTAATATACTCCCCTTTATATATACATATGTATACATATTATATATATTATATGTATATATTATATATAATATGTATCATATGTACATGTAATACATATATATTACATATACATATACATGCATCATATGTATATATAATATACATAGTATATATGTGTATATGTAATATATATGTATTACATGTACATATAATACATATTGTATGTAATTATACATGTATTATACATATATGCATACATATAGTATATATTATATATTAAATGTATATGTAATATATATAATATGTATTATGTGTACATATAATATGTATTATATATATCATAAGTGTGCTAATAACAATTGGCCTATGAGCACATCCAGCACAGATATCTTGGTTAAAGTACAAGGACATAATATATACATATATAATATGTATATGTATAATATAATTGTATAATATAATATATGTATAATTATGTGTAATAATATATATTAGATAACATTTATTACATGTATTATATATACATATATATCTATATATAATACATGTAATATTATATATGTATATATATGATAAGTATATTATATGTATGTAATATTATATGTATTGATATTATTAATATATTATTATATAATATAATTGTATGTATTAATATATGTATTTTATTATATGTATTATATAATATATAATATATGCATTATATATGTATTATATATACATATCATATATACATATATACCCTCTAGAGAACCCTGACTGTTGGAAACAGATGCTTGGTGCCACAAAGAAAAATCAGCATGAGACAAAGGATCTCTCAGCAAAGAGATCCTGTAGGAAGGGTACCCTCACTAGCCATCTTGCCACAAGAGTACAATGAACAAAGGAAAGGCCGACATGTATCCCTTAAGCATTTGTGGTCGTCCTTACTGCTGTGTCTGATCTCCATTGGCTGGAGCCAGACCTCACAATCTAAGCTAAAACTCAATTGGCTAACAATTTAAAACTTTTTTAAACAAGTTTTGGAGAAGTTCAAATAAGGAAGGGGCATAGGCTGTGAGCTGGTACAGGCCTGTGAGCACATCCAGCACAGATGTCTTGGTTAAAGTACAAGGACATAGAATTTTCTGGTGCCTATAAGCATGTCTAACAGCTACATAGGATAGGGCTTAACAAAGAGTTATTAGCACACTTATGATTTATTCTTTAACAAGAAAGGAAACTCTGAAGAGGAACTTTTACTTCCCACGCTGACTAATACACAGGATGAAAAGCACATGGGCTGAGAGGCCCTAAAGCTGTTGGGTCTGTGAGTAAAGTCTCAGGCATCAGGCCCCCGATCTGTGGCCATCATGTGTTCATAACAGCATATTCCAGAACATTCCTCCTTAAACTCCAGGACAGATCCCTTCCCTGGGTTAGGGCTTTGCCCCCAGAAGTACTGATTATCTGGGTTTCTAACACTGTTAATGGCCGTTTATTTAAAAAAAAAACAGCCAAACAAACAAACAGCTTCATAAGCCAGCAGAGTGGGAAGGCCCCAGGAACTCCGTGCAGGAGTGAGCAACGTGAGTCCTGCCCTTACTGGCCAGAAAGGTGCAGTGTTGCCATTTCACTTAACTCGCCGGGCCCTGGATTTCTTTACCAGAAATACAATGGTCATAATCACTGGCCAGTTGACTGCCCAGAGGTGGCACCAGGAGGAGACGCAATTGCCTTACGAGAACCACGCCATGAGCTAAAGCATCTCATCATTTTACCCCAAAATCTCAGGACAAAGTCAGGGATCCACAGCGCCTGTCCCTGGCTCCTCCTTCCCTAATTGGCAGAGACCAAAGACACACATTCACGCCCCCAGTTCACACAGCAACGTGGAACACCCAGGCCTCTTGTTTTCTGAGGCTTTGACCCCCATCCACACCTATCTGTCATTATCACCAGTGGCAAATTTTAACTAAAACTGATTAAAAATTTACCACGTCAGACCCTATTTTAAGCAAATCTCCTGCATCATCACATCAAATCCTCATAGTGACCTGTGAGGGTTGTTACTGTTGCTGTTCTGATTTAGCAGACACAGAGGAGTTGAGAGATTTCCTCGAGGTCACACAGCGATGTGGACCCAGACCTACGTCCCTTGCAAAGCTCACGCTCAAACCATGACACCACACTGCCTCTGGCCCTGATGACTGTTGCAGGCACTCTGACGGTTGGGTCCCAGCTCCTAGCTAGAGGGGAATGCCCAATAAACGGGGGTCACTGTTGATCTAGCCTTTCTGGAATTCTGCAGAGTCTGCCCTCACTTTCCTGCTGCCCACCCTCACCCCACCCCCAGCCTCTCTGCAGTTTGCTGCTGTTGTGCACCTCCAGTTCACCCCAGGATCTGCCCCTTCCTCTTCCAGGGCTCCAAGGATTCCCAGAGTCAGGCTTCTGTTCCTGCAGGCAGGGTGCACACAGGCCAGTTCCTGCTGTGGAGAGGAGTGGGTACCACAAACCCTTAGATCACTTATTTATTCAATTTTTCCGTGTGCCAGGCACTGTTCAAGGTGTGGATGAATAAGCCAGGTGGGGTCTGCCCTTGGGGAGCCTAAGGCTGATGTGCCCAAAGGGTGCCCAGTGCCCTGCAGCCCAAGACAGACCCTGGCTGCCTGAGGCTGCCCAGCACTGCACCCCAGGAAGCAGGGTAGCAGGAGAGCCAGGAGTGGGGCGCCCACCTGCCCAGCCAGCAGGAAGGGGCGCTGGGAAAGGGTGAGGCCCTGTGGAGAGAGAAGGCAAGGGAGCCAGGCAAACAGCAGGCAGGAGAGTCACAGAGCAGCTCTGCCCAGGGATGGTGGCATGGAGGCCGTGGCATGGGGGCTGTGGCCAGGCAGCTGTGGCTGCTCCCCCTGTGTCTGTCTCTGTGGAGCTGGCCAAGATGGCACTGGACACCAAGAGGCCACCTAAGCCAGTGGGCATGGCCTTGGGCAGCCTCGGTGATGAAATGGACCAGCCCTCTGGGTGTGGGTATCATTCTTGCTCCACCAGGAAGAGGCAGAAGGACCAATGGCAGCGGCAGGGTTGGATTCTTGCCCAGCAACAGCTGCCAAGACTCTGGGGACCGGAAGCAGCCCCTCCCTGCTTCCTTGCAGTGCCCTGACTTTGTGATGCAGGGATTCGACAGCCTGGGCTCTGCCACCCTGGGCTCAGCAAATCCCACAAGTGGGATTGCCAGCGGGCCAGTGAGATGCCTCCCTACCAGTGCCCACAGTGGGAGGGGTGTCAAATCGGGACCAGCTCCCTGAGAGCTGTTAGGGGCCAGCCTAACTGCCCATGGGTATTTGGCTGAAATTTACCTCCTCTGGGAGGAAAATCTGGAACAGAGAAAGAGCCTTTAATCTGTCTGCAGGCCCGTCAAGGGAGAGAGGAAGGATTCCTTAGGAAGGGGCAGGGGTGCTGGAAAACAAGGCTGTGGCTTTCGAGGAGGGCTGTTAGGGTGGCCCCTTCCTGGGGGTCCGGGATCGGGGCCCTGCCTGCAGAAGAGGGGGGTCCTCCTTGGGCAAGGTCTTCAGAGGAGCCCCATGAATGACTCCTGCCATGTGGAGTCAGTGGCTGTGGCTTGGGGGAAACAGCGAGGCCACTGCCTACTTTCCCGGGCACTGGCGGCTGACCCACGGCAGCTGGAGGTCTTGGCTCTCAGGTAGCTCGTCCTGATTTCCCACCCCTCCCCCTTAAGGGAACCGTAGGCGTCCTAGCCCTCTGCTGCCCACCTGCACCGGTGGATCCTCAGCTGATGAGAGGATGTGAGGTCTGGAGTGAGGCCAGCATGGCTTCGCCTGCTGGAGGCTTCCTCTGCTCGCTCCTCTCCCCCGGCCCAGGGTAGATCCCCAAGTCCCAGGCACAGTGACGCTCACTCTGTGGCATGGAGACAAGGCAGAGCTCGCAGCAGCCCAGGAAGGTGGAGCCTGGGACCACAGACCTGGGCAAAGAACTTTCCTCCCAGAAGGTGAAGGTGGGCCAGCTGCTTGCCCTGGGCCGTGGGGGTGCTGAGGCCTTGGTACCTCGCCTCTGTGGGGTGAGGGCTGCCTCCATCCAGAACCTCCTGGGCGGGCGTGTGCATTCCAGAAGCTGATCTTATCACTCCACCGGGGACACTAGCATTCTAGGGGATTGATTTGCTCCAACAAGTGACGGGTTTAAAACAAATGAGGAAGCCAGTTCATTCCCTCACCCTGGGCCTACAGCACCGTCTGGGTCTGCACCACGGCAGCGCTGCACATCCCGAGTGAACCCAGCCCTGCACCCCTCTGTTAATGTGCTTTTCAAACCAAAAATGGGAGGCATTGGCCATCACAGGGTTTGATCTGACGTGAAAAGTGCCATAAAGGCATTCAGTTAAAGTGCATCTGGCCAGGCATTTCCTGAAAGCTGCTACTGAGAGGAATACAGTTGCGTGAGAACAGCATCCCCTGAACTTGCTGCTTTTTGGGTACTCTAGAGTCCCCCGAGGGGACCCCACCACATGGCTTGGGTCAAACAGCAGTGTGCCAGGACAGCTTGGGCCACAGGACACAGCCTCCCACCCATGCCTCCCATCCACGCTGCTCTTCCTCATCTCCACGTAGCCACTCTGCTGTGTCTGTCTTTGTCCCCAAACTGCCAGATCCCCAGTGTCCCCATCGATGGGTCAGCGTTTACAGGGCACCATCCTTGTCCCCGTGATACAACTTTCACTCCATGGGAGGAGGGTGCCGTTGGCCCTGATTTCACAGAGGGCTCGGTGGGTTTCCAATCTTCATTGTGAGTCCTGAGTCCCTGAGGACAAGCCCCCCGCTTCTGCGTCTCTCTCCGGACTGGAGCAGGGGTACCCGGCACGCTCTTGGGTGATCCACTGAAGGTGCAGGTGCCCAGCAAGAGCTGGAGACCTTGAAAATGGAAAGGGGTTCACTCAACCCGGGTTGTAATCCTGGAAGAAAGGTGCTTCGCCTGACAGCAGCAGGGGCAAAGAAAAGTCAGTGGACGGAAAAGTGAGAGAATGGCCACTGCTCCCCCACTCCAGCAGGCCCTCCCCACTCCTTCTCCCCCTCTCTTCCCTTCCCATCCTGGGCCCTCGCCTTCCTTCCCCTTTTCTCTTCTCCCTTTCTCTCCCCTCCTCTCTCCTCCTCAGAGGTGGTGGGTCCCGGTGGTGGGTCCCGGTGGCAGGTCCCAGTGGGAGGAGAGGACATTGCTCGCCACATCTTGGAGAGCAAGCTTTGGCTCGGTAGGGGTCTTCAAGTATACCTCGAGCTGCTCAGTGCCCACTGTCCCGACGCTCACCAGCTAACCCCTTCTCTGTCCAGGGTCCTGCAGAACTCTCAAATCCAACCTGGTGAGTGTGCCTCAGGCCTCCGGCTGCCCATGCTGGAGTGGGGATCAGGGAGGGGAGCACAGCCTCTCTTTTATTGGTGGTTGGTTCTGGCCCTGCCCCTGTAAGCATTTTGCAACTGGACCCTCCACCTACCTCCCCCTACCCCCAGTGACTGAAAGAGGCTTCCAAGTGCAGGGGAGAGAGGGAAGAGGAGTCACAGACAGCCCCCCAGGGGTCTCACCTGCCATCAGCCTCCCAGTCTCCCTCATCCCCCCTTGCTGACCTCCCTCCTGGCCCCCAGAGGACCCACAAGGCACATCCTGCATGGACTGATACCCCCCAGACCCCCAGCCACTCCTGGCCCCAGCCACTTCCAGCCCCAGCCACTCCCAGCCCCCAGCCACTCCCGGTCCCAGCCACTTCCGGCCCTCCATAGAGCTCTGTGCCTTCCTAACTTGGAACGGTAATAGCATGAGTGGGTTTTTTCCTCTTTTAGTCAAAATCAATGACAATGACAGAGTCACAAGGCAAGCCGTGGGGAAGAAGAAGAAAGCACCTGGTGTCAAGATGGATGCAGGAGGCAGTTAGCGGGACCTATTAGGCTTTCAGTTGCCTTAGGGCGTGCTGCTCGGCGCAGAGCGGTGTGATGTCAGGGAACCCACTGGCAGGCAGGCAGGCAGCCAGCCTTGTCCCCGCACACCTGTCATTAATGTGGAAGGCACAACACGGCAGCTATTAGTCTGGGGGGTTGGGGGGGGGCATGTGGTGGAGACATCTCAGTTATACAAGAGGGACCAAAAGTTCCACTGGGAGAGGAGAAGCAGGAACCCAAGGTGTCTGCCCAGACTCCAGGGTCTGGGGAGAAGGGACCTGGGCGGGTCCCTTCACAGGTAGGGAGTGCCTGGAGCCTCCTTTGTTTTCCTCCCAATGGCCACTGTTCCTGCTAGCTCCGGAGCAGCCCCAGGCATTGCCATGCTCCCTCCCTGGGCCACACTGGACCCACGGGGCTAGGGGAGACGGCAGAGCCCCTGCTGTCCACTCACATAGCTGGGATCCTTGTCCCTTTGCCAAAGTCCCTTTCAATGTCCACTCTGAAAGAAGGGCTGGTACATGACAGGGTTAACCCCGCCTCCACTCTCCGCCACCCTCTGAGAATGAGAATAGCATATTCTGAATTTGCTACAGGGTATGCTGCTTCCTTCAACAAAGGGAGTGAGGGGATCTCCCAGGGGCAAGGCAAGCTCCTGTCAGAGGCCTTATTGCCCAGTCATCTTGGGTAGCTCCCTGTCTCTGCCCCCGGGTGTCCTGTCTGTAAAAAGGGGGTGCTAATACCTGCTTGGGGTCGTTAGAAGCTGGATGCAGGACAGGCTACCTAATCTGCAAGGCCGAGTGCACATGACACAGGGAGGCCTTGTTAATAAAGTATTAAGAACCTCGGGGCCAGGCGTGGTGGCTCATGCCTGTAATCCCAGCGCTTTCGGAGACCAAGACAGGTGGATCACCTGAGGTCAGGAGTTCAAGACCGGCCTGGCCAACATGGTGAAACCCCATCTCTATAAAAATACCAAAATCATCCAGACATGATAATAGGTGCCTCTAATGGCAGCTACTCAGGAGGCTGAGGCAGGAGAATTGCTTGAACCAGGGAGGCGGACTTTGCAGTGAGCCAAGATTGGGCCATTGCACCCCAGCCTGGGCAGCAGAGCGAGACTCCGTCTCAAAAACAAAAAGAACTTCAGGACGGCAGTCATTCTTGCTAAGAATTTCAAGAGCAGGAAGCAGGGGCCTTGCTCTCTGCCCACTATGCAAATGAAAGAATCAAGTTGAATGAGTTGGGAAAAGAGCCACATGGTGGCTGGGGACTGGCTGGAAGGTGGGGAGGGAATCTCCCAGCCTTGGCAGGCCCAGTTTCCTGCAGCCACAGCCTTGATGGTAATCGTCCAGGGGGAATGGCTGAGGGTGCCCACCTGGCAGGGCCACTACGACAATGAGTGAAATTAGGGCGGGAAACACCCGGCACCCAGTTTGGGGTGGGTGGGCAGGGTGGGGCAGGGTGAGGCAGGGATGGACACTCCCAGCCCCCAGCACACCCGCCTTCCTCAGGGGTCTCCAACTGCCTGGATGGATGCCGGTGACCATGACAAGGGAGGGCTTGATGGCATCCGGTGGTGGCTCTCCAGAGGCAGCTGGTTAGATGTGAGAACGCGGTGTCTTCTCCTCCCTCCTCTCCACACCTTCTCAATGTTAAGCGCACTCTGAGTGAAGACCACCTAAACAGGCTTTGTGTGAACAAGAAGGCTGTTTATTCACCCAGGTGCAACAAGCAGGCTGAGTCGGAAAAGAGAGTTAGCAGAGGGTGGTGGGTTAGGAGCTGGTTTTATAGGTTGGGGGTAGGTAATGGAAAGTTACAGTTTAGGGCAGTTTTTGCAAGCTGGTGGGGGTGGGAGGTGTCAGAGGGTCCAAGGTCACAAGGTTGACTCACCAGTTGAGGCAGAACAATGGTGGAATGTTGCAGGGTTGGTTAATCAGGCACTGCAGGAGCTAGCTATTCGTCTCCTTTTGTGGTTTTCTTGTTATCTCAGACTCTCTGGCTCCGGGAGGCCATCTAGGGGTGTGCCTGTGGGTCACAGGGGTCACTGCGACTTGACTATGGTGCAGTCCATGGTGCAGTGAGTTCAAAGAACCTTGCACACTCAAGGAGGTGATTTCTCAGCCACCCACAAACAGCCAAGCATCCTCATTCAGCTCCTCGAGTGTCAGGGCACACTGCTTGTGTTTCCATTGCCATCACCCTTGCACTGAGCAGTGGAGCCATGGGCTCCTTTTGGCTGATCTTTGTTCTGAGTACCCAGGGCTATTCCAAGGATGAGGAGCCCATCCAGAGCCCACATGCCTTCTCCAGGAAGATGGAGGAGCTGGGAACTGCTACCAACCCAAACCTGGCTCTACTCGCCCAGTTTGGTAAAGCCAAATACCCACACCAAAGTGTGCAGAAAGGAGGCCCTTTATCGGCTGGATGCCAAGCAAGGAGAATCAGGCAGCTCAAACTTAAGACCTGAGCTCCTCCATGGCTCACAAGCAACGCTTTTGTTCTTTTTGAACCAGGGTCTCACTCTATCGCCCAGGCTGGAGTTCAGTGGTACAATCATGGCTCACTGCAATTTCTGCCTCCTGGGTTCAAGCGATTCCCCTGCCTTAGCCTCCCATGTAGCTGGGACTACAGGAATGCACCACCATGCCCAGCTTATTTTTGTATTTTTCATAGAGACAGGATTTGACCTAGTTGGCCAGCCTGATCTCAAACTCCTGACCTCAGGTAATCTGCCCATCTTGGCTTCCCAGAGTGCCGGGATTACAGGCATGAGCCACCACACCTGGCCACTAACAAGGGTTTTTAAAGGTGTGAGTATACTTCAGGAAAGCAGAAGTTACAGGCAAAATTATTCATCAGTACATGCACATTATACATTGGTTTGGCCTCAAAAGGGGGGATATCTTGAAGTGAGGGGGCTTACAGGTCATAGGCTGATTCAAAGATTCTTTGATTTGTGATTGGCTAAGGAGGCAAAGCTTTGTCTGAAAACCTGGGGTCAGTAGGAAGGAATGTAAAGGCATGGCCATGGGTGTGACTCTCCAGGTGCCCTAGGAAGAAATGTTGAATACATAACGGCCGTCAGAGTGCATCCTCGGTTCCCCCATATCTGAGGTCCATCGGCCAGCGGTAAGCATTTTCCCTCTGGTGGGATCCAGGTTTCTGAAAAGCAGCTTCTTGCTTATCCGATTGCTCATTCACTCCTTAAGGCTAGTGGAGTGCCAGGAACTTCCTGGGAAGGAACTCGAGATTTTCTTTTATTTCTGTGTTTGGGTTTGGATGGGGGTGGCAGCAGGCCCTAAGGAAGTCCCTGTTCTGTCTCAGGGCAGGCCGGGGTAGGCCCCTCCTGCAGGGTGCACACTCTATCTGAGGATGCAGAAAAGGAAGGGGAGGGTGTGACATGATCTGGAAGGCTCCCAGGAGGAGGGAAGACCAGAGCAGGCACCGGTCCTCAGAGCTCGTGAGGAGAGACAGGCAGAGAAAAGTCACATCCACCCCCCAACTCCCATCCTCGGAACTAGCCTGGCTTTTAAGGAGAGTGTTTTGTCTCCGTTTCACAGATAATAAGGAAACTGGGTTTGGAAACTTTCAAGAGCCCGCCCAGGATTCACAGCGAGAAGCCGGGGCAAAGCCACCCGGTGTTGTGTGGACTCACTCTTCCCACGGGAACGTCCGGCCTCAGAACCAAACACCCGCAACTCGGCGTGGCTCACCTGATCCCAGCCCGAGGGGGCAGCCCGGCCACCCACACCACTCCCTCCACAGCCCTCAGTGTGGGTCCTTGGACACCTCACCCTCCCTCATCATCTCCTGCGTGCACAGAAGATCCTTTCCATGGGGACACATGTCAAGAGTGGAGAAGGCTGGGCGGGGACATGGTGCGGATCGCGTGCGGCTGATATTCCGGTTAAATAAATACATTTTGCTAATTGGATTACTCAGACACTATAATATACTACTGGATTTCCAACTTGATGCTAATAAATTGTGTGAAGAACTTAATCATGTTAGCATCGTGAAAGCTTGTAAGAGATGAAATGAGAAAATCAGGCAACGCTGACACCCAGGGCCTCCTAAGGCTTTCAGGCTCCCAGAACAGAAGCTCCCTTCCCCGGGCTCCCTGGAACAGAAGCTGCCGCTGGGCATGTGGGGTGTGGGTGAGGTGCCACGGGGAGGGAAGAAGCGGGGTATTCAGCAAGAAAGTGAGAGTCACAGTGCCAGGGACTCAAGGACTTGTCCCTGGGCAGGGGCAGAGGAGCGGACTGAGCAAGGCTTCTGGCAGGTGAAGCCACACTCATCCTCACACTCCTCTCATCAGCTGAAGGTCCAGCAGGCACGTGGTCCAGCAGGCATATGGTTCTCTGAACCCTCACCATCTGAGACAGGGCTCAGTTGATTTAGAAAGTTTATTTTGCCAGGGTTGAAGAGGCGCCCCTGTGACACAGCCTCAGGAGCTCCTGATGACATGGGCCCGAGGCGGTCAGAGCCCAGTGTAGTTTTGTACGTCTTAGGGAGACAGGAGACATCAATCAATGTACGTAAGATGAACATTGGTTCTGTCTGGAAAGGCGGGACAACTGGAAGCAGGGAAGGGGCTTCTGGTCATAGGCAGATAGGACACAAATGGCTGCATTCTTTTGAGTTTCTGAGGAGCCTCTCCAAAGAAGGCAGTCAGATACGCACATGTCAGACAGAGGGGTGACTTTGAGTAGAAGGTGGCAGGTTTGCCCTACGCAGTTCCCAGCTTGACTTTCCCTTTAGTTTAGTGATGCTGGGGCCCCAAGATCTAGTTTCTTTTCACAGTTCCCTCAAGGGTCTGTGCAAAAAGCACCGGGACCCTACCCACACCCCTTGCTGCCAATGTCTTTCAAGAAACTCACTACTAGAAACTTACTTCTTGAAAGACATCAACAGCAAAGGAAGTGGGTTTTTCAAAAAGTGAGTTTCAGCTTGGTGGCTCATGCCTGTAATCCCAGCACTTTGGGAGGCCGAGGCAGGTGGATCACCTGAAGTTGGGAGTTCAAGACCAGCCTGACCAACATGGTGAAACCCCGTCTCTACTAAAAATACAAAATTAGCCAGGCATGGTGGCACGTGCCTGTAGTCCCAGCTACTCAGGAGGCTGAGGCGGGAGAATCACTTGAACCTGGGAGGAGGAGGTTACAGTGAGCCAAGATTGCACCATTGTACTCCAGCCTGGGCAACAAGAGCAAAACACCATCTCAAAAAAAAAGATAAAAAGAAGTGAGTTTCCACCCACATCTCCCTTCACACAGGGAAACCACTGTGGGCTGAAGGTGGCCAAGAAGTTGTGGGAAGCACCTGCAGTTTCAGGGAGGGAAGGGCAGGGACTGAGCCAGGGGGCCAAAAGTCAAAGCCAGGGCAGCCTCCATTAGTCCCTGAGAACTCCAGAGAGAGGTGGCTTCCCTCCCTGCTTTCCAAACTGGAAATCTGGGTGGTTGGTGTTTAAAACTGGTAGTGACTTGAAAAGTGAAGACCAGAATTGGACAGCTCATTACCTCTCCTGCCTTCATGTCTTCACTCCTGGCTACCCAGGAGAGGATGAGGGATGAATGAGGATCTGTGCCGCAGAGGCAATGAGACTTCTGTCTCACCAAGCATAGCACGGGACAGGCCATTAGAACACCACGCACGTGCACGTATGCACGCTCACACGCACACATGCACACACCTGACTCAGCCCCCAAAGGGGAGCACTCTTCAATGACCATCATTAAAATAATAACTGACTTCTGCGGCAGCTTCCCAGGTATTAATGCAAATGTTTTTCTGGCTCTCCACGTTCAAGAGCAACATCTTACACAAGTCTAATTAGCATAACAAAATCCAGCCAGGAAGAGAAAAAAAGCTCCTCTCATTTGATGGTTCCTGGTAATTAGCAAGAACAATTACTGCAGCATCCGGAATTTCCAACCCCCAAAGATGCCGGGGCCACACTTGAGCACACCAGGAATCAATTTAGAGAAGCCAAAATAAGGCCATTAGGAGGGAAGCTCGCCCCAAGTGTGACATGTGTGTTTGCAAGCAAGCAAGCAAGCACACCCCGCCCACGCCGCTCCTGCGCTGACCGAAGCAGCCTGCTTCCTGCCCTTCCCTGCATCCACACACACACACGCCCACTCATACACTCCTCGCCCGCGTCTTCACGCATCCAGCATCCATTCATTCGGCAAGCATCAGCGACTGGGCCTGCTGTTTTGTTCAGGAGATGCAACGGTGAGACAGACAAGGTCCCTGCACCCACAACGTCTGGTCGGGTTTGTTCCACATGCATTTCATGCTGCCTTCTGTGTGCTGGGCCAGGTGGTGCAGTGCAGAGATCAGAACAAGACAGCACCTGTTGCCAAGAATGTCACATTCATAAGGTATTGGATGCATTCTAGGGGGTGAAGCCTGTGCCTGGCTCAAGGGCACACAGAAGAGAAAAGGCCTCTGCCCTCCTGGGGTGGGTAGGGTATCAGAGACTTCCTGAGCCAGGTGACTGTGGAGCTGGGTTTGAGGAGGAAAAGAAGTTGGTCATCGTGGGTGGACATAAGTCAGAAGAACAGAAACAGCTCTTACATTCGCACCGTGAGATAAAGCCATGAAGGCAAGAAACCGGCTGATGCTCGGGGGCCTGGCAGCAGAGTGGCAGAGGAGTGAAGGAAGGAGCCACAGGAGATGGGGCTGAGGAGGCTGCTGGCTGAAGGTCGTCGCGGGTCTAAGGGGCTGGGCTATGGGTCGAGCAAAAGGGAATTGGGGTCCGGGTGAGATGGCTCACACCTGTAATCCCAGCACCTTCAGAGGCTGTTGGAAACGGGTTTTACAGTGTCGGGAAAAATCCACACTGAGCCAATGGATCATTCAGCAAGGCTAGTTCACTTCCTGCAGGAAGGGTGCAACTGGCTGGCAGTCTTGCCACAAGAGCACACCTGAACAAGGAGAGAGGGGCGTGTATAACTTTCATATGAGGCAATTGCCCTCCTGCTGTGTCCAGTTTCCATTGGCCAGAACGGGACCTCACATTCTATGCTTGACCCGATTGGCTAAAAAAACTTGGAAATTTCCAAAATTTCCTGAATAGATACAGGGAAAGATGACAAGGGAAAAGAAGAAGCTGGTCAGGAGACGGCAGGAGGGTTTCCAAATAAGGAACGGCAGGCACCAGGGTTGGGAGTGTGCCCAGTCCTGTTGGGACATGCCGGAATGAGAAAAGGGAGCTGATTTAGAGAATATATATATACATGGGTATATGTTTGTGCTAAGAGCGGATAATGGCCATAGAGCAAGAGGCTGTAACTCCTTATAATGTAGTCTAAGAAAAAAATCTGGAGACAACAGATGCTGGAGAGGATGTGGAGAAATAGGAACACTTTTACTCTGCTGGTGGGAGTGTAAATTAGTTCAACCATTGTGGAAGACAGTGTGGCAATTCCTCAAGGACCTAGAAATAGAAATTCCATTT
>CM052652.1:30406371-30447955 GCA_028533165.1 Leontopithecus rosalia | reverse complement strand
AATGCTTCTCATGAGGAAGCATTTCTGTTTCTACCCCCACATTTGTGCCTTTCAAGCACAGTGAGGCTTTTCCAATCTAGAAGGAGGAAACGGGACCCCAAGTTTCCGTGGGCTTCCTTAACTGTAAGGAATCCTTTTTCCTAATCCACTGGCCGCATAGTTACTGCTCTGAGCCATGCTCCCAACATGGAAAAGCTGCAGGAGCCCCAACACCACTCCAGTGCCAGTTCTCGTCCAACCTGCTCTCAGTCCTTGCTGTGCAGGGTGGCACTTCAGGGCAAGCCCCATGGGGCCATAGAGGGGAGGCTCCCAGACCGCTCTGTCAACCCCTTGGTCTCCACCTGGCCAGCACCTTGGCTGCTCCACGAAGGTGGCAGGAATCAGGGTAAATGCAGAGAAGTCTGGATGGCAATTACAAATACGAGGCCATGGTGCTTATTGCAGCTGGAGGTAAAACAACGTGAGGCACTTAAACTGCAGGTTCCAGGTTGGACGGAAGTCTCCAGTGAAAAGAGAAAGGAAGGGAAGAGGCAGGAAGAGGAGACAGATGGCTGAGCAAAGGAGACGAGGGGAGGAGAGTTCCAGACACAGGAAACAGGACATGCAAAGGCTCCGAGGGCAAGGAGAGCTCAGGGCAATGTAGGCCAGAGCATGGAGCGGGCAGGCCCAGGTGAACGCACAGGGTGGGCACAGGCAGCCTGCAGGCACCAAGGCCATGACATGCTGGAGCCAGCTCCCACCTGCCCAAGAGATCTCATCACTCAGTTTCCAGAAATGTGATAAACTGGCCATTTAAAACAGTAATTTACGGCCAGGTGCGGTGGCTCACACCTGTAATCCCAGCACTTTGGAAGACTGAGACAGATGGATCAAAAGGTCAGGAAATCGAGGCCATCCTAGCCAACACGGTGAAACCCCATCTCTACTCAAATACAAAAAACTAGCCAGGCCTAGTGGCACGCCCCTGTAGTCCCAGCTACTTGGGAGCCTGAGGCAGGAGAATCACTTGAATCCAGGAGGCAGAGGTTGCAGTGAGCTGAGATCGCACTATTGCACTCCAGCCTGGCGACAGAGCGAGACTCCGTCTCAAAAAAAAACATTAATTTCTATCAAAGTACAATCAAATACATTTTACTGGAAACAATGGTAGTAAAAACCCCAAACCCCTTTCCTCTTAATGATTTTACTCTATTTGGTTATCACAGACCTTGGTAAACTGTACGAATCGGGGCTTGATTTGAACAGTATTGTTGATTGCCTAGACTTATGAAGGTGATGGAGAAACGTTAATAATACAGATTCAGCCGAAGCAGGCTCACTGCTGTTGCAAGGTGAATACCACAAAAACGATTGTCAAGTTACACTTTAACTGTAGCCACAGGCTGGCTACAGGCAGAAGAGTTCAGCAAAAATCAATGCAAGTCTGCTGTGGAACAAATGGCTATATGGATTGACTTTAAGGAATATCATATCTTATTATTATTTGTAAGTTGGTGCCACTCATCCTGCATGTCAGTAAAATGCATACTCACTTATATACATTTGTTTTTCTGGAAGCTGGCTATCCAACACTCACCAGCACACTATGGCCTGAGAGCTACATTCAGTGTGTGGACTTCATCCTGGGTGAAGGGGATATGACCTTCTGCTAGGATTGAAAGCACAGGCTGGACACGGGGCTCACACCTGTAATCCCAGCACTTTGGGAGGCTGAGGTGGGTGGATCACCTGAAGTCAGGAGTTCTAGACCAGCCTGGCCAACATGGTGAAATCCTGTCTCTACTAAAAATACAAGAAATAGCCGGGCATGGTGGTGCACACCTATAATACCAGCTACTTGGCTGGCTGAGACAGGAGAATTGCTTGAACCCAGCAGGCAGAGGTTGCAATGAGTTGAGATCTCGCCACTACACTCTAGCCTGGGCAACAGAGCAAGACTCTGTCTCCAAAAAAAAAAAAAAAAAGAAAGAAAGAAAGAAGGAAGGAGGGAGGGCAGGAGGGAGGGAAGGAAGGAAGGAAACAAGGAAGGAAACAAGGAAGGAAGGAAGGAGGAAAGAAAGAAAGAACAGAGGAGTCTGTCATTGGATTTGGGTTGTGGACACTGGTGATAAGGTGGAGAAGAGACAGGAGGTCATAAGCTAGGAGGCAGGGGGACCTGTGAGGTGGCGTGAAAGGTGCTGTGACACCATGCGTGAGCAGCTGAGTGGGGGATTAAGTGGCATTGGGGTGGGGAGAGGGGAGGATGCCACCAAGAAGTCATGAACAAAGCCCTCCACCCACTCTCACAGGCCACAGCACGAGGCCTGCCAGGTAGAAGCCTGGAACTCCTCACCCTGGTCTCACTGAGCATGAGGCTGTTCTTTCAGGCCCGTGGCTGCTCACTGGAGCTGTGAGTTGCCAAGGCCCAAGGTGACCTTATTTTGAAGACATTTGCCCCAGTCTCCAAA
Organism: Leontopithecus rosalia; assembly: GCA_028533165.1. NCBI lineage: Eukaryota > Metazoa > Chordata > Mammalia > Primates > Cebidae > Leontopithecus > Leontopithecus rosalia. The sequence continues at coordinate 30,445,508 of CM052652.1, read as the reverse complement.
GAGAGGCCCTCTAGAGCACAGGTAGATCAGCCGCAGTCATCTGCCCTTGGCTGTCCTCACATCTGCGGTTTTTAACTGACCTGTCTTTATCAGGCACACAGAAGCCACTTCTGAATTCCCTTGCAGCCTACATGTATCAGAGGCCAAGCACCAGCCTGGGTCGCCAGGGCTTGTGATGAGCGCTCCTCCTCCCTCCCGACCCCAGCCTGATGGGGGATCCCCGCCCCAAAGCCCTTCTGAGGAAATCAAAGCTGGCGAGAGCCACACGGATGCTCAGAAGTCTCTTTTCCCGGCAGCCTTCCACAGGCTGCGGGGCCTCCTGCCCTCTGTCCCCCGTACGCCGCGAGAGGCTGGCAGCCGATTCACGGCATTGTCTGAAGGCCCTGCGTGGTGCCTTTGCCGCGGCTTTTCATCCCCTTTGGCAAAGAACCCGCGCCATCGGGCCCTCTGAAGTGCGGAGACGGAGCACTGATCTGCCGGAGAATGTGCCCTACAAGGTTAAGCATGTTTGCCCAAGAAATACGGATAATGCTCTTAGCACGTATGACCTTTATGATATGAGGAACACTGTCCATGACAAAAATGCCATGTTTTAAATGGTCGTCACGCCGGGGTATCCAGCCATTAATCATGCTGCCTGTGAGTGACTATAGGCGCTGCCTGGAAAATCCTAGAGCCCCACGTGAGATTCCAGCCGGCCAAGGGCTGTGTGTGAACCCTGATTTCATTAGGATCCGCCTGGCCGACGGCTTCCTGGGCTGCGTGCTCCCAGGGGACTCCTGGAAAAGAGCCCGGCTTCTCAGCACCCTCGAAGGAATGGCTACAGACTCCTTATTTTAAGGTGTCTTTGTGTCCTCGGAGCTGATAAATAACTCTTTTTTGATGCCTCTGCTGAGCCTGCATATTTAGTGCCCACAAACTGCATCTGAGGTGCTGGAAGCTATTCGGCCCCTCTCCCTCCGCTCAGTAGGAGAATGGCTGATGCTGGCCGCCGGCCCGACTGGAAGTAAGCGACAGAATTCAGCATTTTCACTTCCAAACGGGTGTTTTCCAGGGTCAGTCAGTTCATACCTGCACAGCCCCAATCAAAGAGCCCCCCAGACACCTGTGGGCCCCAAGCACGACAAATGAGGCTGGTCTATGTCGAGGTGCTGGATGTGCAAAATCCACACAGGATCTCAAATGCTTGGTGTAAAAACAAACTGCCTCATTCATCATTTTCACACTATCATGTTTTGGAGATATTAAGTTACATCACATGTATTATTATTATATAATTTTTTTTGAGATGGAGTTTTCTCTTATTGCCCAGGCTGGAGTGCAATGGTACAATCTCAGCTCACTGAAACCTCCGCCTCCCAGATTCAAGTGATTCTCCTGCCCTAGCCTCCTCAGTAGCTGGGATTACAGGCACATGCCACCACACCTGACTAATTTTATATTTTTAGTAGAAACGAGGTTTCTCCATGTTGGTCAGGCTGGTCTCGAACTGCAGACTTCAGGTGATCTGCCTGCCTTGGCCTCCCAAAGTGCTGGGATTACAGGCGTGAGCCACCATGCCCAGCCAATTATATGTATGATTACACTTCACTTTACCTTTTCTATTTCTCTTATTTCTTGAGGCCACTAGAAAGTTTAAAATTGCTGATCCAGCTTGCATCTCACCTCTATCAGAAGCTCAGGCCAAACCCCATGTAGAGAGCCACCCTGGGAGTGGGGAAGTAGATGGGAGGACAGAAGAGAAGGCCCTTTCATGCCCTGGGGGCAGGGTGCTCCCACTCCCATTGCGGGAGGCAGTGCTCACACAAGCATCTGTGCAACAGGCACCGTTCAGGGTCTGTTTTCCTGGCCTGACACTTGGGCAAGGAAAAGCCAGGACACATTGCACTTTATTTATCCGCACTTAGTGATGTGTTTGGAGACAGGCAGAGGTAGCAAGGGCCGCCCTGAGTCCCCCTTTGGAAGGGAATGGGGTTAGGGATCAGGCAGCGGGCAGAGGGCACAAACAGCCAGCAGTGCCCACCCGGATGATGTGCAAATCTCCCCTCCCCCGCAGTTTGATGCTTGACTCTGTCCTGGGTCACTTCTTCTTCTTCTTCTTCTTCTTCTTCTTCTTCTTCTTCTTCTTCTTCTTCTTCTTCTTCTTCTTCTTCTTCTTCTTCTTCTTTCTTCTTCTTCCTCTTCTTCTCCTCCTCCTCCTCCTTCTTCTTCTTCTTCTTTTTCTTTTTTGTGAGTCAGAGTCTCACTCTGCCACCAGGTTGGACTGTAGTGGCACGGTCTCAGCTCACTGCAACCTCAGCCTCCTGGATTTAAGTGATTCTCCTGCCTCAGTTTCCAGAGTAGCTGGGTTACAGGTGTGCCCCACCACCCCCAGATAATTTTTATATTTTTAGTAAAGATGGGGTTTCACCATGTTGGCCAGAATGGTCTAGATCTCTTGACCTCTTAATTTGCCCACCTCAGTATCCCAAAGTGCTGGGATCATAGGTGTGAGTTACCACGTGTCCTGGGCCACTTCTTAAACCCACACAAAGAATGCTGCTACTGCTGAACCCAGGGATGTCCTGACACCTTCTGGTGGCCTCCAAGCGACAAGCAAGTATAACCCAATTTCCACCACTGTCTGAAGAAGGATGTGGGAAGCGCTTGTCCCTCCGGCCCCGCAGCCCTCACCAATCCCCACAGTGACCACGGGAGCATCTCTCCATCAGAGCCTTTCTGGATCCATTGCAGACACAGAAAGAGTAAGAGCATCCCAGCCGGGCAGGGTCAGACAGTTTGGCAGAGTCTCTGTGAGTGAGACTCAGTGTTAGGTGCTGAGGATTCACAGCAAACCCATTACCCCTGGACCAGTATGTAACGTGATCATCCCACACCCATCGTGAGGGATCAAAAGGGGTCCTGGGATTCCTGAGAGCATTTAGCCCAACCTTAGGATTTGAAAATGCACATGATGGAGATGGAGAAACTGCTCTCTTTAGTGTTTTAAAGGACAAATTATAGGTACACAGAAGAGGAGAGTGGGAAGGGCATGAGGCAGGATATTGTAGAATTGAGTTCTGGTGAACCCGGTAGGGTGAACTGCAGGTGACAGCGGACCATCCAGGTTAAGTCAGGGAGCAGCAGGAGACAAGGCTGGAAGAGTCGATGGGGTCTGGGAAGGTCAGAAGGAGCCTTGAATGCCAAATTCAGGATTCAATCTTCCTCCAGTCGGCAGTGGATGCCACTGAAGGGCTCTGAGCTGGGTGAGCTGCTTCAATTTAGATTTTCCAGAAATGGCTCTGGCATCAGGCACAAAGTTTGGGACCTGAACTAGGACCTTGGTATTAGGAAGAGAAAAGAGACAAAGATCCAAGAAAAATTTTAAAGATGTAACGGGCCAGACCCGGCATCAGAGTCAACAGGATGGGCAAGGAAGAGCTGGCACTGTGTGTCTCTCAGATATGAGCTCTGATCTTCAGGTCAGAGAAACCACAGGCTGGCCTTAGTAGATCCTAGAGGCAGAAATGACATCCACCAAGCCTGCCTCCCTGGGCCAGAGCAGCCTGACAACGAGCACCAGCCTCCTGCTGACCCTTCACCAGCTGTCAGGACAGCCCAGGGCAGAGAGGTGACGTCCAGGCTGCCCGAAGCAGCAGGTCAAACCCAGCTAAGGAACTAAATGAAGATGTGATTGTAATGATGATTAAATTGAAGCACCTCATTAATTTCATGTGAGAGGTGGGGAAAACACAAGATAGCACTTCCCCGAAACTCATTGTTTTCCCGGCCCCGAGACATCCCCACACCACGTCTTGTTGGGTCTAATTTAAGCATGTACATTTAATGGTTCAGTGAGTAAAATTGCCTTTATTGTTTGGAATGGTTTGTGCAATAATTTATGGGCTGGGCTGGTTCATTTGATGGGTCCCTATGATGGAGTAGGTGTCAGTCCTGAAGCGGGTATTTATGTAAAGAACTCAGGGAAAATTCAGCCCTGAGGCTCAGGCAGCAGGGTCAGACTGGTGGATTCCACCCTGACCCAGAGAGGCAGCTGCATATACCCAGAACCACTGCAGCCCTCACTGCTCTGGAGGGTCAAGGGGCAGGAGCCTGCTGAGCCTAAACCCCTTATTCTTTGGTTCTGCAAGTTGCACTCTGGCAGTGCAACTTGGCACACAGAAACAGGGAAAAACCAGAAGCACTCTGAATGGGCAAACATTTAGGTGTCTTTCCACCCATTTGCCCTGACCGCCAAAGCCTGAGACATCCATCACCCACTTTCTGACCCAGCCTGCATCCTGGCCCTTCTCCTTGGATTCTGGAGGGAGAGGAAAGGTTTCCATTGCTAGCCCCAGCCCTGGCACACACTCCACGCCCATGCCTGCTGGGGACAGCAGGGGATGGAGAAACTTATCCCCAGATAATAAGTGGCCAGCAGTGATGAGTGGATATGACCACCAACTGGGCCAGGCCCAGAAATAGGTTCTGACCCAGTCTGAGCAGGGGCCAGCACTGGGGATAGAGTAGGTTGTAGCAGAAACTTGATCCTCTTTCATTTGCCCTGGGATAACCAGTGAACAGTCTTGAGTTCCTGCCAGCTGGAGCAGAATAGGGGGAGCTCAGGGATGGCAGGCTGTTTGATGCTGTTGATCAATTCCTTGACCCTGTCCCCACATTCTTTTTTCACCTCCCCATGTCCTTTTGAGCCCTCCTCACTCTTGCAAAAGAGAGAAGAAAGAAGAGAAAAGAAAGAAAGAAAGAAAGACAGAAAGAAAGAAAGAAAGAAAGGAAGGAAGGAAGGAAGGAAGGAAGGAAGGAAGGAAGGAAGGAAGGAAGAGAAGGAAGGAAGGAGGGAAGGAAAAAGCCAGTACTGAAAATTAAAATTAGCTAGAGAGAGAACCATTTACTGTTCTGCCAAGGCAGGCAGATCATTTGAGATCAGGAGTTTGAGACCAGGCTGATCAACATGGTAAAACCCCATCTTTACTAAAAATACAAAAATTAGCTGGTTGTGTTGGCCCAGACCTGTGACCTCAGCAACTCGGGAGGCTGAGGCAGGACAATCGCTTGAGCCGGGGAGGCAGAGGTATCAGTGAGTGAGCTGAAATCGCACCACTGCACTCCAGCCCAGGTGACAGAGCGAGACTCAAGCTCAAAACAAATAAAAATGTAAAATATGCCACCTTTAAAGGGCACAGGCATTTTAATTCTGGTTTCAAAGATGCTGCTACAGGCACACAGCAAATGGGTGGTGCCTCCAGAGGGAAGAGTGGTCGGGGAGCTGATAAGATGCCTCCCTCCCTGCACTCAGCTTGGGCCAGCAGCCTCCTTATTCTGGGAGGGGGCTACTGTGGACCCCACTGAGCCCCCCAGGCTCTGTCCAGGTTCTGGTTCACTGACCGCATCAGATTCCATTCCTGCCCCTTCCTCCCCTCCTGATTGACCCTGTGGTGGGGGAGGGTGGTGACTTGATAAGCACACCACCACTCGATTTTCCCCTGAGCATGCCCTGTGTGAATTATGTAAAGCCAGTGAGTGCTTCCAGGCCGGCATAACCACACCCATGGCCCTCCCTACCATGCCTAAACGGGGGTACTCCAAGGGGAAGCCTGCTTATGTGAGAGTTGGTGTTGGAAAAGTGCATTTCAGAGAGAAAAGCAAACCACCGTCCGAGCTGCACACCAAGCTCAATGTATGAATGGCCAGGCTTCTGCCTGGCGCTGAGCTGTTGATAGAATAAGGAAATAAAATGAAGCTCCCTCTGCGTTTGCTTCTAGCTCACTTCTCCTTGTGGGGAGATGGGCCCCTCCAAACAGACTGATAACCACAGACTCTGCCACAATCCACTCTAACTGTGATGAGGACCATGGCTACCCATCAAGGGCTCACTCACTTCCCGGCCATGGAGTCCGTTTCGGTGGATTTTCTCATCTGTGCAGCCCACAGCTGGGCTCCCCAGAAGGCAGACTTTGAGACAAGGAGTTGAGTGCAATCATTGAATTGGGAGAGGAATCCTCCATCACCTGCCCAGTGGAGAACCACACCGGGGAAAGCTCAAACCAGCACCTCAGGCAAAATGGAGGCAAATGGCCAGAGGTTGACCTTCCAGGTCCTGTGGTCTCCCTGCAAAGATCCAGAGAGTTTACTGAGCAAAAAGTCCAGCTGACAAGTGCTGGTGAGGAGAGAAGTCGGAATCTTCACACATCACCTGTAGGAATGGAAAGTCGTGTAGCCAACCAAATTGTAAAACGGAAAATAGTTTGCTTGTTCCCCAATAAGTTAAACATAGAATTGCCATAAGACCCAGCAATTTCACTCCTAGAACTATACCCCCAGAAATGAAGGCAGAGGTTCAAACAAAAACTTGTGCACAGATGTGTGTAGCAGCAGCAAACAACCCGAACACCTGTCCACTAATGAATGGACAAGCAAAACGTGGTGTAGTCATACAAGGAAACATGATTTCAGTCATAAAACGTCATAAAGTGGCCCAGCACAGTGATCACTCCTGTAATCCCAGCACTTTGGGAAGACAAGGTGAGTAGTTCACTTTAGGTCAGGAGTTCGAGACCATCCTAGCCAACATGGCAAAACCCCGTCTCTATTAAAACTACAAAAGTTAGCTGGGCGTGATGGCACTTGCCTGTAATCCCAGCTACTCAGGAGGTTTAGACTCCAGCCTGAGTGACACAGTGAGTCTTAAAAAAGAAGGAATAAAGGACCGATACATGCTATGCTGTAACACGGGTAAATTCTGAAAACATTATGCTCAGTGAAAGAAGCCAGACACAAAAGGCCTCCTATTGCGGATTTCATTCCTGTGAAACGTCCAGAGTAGGCAAATCCACAGACAGAAAGCAAATTGGTGGTTGCCTAGGGCTGCAGAGGTGGGGTGAGGTAGGGTGGGGGGGAATGGGAAAAAGAAATGAAGTGTAATTGCTTAAGGGATACAAGTTTTTTTTTAGGGTGATGAAAATGTTTTGGAACTAGGCAGGAATGATGGTTGCACAGCACTGTGCATGTACTAAATGCTACAATGTATCACTTTTAAACGGTTAAAATGATACATTTTATGTAATGCATATTGTGTCATTAAAAAATTAGCCACCCATCCTCTACCCCAGGAGAAGGGAGGCGTGGTATTGAGATTATAAACATTTACTGTACATAATTCAAAAGGGACAATTAAGAAACATGTGAGCAATCAGGACTCTTTTTCATGTCCCAAATAGAGCCTGGGGAAAAACCTCAACCAATAACAATAAAATAATAAGGCCTAACAGCTGTGGGAATACGATTGTCTTTTGGGCTCACGTGTGGATAATCGAGAGTTAACTCTTAATAAAATAATAAAACACAGGAGCAGTGGGAATAAAGATTACCTCCTTAGCCAACTGCCAGAGACCATATTCAGAAATAATGACTCCCCTCCTACTCCCCTCATTTTATGGTATGAGAAGCAATTGTAACCAGGCTATTCCCGAACTTCCAGGGGAAGGTAATTGTCAATCAAGATGAAAAATGTCATAATTTAAGCGTGTCCCAGCCTGACAAGAAGGTCCATATAGTCTTTCAGTGAGGCACGTGGAGCAGTGATTTACCACTGTCACCAGCGGACCGCTGTCTCCGAGACAGTCAAGGACTACGCGGGCTGGACGCTCACCTTCAGCGGCCAGGCCACCGGGTCACACTCCACGCTCAGCTGCAGAGACTTCCTGACTAGATGATGCCAACGACTGTGAGGTCCTTGGTGAGTCCCCAGGGCCCAGGAAAAAAGAGGATTTAAACAGATGATTCCCACGCAGAAAATAATGGGAGGAGAGAAAATGACAGAGAAAGAGGACCCAGGCTTAAAATGGGGGCTTAGGGAGGTTTCTGCCCCATGGTTGCCCAAAGCTTTAACTTTATAGCAAATAATAAATTCTGGATGTTGGGAGGGCAGTCGTATCTGGTTTGCTGTTGCTGCGTTCCTGTGATTTTTGTCTTATATTTGGAGGTTTTGTTTCCTTTGTAAAGATGCTGAAGTGGGAATGGGTATTAAGATGACCATGTATTTTTGAGGTTGCCCTGGAAACCAGAAGATAAGAGATGCCCTCAAACCTGAACCCAGCCAGGGCCTGAGGAGCCTCCACACTCCTTTTGCCAGAAGGGGAATGTCATTTCAGGGACCTCCACTCCCGGCCTCACCCACGTAAGCTAAGGCAACTTTACTGGCTAGACCCTGCCCCTCAACACACACCACCCCCCAACCAAGAAACTGGAGGGTCCATTCTCAGACACCCTAAAGCCAATAATTACAGGAGTTTTGGTTTCGAAAAATCATGGAAACAGAACCCAACTCAACTGTCGTGGCATGTCTAGCATTCAGCTTGCAGAGGGTGCCCTGCCATGTGTCCCTCAAGGAAACGCAGCAAGGTATTTGGTGACCATCCTTTACCTCCTTTGCCTCCTTCTCAAATCTCATGCTCAGCCGCTTAAACTCATGACTTTTGAGGATGAACAGAACCCAGATCTGGTTCTGGCTGCTCCTCCTCTGGAGCTTGCCTTATGCAAGCCGGTGGGCACACACACATGCATGCACACACATGCATGCACATGCACACACACATGCACATGCACACACAAACATAAGCACACACATCTGCACATGTGTGTGCCTATGCACACACATACACTCATGCACACCTGCACATAAGTACATACCATGCACACATGTGCACATGAATACACTCATACAAATGTGTGCACACATATATACACACGTGTGCACACACAAACATGCACCTGCACCAAAATACATGCACACACGTGCGTATACACATGCACGCACTGGTGCTGTTGTTTTTTATTTTAAGTAAACATCATTTGACACCCTAAATGCACAGAAGGGGCTCAGCTGACTGTGGACAGCTTGACCTCCCCTCACTCTCTCAGGTCCACTGGACCAGGGTTGTCAAAGTTTCCCCCAAAAATCAGATTAGGGAAGCTCCTGAAACATCTGAAGACAACAGCAGGAGGTTGCAGAGAGCATGTGTGCAATGCAGAGCGCGTGCGTGCACGCACACACACACACACACACACACTCACACTCTCACACGCCCTCCCTGCTCTCAGGAGCCCCCACCCCTCACCCCACACCTCACTGCATCCAGTCCCATTAACTGATCGCTTCTGCCATCATATTCGAGGCTTTTCAGCAAACCTCCTTTTGTTTCCTCTTCCCCGTGCTGCTCAGCCATCCTTCTGAGGGGGCCTGCTTTGATTAATATCAGCACTCCCTCCCAATCTCTTTCCCAACCATTTTAAAGGGCAATTCCTCTTTTCAGCAGGGGCATTGATCAATTGATACCAAGTAGGGGTCGGAATCGATATGGTTCCAGGGTCTTTGGATGCTGGTGTTTGATATCTTTTTCTCCCCCAACCCTCCCCCTTCTACTAACCAGACCCAGAGCTTCAAGTTCGACTGGAGGGGCTTCTAGGATGCATTACTGGGGCCCCCAAGAAGCCCAGCGACCTTTAAAACAATGTGATAATCAGCTGGGCGGGACAGCTGCCAAAGACCATCCCGCTAATCCTAGGTGGCAGCCCCCTCCCTTCTCCCACCTCTGAAGCTCCCTGCTCTGGTAGCAGCCCCTCTCGTTGGAGAAGTCAGCCTCCCTGATCCCCTGGCTTGCTAGGAGGAGGGTACCAGCCCAGGTGGGCAGGAGGGTGACCCCTGCCGGCCCTCCCACATCCTCCCTCACTCCATCCCACCGCTTCTCTCCTGCGCTCCCAGATCTGCTGTAACTGACATTTTCCATCTGACAGGTTCTGTTTTCCCTGCCTCTGGTTGCCAGGGAAACAAGCGAAGAGGACGCAGCCAGGGAGCTGTTAGCTGCCTTTTTAAGGCGCCCTGGACATAAACAGCACTTTCCGTAATGGAAGCTGGGCACGAAGCTTAGAGAAACAAAACAGTATGGAAGAGGAGGCTAAAGTGGGGAAAAGTCAGGGTGCGGACCCCCGCTAGGTAAATGGGAGAGTCAAAGAAGAAAGAAGACTCCTAGAAAACCTCACACCCTTGGACAAAACCAGCCCCTTTCCTGAAAGGTCTGACTCTCTCCTTGATGTGCAAAACAGGAGAAACTGGACCCCCAGACCCCTACCTCCTAATGTCTTCTATGAAGCCAACATCTCTGCAGCCAAGCCTCAGCCTGGCTACAGGGAACTTGGGCTCTAGTGAGCTGCAGGGGAGCTGTGAGGATTGACTCACTCTCGGGGCTAAAAGATGCTCTAAGGGAAGTGATGGGATCTGCCTTCAATCTGGAGACCACGCAGGCCTATCCTTCGATAAAGGTTAGAGGTTTTTGTTTTTGTTTCTGTTTTGTCTTGAGGGATGCTTGCTCCCTAGGCAACTAGGAGGCTAGATGCTGGAGTTTAAGAGAAAATGACTGAACTGTAAAGCAGGGGAGGGGAAGGGAGGGTAGGCTGTCCTCTTCTTTCAGAAAACTTACTGGGGTTGGGTAGAGAGATAGCTGTCACTCATCCTTGGGTCTTCTCAAAGCTGCCCTTGCTGTACATGTGTGTGTGTGCATACATGTGTGTGCATGTGCATGTGTATGAGCGTGTGTACATATGTGGATGTGTGTGCAAGTGTATATGTGTGTGTGTATGCATGCGTGTGAGTGTATGTGTATGCATGCATGCGGGGGGTGCATGGTGTATGAGTGTGAGTGTGTGCATGTGAGTACATGTGTGCATGCTTGAGTGTGTGTGCATGTGTGTGTGAGTGTGTGCACAGGTGCCTAAGTGAGCCCAATGGGAAGCAGGCGATGTTTACTGCGGAGCCGCCACAAGCAACGCACCTGTTTCTTTTCCACTCCTCTTTCCTCCGCATTTATTTTCGCCCCCAGCAACCAAGTAATGGCTTCTTGCTCTGCTCCACACCACCTCCACCAGACTCTGCCCATCTCACCCCAAAAACCTCAGTCTGAGTCTCACTCTGTCACCCAAGCTGGAGTGAAATGATGCAGTCTGGGCTCACTGAAACCTCCACCTCCCAGGTTCAAGTGATTCTCCTGAGTAGCTGGGATTACAGGCATGCGCCATCACACCCAGCTAATTTTTTTTGTATTTTTAGTAGAGACAGGGTTTCACCATGTTGACCAGGCTGGTCTTAAACTCCTGACCTGAAGTGATCTGCTCACTTTGGCCTCCCAGAGTGTTGGGGTCACAGGCATGAGCTCCCACACCTGGCCTGCTCCTTATAGTTTTCTTAATACCATTTTCTTTTCACTAGCTTACTTTATTGTAAGAACACATCACACAACACATGAGACATACAAAGCAGGTGTTCATTGACTGCTTGTGATATTGGTAAGGCTTCTGGTCAAGCAATTAGGTTGTTGAGGAATCAAAAGTTATACTCAGATTTTCCACTGCATCAGGGGTCCCTAAGGGTCAGCGTCCCTCACCCCCACATTGTTCAAGGGTCACCTGTAAGGTCGTTATGCTATTTTTACACTTACAAAAATAAAAAAGAAAACCCAGGGTAATTCCAATGAACTGTCTTGAGATGCTGAGGGGCCTGAGAGGTAGGGGCTCTCAGGGGTGCCGACATGGGTGTGCAGGCTGGACAGAGGAGAGGGCTTTTATAAAGGACAGACTGCCAAGATGATGCAACTGGATGGATGCCAGGGCAGGTAGAGCTGGAACAGCCCAGTTCGCCATGGCTCCCATCCGGTCTCCCGTATTTCCACTTTACCATGATGTGCACTTGGTGAGATGTAGGCTTCAGTGACCAGCCATCAGCTCCTGCCTCACCTCCTCCGGGGATTCAAGTCACCTGTGGCCAAGTGATGGAGACTAGCAATGGCCTGCAATGCCCAATACTGTTAATAACAGAAGGAATAACTATTGCATTGGTTTGGGGGTGACCGAGAGGGTCTCTCGGACCACAGCCAACCTCTCCAGCTGGAGCAAAGGCTTGGCTCTGAGGGTTTGGTATGGATCTCCAGCGCCACCCTGGAGCAGACACCATTGATGTCTGTGAGAGGACCCCCCAACACAATGTGCCAAGCGGCCAGACAGAGGGAAACAGCTCTGAGCTCACAGAAGCACAGTTTAGGAGCTGACTCTGCATGATTCCCACCCTCAGAAACCTCCTGCTTTTCTTCCCGGAAGCAAAGGGCACTGACTTGTTATAAGTGCCGAGGTTGCCTCAGGAGGCTCAGGATCATTCCAGTATCCAGGTGGCCAAATCCCAGGAGACAAGAATTATGATGCGTGCACCTCATTTGCATTGCACTTTAATTCACAGCGTGCGTTCCATCTTTCATGTATTTTGTCCTCTCCATTACCCTGTCAGATAAGCAGGGAAGACATATGTCCCTTTCCTGTATGTGCATCGTGTTTGGACAGCTCACTAAATAGGTTGTCAAATGATTATGGAGGGAAACTGAGGCCCTAAAACCTTAGGTCAACTGTCCAAGAGGCCGGAGTCAGAGCAGACTCAAAAGGAGTTGGAAGACTTTAACTTCTAAGTCAGGACTCTACTGGGACACTGTCATCTTCTAGAAGACATCCTTAATGACGATGACGGCAAAGATGATAACGATGACAATGACGATGATGACAATGACAATGACGATGATGATGACAATGACGATGACGATGATGAGGACAATAACGATGACGATGATGATGACAATGATGATGACGATGATACGATGATGATGACGATGACGATGATGATGATGATGACAATGATGATGAAGATGATGATGATGAGGACAATAATGATGACGATGTATGACAATGATGATAACGATGACGATGATGATGATGACAATGATGATGATGATACGATGATGACGATGATGATGACGATGACAATGATGATGACGATGACGATGATGATGATGATGATGACGATGATGACGATGATGACGATGACGACGATGACGATGATGATGATGACGATGACGATGATGACAATGACGATGACGATGATGATGACAATGACGATGACGATACGATGATGACGATGACGATGATGATGACGATGATGATGACGATGACGATGATGACGATGATGATGACGATGACGATGATGATGATGAAGATGACGATGACGATGATGACAATGACAATGACGATGATGACAATGACGATGACGATGATGATGATGACAATGACGATGACGATGATACGATGATGACGATGACGATGATGATGAAGATGATGATGATGACGATGATGACGATGATGACGATGACGACGATGATGACGATGACGACGATGATGACAATGACGATGACGATGACGATGATACGATGATGACGATGATGATGATGATGATGATGGGGGCTTGTATAAGATTCATGTGCAGTTTCACAATAGATAACAAAGTTGGAGAGGGGATCAAGAACCAGAAAGAAGAGCATCTTGGATGTTCATCAAGGTCAGAAGTTTCCACGTTTCTCAGGAGCAGTGTCTTCAGCAGGAAGTATATAGTGGATCAAATAACGGTCCCCAAAAGGTGTGGTCACGTCCTCATCCCCAAAACCTGTGACTGTGCTCTCATTTGGAAAAGGGTCTCTGCAGATGTAATTAAGTGGAAGATCTTGAGTCTGCTTGAACTCTGGCCCCTTAGACAGTTGGTATGAAGTTTCTGGGCCTCAGCATCCCTCTATAGGCATTTGACAACCCATTCAGTGAATTGTCCAAGCACGATGCATGAAGGGTCTTCCCTTCATGCAGGGAAACATATGTCTTCCCTGCTCATCTGATAGGGTTGTGCAGAGGACGAAATGAATGAAAGATGGGAAAGTGCTCTGTGAGTTAAAGTGTGATGCAAATGAGATAATTATCCAGGATTATCTGGGTGGGCCCTACGTCCGATCATAGGCGCCCTTATAAAAGACAGGCAGAGGAGAGTATGCAGAAGAGGTGGAGGCTCTGTGACCATGGAGGCAGAGCTTGGAGTGATACGGCCACAAGTCAAGAAACATACAGCAAAAACTGGAAGAAGTAAGGAAGGACTCCCCCCGAGAGCCTCCCAGAGGGAGCACGGCCCTGCCAGATTCCAGACTTCAGGCCTCCAGAGCTGTGAGAGAATAAACTTCCACTGTTTAAAGCCACCAAGGCTACACTGATTTGTTACGGCGGCCACAGGACACTCCTACAGGGTGAAATGTGCAGTACTGAGGGTGTGGGCATGGTTTCATTTGCTGTTCCCTCCACAATCAGCGCAGGCCCTGCTCACCTCTTTGGATGGATGGGGAACCAGCCTCTGGGCCTGGCCCAAGGTCACAAGGTTGGTGAGCACCAAGGTGGGACCAGGGCTTGAGTGTCCTCACCACATCCCAGGTTCTTCCTCGACAACCTCCAGAAGACCAGGCGGGCCCCGCCCACTAAGAATCTTGTCCCTCCAAACCCCACTCCATTTATTCCCTACCTGGACCCTACTCAGATCTATAGATATTTCCATATGAATTTTGCCAATCTAGTAAAGATTCTAAAGAAAAAATGGGTGGTTGGGAGGTAGACCCCAAGCTCTAGGAATATTCCCCTTTTCTCTACCCATGCTGCTCTCAGCATAACTCTGAGGAGGCCATGATTGAGACTGGGTCATCCAGAGAACCCTTGGAAATTCCTCCCATTCTCAGGATTATCCATCTTTGAGGTCAGACCCAAATTTCTCCGGTCCTCAGTCTATGCCTCTGCAAAATGGGATCATTTTCATATACATCCCATAGCCGTTATGAAGGATAAAGTCAATCAGATAACATGTGCAACATGTTCAGGAAGATGGACTCGTCAAACTCTCCATGGATGACGGTGATGATGATGATGATGATGATGATGACGGTAAAGATGATGGTGATGGTGATGGTAATGATAATGATGGTGATGGTGGTAGTGGTAATGATGGTGATAGTGGTGATGATAGTGATGGTGATGGTGGTGATAGTGATGGATGATGGTGATGTTGATGGTGATGATGCTGGTGAAGCTGATGGTGGTGGTGATGGTGGTGATTATCATGGTGATAGTGACGATGGTGTTAGGGATGATGATGGTGACAGTGATAGTGGTAATGGTGATGGTGCTGATGTTGATGGTGATGGTGGATGATGGTGATGCTGGTGATGCTGGTGATGCTGGTGATGGTGATAATGGTAATGATGTGGTGATGATGGTGATAGGGATGATGATGGTGACAGTGATAGTGGTAATGGTGATGGTGCTGATGTTGATGGTGTTGGTGGATGATGGTGATGTTGATGGTGATGCTGGTGATGTAATGGTGATAATGGTAATGATGTGGTGATGATGGTGATAGGGATGATGATGGTGACAGTGATAGTGGTAATGGTGATGGTGCTGATGTTGATGGCGATGGTGGATGATGGTGATGCTGGTGATGGTAATGGTGATAATGGTAATGATGTGGTGATGATGGTGATAGGGATGATGATGGTGATAGTGATAGTGGTAATGGTGATGGTGCTGATGTTGATGGTGTTGGTGGATGATGGTGATGTTGATGGTGATGCTGGTGATGTAATGGTGATAATGGTAATGATGTGGTGATGATGGTGATAGTGATGATGGTGGTGATGGCAATGATGACGGTGAGAGTGGTGATAATGGTGATGGTGTTGGTGGTGATGTTGGTGGTGGAAATGTAGTTAAGGTAAAGAAAACAAGGGATTGAAGTGGGCAAGACTCCCAGGAGGCTGCAGGGCTCATTTAGGGGCCTAGAGAGTCCACAGGAAGAAATCTACATTCTCCAGCCTTTCCAGGTGAAGCAAGCTTGTTGTGATCACACTAGAACAGCACCTACAATGCCCAAGTCTCCAGGACCATGCCAGCAGCCCACCTTGAGAAGCTATTTTCCTTTGCCACACATAGAAAACCTTTGGGTGCCTTCGCCCCTGGGCCACCAAAAACCCCACCATCAGCCCTTCATTTCTCTTTCCTTTCCTGGATCAAGGAGCACTGCCAGGCTGCCTCTATCCCTGAGCATTAGATCCAAATAATTGCCTTTGTTATGTTAATTGTGCAAGTGTCCCCACTTCAATTCTTTGTCATGCAGTGATTCCTATGTATTGCTAAATATACAAACATATGACTCACAAAACTTCTGGCATGGGTAAAGGAAAGAGAACATGCATGGCCTTTCTGCTCTTTGGAGCCTAGCCAGGGCACCAATCCAGACTGAGGGGCTGCGAATAAGCTTGTCCCCAGTTGCAGAAGGACAGAAAACAAAGGGCCCAGATGAGACAGAGGGCTCCAGGCTGGTCAGCTGCATCTCTGGGGCAGGACACCACAGTTATGAAATCTTTTGCATCACTTGCTCTGCTATTTGGGGCGTTACCTCGTGAAAGGCTGAGATCTCAGCTCCTCTTTAGGGTCTTTTGAATTCCATATCCACATGCTCATACCTGCCTCCATGTGCCCAGATGTGCCTGCTACTCAGAGGCCCTCTGCAACCTTGCACCAGTGAGGGGCGGGATAAATCTGCAGGACACCAGCCTCATCCAGAAAAGGAAGATGGCCCCATTCGCACCCCTCCCCTGTGATTGCCCCAGCAGTCCACATGTCCCTGCCCTGGGGATGCTTGTGCAGGTTGGGCCCACTTCTCCCCATGCTCACCTTACACTGGGGCCTTCTGCTCCCGCTTCCTGGGCATTTCAGCCTCTGAGTCTGGGGCAATCACAGGGGAAAGGCGATCAGCC
Source organism: Leontopithecus rosalia (assembly GCA_028533165.1). Taxonomy (NCBI): domain Eukaryota; kingdom Metazoa; phylum Chordata; class Mammalia; order Primates; family Cebidae; genus Leontopithecus; species Leontopithecus rosalia. The sequence goes on along the minus strand of CM052652.1, from coordinate 30,428,805 downwards.
AAAAAGCAAATGCTGTAAGTCCCAGCCCCTGGGACACAGCAGCTGAAGAAAGAAAGCTTCTGAGAGCATTTGCTTGGCAGCCGAGGCCCTCTGATGAATCAGGGCCCTTTTCTGATGACTTACTTTATTCTAGGCGACTGGCCGAGCCATAGCTCACTTCCCTCCAGGGTGCTGAGCCGGCAGGAACAGGCACATGGAGGAGGCAAAGGGAGATGGAGACGGATTTGTGCTTAGAAATGAGACGCGGAGGAGTCCGCCTCAGGTCCCCAGAGAAATGCTTCAGCTGGAGCTGAGGGACTGAAAGTCGGTCCCATGCATGAAGACCATCTGTCAGGGCCACCACCTCCTTCCTCCTGAGGTGTCCTCCTCCCTAAATGTTCTGTCTCCCTGCAAATCGTTCCAGCTCTCTGGGGTCAGTGTGCAGAGGGGGATTTGGAAATGGGGTGAGGATGGGGTGGGGCCAGATAGAATACAGTGAGAACGATGTCTCGGGGCACTGTGGGGTCTCTGAGGTGCTCTTCATTCATTCAGCAAAATGCGCCAAGCATCTACTGCTTCAGGTGTGGCATTCAGTGTCACATTGAATAAGGAAAGGTGGTCCTGGGGGTCAGGAAGGGAAATGAAACCACACATAAGCAACCCATCTCTAACCTGAGCACTGACAGAAAGTCACAGGGACAGGGCTTCCAGGAAGAAAGTCACCGCGTCCCGGGAAAGCTCAGCTGTCAAGCTTGCTGGGCCTTCTGTGGCAGGATGGCAAAAGCAGAAATTGACCTCATTATCAATGAGCATGGCCCAGGGAGACAGATGGCAAGCTGAGCTCCTCACCTGGTTGGTGTCTATTTCAGTGAAGTCTGAGCTAATCCAGCTGTCAGAGTCTATGTGTCACTCAAATTCTTATAGGTCATAGAGTACTTCTTGGATGATCAGGGCCCAGTCAGCAGCCACTGGGATATCAGCCACAACAAGGAGGTAAGGTTCAGGGCCAACACCAATGGGGCTGGGCTTTTGGGTGGTAGGTGTCTATAGACTGTACCCTAGAGAGCCCCCAAAGATGATAGCCACCTTGCAGGCCTTCTTTACCCCAAAAGCATGTGATTTCCAAAGCCAGGTCATAAGCACATTGCAGCCTCCTCTTGCTGTTTCTTGCATCCCTTCCTCCAGGGAAAGAGCTGCCATATTGTGATGGCACTCAAGAGCCCTGTGGAAAATTCCCCATGAAGAGGAACTGAAGCCTCCAGCCAACAGCCAGCAACTACTTCCTCACCACATGAATAAGCGTCTTGGAAGCAGACTCTCTCACCCCAGGCAAGCCTTCAGATGACTCTAGCCCTGCCAACATCTTGACAAAAGATGCCAACCTAGAACCACCCAGCTAAGCTGCTCCTGAATTTCCTGAGTCACAGAAACTATAGGCAATAACAAAGAGTTATTATTGTTTAAATCCCTTAAGTTTTGAGGAAATTTGTCATACAGCTATAGGTAATGAGTACAGAGAGGTTCCATTCAGATAGACATTCCTTGAGCTTTGATCTTTCCTTGACCCTAGGAAGCAGGTGTTTCACTGGGCCTCCCACCTTACAGTCCTTTTCCCTGTACCTGCCTTGTCTCTTCCATCTAGTTCTTCTTGTCTATGCCACTTTGTGATTTTCTCTATTTGGGGCCATTTGGAGACATTTTTTAGAGAAGATTGTCATTTTTAATTTTTTTAAGCCAAAAACGCCTGTAATCACCTTTTAATTATACATACAAGATAGAGACCGTGACATGGTTTGGCTGCATCCCCACTCAAATCTCATCTTGCATTGTAATAATCCCCATGTGCTAAGGTGGGGCCAGGTGAAGATAATTGACTCATGGGGGCAGTTTCCCCCATACTGTTCTCGTGAGAGTGAATACATCTCACGAGATCTGAGGGTTTTATAAAGGGGAGCTTCCCTGCACATGGTGTCTTGCCTGCTGCCATGTAAGACATTTGGCTCCTCATTCACCTTCCACCATGATTGTGAGACCTCCCCAACCACGTGGAAATGTGAGTCAATTAAACCTCTTTCCTTTATAAATTACCCTTATAAATTAGTGTTGGGTATATCTTTATCAGCAGTGTGAGAACAGACTAATACAGGTGGGAAGGGACAAGGCCAGAGAAAAGCCCAAAATTAAACCTCTGAGTCAGAGAGGGGCATATCCTGGCAGAAAGCCAGTTCCTAAATTGGGCACTCCTTATCTAACTTGGGAGTTAATTAGGACTTTCTTGTTATTAAGATGGTGGACTTTTAGAATGTTATTTTTATCATTTGCCTGCCAAAATAGGTTCTATCTTCTTGCCCCTCTGGGATACACTGTTGGAATTACAGCCTCCAATTAATTCATGCCTGCCTGTCCCCGTGCCCTGAGTAGTCCCCTCCTTGACTGATTCTGGGGTTGGCCATGTGCTTGGCTTTGGTCAATGAAAGAATGGCAGGTGTGTCACCATCAGAGGCTTCAAAAGTGCTTGTGCACTAGGAACCCTGAAAGTACCTTGAGAAGAAGCCCAGTTCACCTCCTGGAGGATGAGAGGCCACGTGGAGCACAGATGGGCCTAGACCAACAAGCCTGCCACCTACCTGCCAGAAGGCAAGCGCAGCCACCCCAGACCGCCAGCGCCAGCTGGGCCAACAGCTTACCACACAAATCAGCCAAACGGCCTAGAAAAGAACTGCCCGGCCAATCCACAGGAAACAGAAATAATGCATGCTATTTTAAGCCATTAAATGCTGAGGTGGTTAGTTAGTGGTACACTCCTCAACCTCTACCCGAGCATGTGCTGCTGGAGGACAAAAGCTCTGTTTTATTTACACTTGTATTTCCATTCTGTCTTTCCATGTATTTGCATTTCCATTGCATGCCCTGCACATGTGTGGGCATGCATATGTACCTGCACATGACACACACACATTTAAACATGCACATATGTACATGCAACATGTGTGCACACACTTCTCTCACACACTTACCTCCTAAATTCATTGTAGACAGGAATTTCTTTCCTTTTAATTTTTGTTTTTGAGATGGAGTTTCGCTCTCGTTGCCCAGGCTGGAGTGCAGTGGCACGATCTTGGCTCCCTGCAACCTCCACCTCCTGGATTCAAGTGATTCTCCTGTCTCAGCTTCCCAAGCAGCTGGGATTACAGGTGACCACCACCACGCCCAACATTTTTTTTTTTGAGATGGAGTTTCGCTCTTGTTACCCAGGCTGGAGTGCAATGGTGCGATATTGGCTCACCGCAACCTCCACCTCCTGGGTTCAGGCAATTCTCTTGCCTCAGCCTCCTGAGTAGCTGGGATTACAGGCACGCGCCACCATGCCCAGCTAATTTTTTTTTTTTTTGTATTTTTAGTAGAGATGGGGTTTCACCATGTTGGCCAGGCTGGTCTTGAACTGCTGACCTCAGGTGATCTGCCCGCCTCGACCTCCCAAAGTGCTGGGATTACAGGAGTGAGCCACTTTGCCCAGCCTCTTTTTAATTTTCATTTTAGACTCAGCAAGTACATGTGCAGATTTGTTTTGTGGATATATTTCATGATACTGAACTCTTAGTTTCTACTGACTCAGTCACCCAAACAGTGAATATAGCACCCAATAGGTAGTTTTTCAAGCCCTGCCCCCCTCCCTCCTTCCCTACCTGCTTCTGGAGTCCCCATGTCTACCATTCTGTCTTTAAGGCCATGTGAACCCAGTGTGCGGCTCTCACTTATAAATAAGAATGTTACCTCATGACATCCAAACATTCCTTTCCCGCCATTTTCACTGCACCTTCAGTGCCTGGTAGCCCCGGACAGTAGGCGTAAACGCCCTACATTCTGAGACCTTAGAGAAGGGCGCTCTAAACGCCGACCAGGACAAAGTCCTTCCCCTTCTGGCGCTTCAACAGCATAGACAGGTGGTGGAGGTGAAGAGCTGTCGGCGTGCTCTCGGCTAGCTGGGTGATGACACCTGCAAGAGGTGGTGACGGAGGCTTCACAGGGCCACAGAGACCACCCTTTAATCCCTTTTCCAGGGGTAGAACTTATGAGGTCCCAGGGCATCTGCTGGAACTACCCCTGTCTGCACAGCCGAGACTCCCCCTTGGCTGGGTCCTGAGCGAACTTAGCTATGAGCAGTTTCTCATGGCAGCCTGAGTGACTTTTTATCATCTGTGCTGTGATATGAGCCCGAGAAATAGCAGCCTGCCTCCCCCTGCCCCCTAACAACAGAGCGCTTAACTTGCCATCCTCCATGTAGACCACTTGGGAGAGCTTCATTCTGAAGCAGCCTACCATTCAGAGCTGCTTGCCAGAGACAGGCAGGTTAGACAGAAGCCTCGCCTGGCATCCAGGTCTATACCAGGCTTGGTGTCTTCCTTCCGGTCCTGCAGTCTCCAGCCTTGTGGCTGGTCCCAGGGAAGCCTTCCTCCAGCACTGTGAATGCCTGGGACCTGGAACTATTCCCCGTCTCTCAGTCTCAAAAACCCAAGCCAAATCTATGTGAGATGCTCAGGAACCACTGCTTTTAACAAAATGCTGCCCCTAGATTCAGTCAAATACTGTTTGGGAATATAAGTTGCTGTAAGCTCGATGAAGGTAATTGGACAACACAGGTAACATTTCAAAGTGGTCATTCCATTGACATAGCACTTTTCCAAATTCACATTCAAGTATACAAAATTTAAGAATGTTTGGGGCCGGGCGTGGTGGCTCCTGCCGTAATCCCAGCACTTCGGGAGGCCGAGGCGGGTGGATCATCGAGACCATCCTGGTCAACACGGTGAAACCCCATCTCTACTAAAAATACAAAAAAAAAAAAAAATTAGCTGGACATGGTGGCGTGTGCCTGTAATCCCAGCTACTCAGGAGGCTGAGGCAGGAGAATTGCCTGAACCCAGGAGGCGGAAGTTGCGCTGAGCCGAGATTGCGCCATTGCACTCCAGCTTGGGTAACAAGCGCAAAACTCCATCTCAAAATAAATAAATAAATAAAATAATATTTGGCCAGGTGCAGTGGCTCACACCTGTAGTCCCAACACTTTGGGAGGCCAAGGTGGGCAGATCACAATGTCAGTTCGAGACCAGCCTGACCAACATGGTGAAACCCTGTCTCTACTAAAAATACAAATGTTAGCAGGGTGTGGTGGCACCGCCTGGAATCCCAGCTACTCAGAAGGCTGAGGCAGGAATCATTTGAACCTGGGAGGTGGAGCTTGCAGTAAGCCGAGATTGCAGCACTGGACTCTAGCCCAGGTGACAGAACAAGATTCCACCTCAAAAAGAGAAAAAGGAATATTTAATTCAGTGTTGCTCATAAGCAATCGACCACCTGTGCCCCCAGGACAAGGCAGACCCTCAGAGCAAGTGACCAAAGTGAAGAGGCGCCAAAGAAAGGGACTTTGTTTGGGGATATTTTTGGCCAATTAGAATACATACTTTTTAATGTTTGAATAGAATACTCAAATATTACCTAATAATGCTTATGTTTTATTTAGTTACATATTTTAAAACATGTTATATAGAATAATAATTTAGAAATATTGCTTTTTTTCAACCCCTATATTTTGTGAAATAACTTCTTCCTGTTCATTTTTAACTGAGTGTCCTGGGCACCACCAAATCCCCTTTTGGGTCATTGAGCAATTTTCAGGATGCGCCATCTCACTAGAAATGTCACTCTGGGCCATGGAGGGATATTGACTTCATGTGAGGACAGGGTTTCATTTGATTTTGTTCCATTCATTCGTCCTGCAGGGAAATATTCATACTTCCCACAGGAGAGGTAGCTACTGTGTTGCTTTTTTTTTTTTTTTTTGAGGCAGGGTCTCTCTCTCTCACCCAGGCTGGAGGGCAGTGTCGCCATCACAGCTCACTGCAGCCTTAACCTCCCAGCCCTAAGTGATCCTCCCACCCCCTCCCAAGTAGCTGGGATTACAGGCATGCACCACCAGGCCAGCTAATTTGTAGTATGCTTTTTAGTAGAGAGAGAGTTTCTTCATGTTCCAGGTCAATCTTAAACTCCTGGGCTCACGAGGCCCCTCAAAATGCTGGGATTATGTATTGCACTTTAAAATAATATTTAAAGTTCTGTTTACAATACCATTGATTAAAGTCTAATAGACCAAATGTAAAATAATTTTTGAGGGAATTATTTTTAAATTTTCACTTATGTTAACTTATGCACAAGAAATGTCTATCAATAAGGGTTTCCCTTAATCAGTTACGACACACCTATACAGTGGAGTACTATATAACCTTTAAAAAGAATGAGAGATCTCAAACACCAAAAGATACCTACAGTGTATTTCTGAATGAAAAGAGCAAACTGCAGAACAATATATACAGTGTGATTCTATTTTAAAAAACAGATATGTTACTATTCACAGAAAGTGATACAGATTAAAACGTGTCATATTACTAAGAGTGCCTGAGACTGATAGGATTGAGAAAGCTTTCACTTTTCTTTATATATTTCTGTTGTCCTGAGATCTTCTTATAAGTGAGTATAGATTTTTTACAGTGAGTATAACTTTTACAGCTATAGAAAGGTTAAAGTTAAAAATAAATGTATTGTGCCAATCCTAAAACTATCAGTGTAAGTTGCTCCTCAGATTTATGTGATAGACTTCACGATGCTTAACATTTGTGGCTAAATTATCATTTCTGCTGTGTGGATAATGCCACTTCATAAATATACAGGAAATCAAGTGGATTTCCAAAACCTCTATCAATTAAAGGAAACTGAAGACCCTGACATGATTCTCAGATGTTTCCATTGTAACCCCCTGAACTAATTCGTGAGGACATACGAACCTCAGGGCTGGGACACTCTTGCAGAGCCTTCCTGGGATTGCAGCCAAAACCACAGTTACATTCTTTCTTCATGAGCCCACAGGCACACCAGAGATCCCTGCTGCATTCGTCAGGATGTGCCAGGGGACAGGCTCACTGATGGCCAAGCAGTCCCCCACCAAGAGCTAGAAAGCTGGGTAATATGAGAGCTCTTAAGCCAGGAAGACTTGACGAGGCTGGCCAGGACCGCAGTGAAGGGAGAGCCTGAGGGCTCATCACGACCGTTCTGCACTTCTTTCCTTCCTGGGGTGTCTGTTGATCCATAAATGGCTTGGATGGAGGGCCAAGAAGCTTACCAGATGGAGGAACTGAGCGCTTTCACCCACCCCAGGGGGCTGAATGCCAAGCATTGGAATTCAGATCTATTTAGGAAGCCAGGATTTCCAAGGATCAGGAGACAATGGGATCCCCAGAGAGAAAAGAAGCTGCCCAGAGAAGTAAATTCGACACACTGGGCCGCTATTGCTTCCAAGGCTTTCAGTGGTTTAGAAGTGGGACAGGCCAAGAGGAGGAGGTAGGTGGGGAGGCAGAGATATTGGCTGCGAATTGTCAAACCTGACAAAAGACATCAAGACACATTTTTTGTGTGTGTTTTTTGTTTGTTTGTTTGTTTTGAGACGGAGTTTCACTCTTGTTACCCAGGCTGGAGTGCAATGGCGCGATCTCGGCTCACTGCAACCTCCGCCTCCTGGGTTCAGGCAATTCTCCTGCCTCAGCCTCCTGAGAAGCTGGGATTACAGGCATGCACCACCATGCCCAGCTAATTTTTTGTATTTTTAATAGAGATGGGGTTTCACCGTGTTGACCAGGATGGTCTCGATCTCTTGACCTCATGATCCACCCACCTCAGCCTCCCAAAGCACTGGGATTACAGGCTTGAGCCACAGCACCCGGCCAAGACACATGTTTAAGAAGCACTTAGAACCCCAAGCAGAAGCATTATAAACACACACACACACACACACACACACACACACACACACACAGTTCCTGGTACATCATAATAAACCTGGTGAAAGGCAAAAATAAAAAGAAAATATCAAAAGCAACAACAACAAAAACACATGACCTTCACAGGATCAAGATTTCAAACGACAACTGATTTTCAACACAAGCGTAGAATGGAATGACATCTTTAAAATACCAAAAGAAACCAAAACATGAATAGAAAACTAAAATATCCTTCAAAAGCAAGGTGAATAGATCCAACAGAAGGGCCAACATTTGCTCACCACGAGATATGCACAAGAGCATTCGTGGCAACGTTGAATACTATTATACTAGTGTCAGATGCTGGAAACAGACCAGGCGCAATGGCTCACACCTGGAATCCCAGCACTTTGGGAGGCCAAAGCAGGTAGATCACTTGAAGCCAGGAGTTTGAGACCCGCCTGGCCAACACGGAGAACCCTGTCTCTACTAAAAATATGAAAATTAGCCAGGCATGGTGGCACACGCCTGTAGTCCCAGCTACTCTGGAGGCTGAGACAGAATTGTTTGAACCCAGGAGGCAGAGGTTGCAGTGAACGGAGATCACACCACTGCATTCCAGCCTGGGTGACAGAGTGACACTCGTCCAAAAAAAGAAAAAACAAACTGAAAACAGTTTAATGCCCATCAGCATTAGAAGAAATAAACCGTGGTGTCGTAAGTATTATGACATTGACTGCTACACAGCAATGAGAATGAATGAACGAGAGCTATACCAACAGCATGGAACAATCTTTCAGACACTGAACGAAGAAGGCAGAGACAAAAACAACAACCTAACCTTTGGTGTTAGAAATCAGGGCAGTGTTTGCCTTAGGAGCAGGAGTGATGAGAATAGGCTTGGAAGGCAGCTGGGGGGAGTGGGGAGGTTCTGGAGAACTGCTGACGTTCTGTCTCTTTATCTGGGATCTGGTTTCACGGGTAAGTTCACTCAGTGAAAATGTATCAAGCTGTGCATTTATAATGTATGTGATTTTCTGTACGTATGCTAGACTTTAATAAATAATTTACATATAACATGGAAGCTAAACTATAATTTTTACAAGACAAATTCTAGAGAAAGAGCTAATATTTAGTGCCAAATGCACAGTAGGTGGTGAATGATTTTTTTTAAAGCACAGAGAACCCTCAGATGTAAGATTACATATTCCCAGCTTTCCCGGCTTCTCTCTAAGCAATGACTCACATCTGTACTTAGTATACCTAAAGTTTTTTCTAATTACAAGAGGGAATGCATATTATTATAAGAAATTTAGAAAAATACAGAAAAAAAAGTAAAGAAGAAAAATGTAAAATACCCACAACTCCACAAACTCTGAGTTTATGTAAAGTGTTTTTATTTCTCATCATGTTTTTGCACTTTTACACTAATGTGCAAGTGTGTGTTTATACCTTATTCATTTAGCAGCATGCAGTAAATGCTTTTCTTTGTTATAATAAAGAAATAAAAGTGAGGGTAAGATAAAGACATTTCCAGACTTCCCCTCAAAAAAAAAAAAATAAAAGGAAAGAATTCATTGCCAACAACACACTAAAAGATAGGTAAAGAGGAGATTTTCGGGCAAAGGAGTATAATCCCAGACAGAAACCAAAAAAAAAGGCAATTAAGAAAATCCCTGGAAAGGGTAAACATTCGGGCAAAATTAATGAAATTTGACTATGTAAAACAAAATGAATAGACGACAAAAATTCAAGTTAAAACATATAAAGGATTAAATTACAAGGAAGCAATAGCATCAAAGGGCAGGAGGGGTGAATAGTGTGAAAGCTTTCCAGAGTTCTGGCCTTGCCCGGCAAGTGGTAAAAGTATTGCTGCGCGTTAGTCTCCAGTCAATCAAGGATGCATGCTCTAGCCTCCAGCAGAATCACCATCGCAAGAATAGCAGTTTCACTAACAAGCTAATGATGGAGGAAGTGAAATAACAGGATTTACTCGTTTCATCCGAAAAAAGGAAAGAAAGGAAAGAAAAAAAATGAGCATAGAATAGATGGGATAAATGTAAAACCCGCAATCCAATGGGAGGTCTAAACCCAAACAAATCAGTTACTGGATGAAGTGTTTATTAAACAATATATAACAAGTGTTAAAGGTTGGAGTAGCCGGGCGCCGTGGCTCACGCCTGTCATCCCAGCACTTTGGGAGGCTGAGGCTGGTGGATCACCCGAGGCCGGGAGTTGGAGACCAACCCAACCAACATGGAGAAACCCCATCTCTACTAAAAATACAAAATTAGCTGGGCGTGGTGGCGCATCCCTGCAATCCTAGCTACTTGGGAGGCTGAGGCAGAAGAATCGCTTGAACCCGGGAGGTGGAAGAAGGTTGGACTAATCAGCCAAACCTTGGACTGAATACTCCAATTCAAAGGTGATTTTCGGGCGCTGTTATTTTTAATCCAACTATACGCCCCTGATATCACAGAAATGCTGAAAGGCGAAGGATAGAAGACAGCTCAGGTTTATTTCTGGCTCCTCTAAGGGGCACCAGATGCTGGGTGGCCTCCGGGGCATGAGCGGGCTGTCGTCCCCCACGGCCCTGGGGAGGCCACACAGCATTCAACACTCCCCACAGGATGTGGCCAGGATTGCCCTACTCACATGTCATCGCCAAAGCACACCATGCAGTCACCGCTTCCTCCAGCACAGCACCCCACGCACAGAGGGAGCCCAGTGCCACACGGTCCCCGCAGGTGGCCAGCCCAGGAGGAGAGGGTGGCACCCAGAGACAGAGGCCATGCCTTCATCCAAGTGTGAGCTGTGGCTCTCACTTTCAGCCGTGGTCAAAGACTTCTCCTCGGCCAGTCTCCAGCAGATGTACCCTTCTGTTCATAGCAGTCAGGGCAGCTGGGCATGGTGGCTTACACCTGTAATCCCAGCACTTTGGGAGGCCAAGGCAGGAGAATCATTTCAGGTCAGTAGTTTGAAACCAGCCTGGGCAACATAGCAAAGCCCCATCTCTACAAAAATTAGCCAGGTGCGGTGGCACATGCCTGTAATCCCCGCTATTCGGGAGGCTGAGATAGGAGGATCACTTAAGCCCAGGAGGTGGAGGTTGCACTGAGCTGGTTATGGGCTTCACTTGGTTCAATTTTGTCCACGTCCCCAGTGGTTTCAAATTCGGGCAAGAAGAGGATAGCTTCCCCTTGGACGCTCTGGGCTGGTGCACTCAGGGATGATTCCGTGAGTTTTAGGACTTTGGGCATAGCTGGCGTCCAGTAGGCAGTGAGCTGCACATGCCAGGGGCTGAGGGGGAGCCTGGACCTGGAGATACAGCTGCAGAAGTGCCCCAGGTATCTTTTGCTGCACAAACAACACACCCTAACTTAGTCAAATGGCCAATTTCTGATGCACATCTCTGGGTCATGAATTTGGACGAAACCATCCAGTGTGGATGGTGTGTGTCTGTGCTATGAAATCTGGGACCTCAGTAGGGAAGAGGTATTGTGGGCTGGGAGTGTGTGAGACCCAATCCCCATCCTGACCTGAGAAGTGGTGTGACCTCAATACTGATGAGCTGTCAAAGAGAAGTGAGGTGCCCTGCCACTGCCCTGGAGGCTCAAGCCTCCCCGAACCTCCTCTCTCCATGCCAAATGTGGGCCTTGTACGGGGGTTCCCAGGGAGCCAGGGGTTCACATGCTCTGCTGCCGTCTGGAGACACCCCAGCACCCCCTGCTTCTCCACTCACACTCACACACATGTATACACTCACACCCACAAACACACTCTCACACACATTCACACATCCTTGCACACACATACTCACACAGACCCTTCCCAACAGGCAAGACAGTGCCTCTTGCTCAGACATGGGAGCCCTTCCCGGACCAAAGGACCAGCAGCCAAGCAAGGGCGGGAGCCCTCCTCATCCGATCGTCATTTTTATTGGTGGCCTGGGACTCTTCAGGCAGAGGAGAGGGAGGAGACACTGGTGAAATTTCACAGGGAAGCTGAAGAGAAGCCACAGCCAGGAACTGCCCACTCATGGGAGCAGCCTCTCTCTTCCCACCTCTGCCAGGAGGATGTAGGCCCCGGAGTTCCCCAGCTGAAGAAGGGAGGTTGAGGGAAGGTCACCCCTCTCCCCTCCTGTGGAGTGAGGAGAGTGCCCTGTGCCCTGTGCTTGGGATAGGCTGGGGCCATGCCCGTCTGGCATTGCCACACCTTTGTCCTCTCTGTGCTCCTGGTCCCTTCATCATTGCAAGCCTTGGTTTCTGCCTCTGTCGAACAGGCATTTTAATGTCATAAAGCTTCCCAGGTTATTTGCGGAGAATCCCATGGCAGTGCTCTGAAAGCACGCTGTACACTGTTAATGCAATCACTGTAAAATACCATCATTAAAAATCATAGTTTCTGACCAGGCACAGTGGCTCATGCCAGTAATCCCAGCACTTTGGGAAGCCAAGGCAAGAAGATCACCTGTGGTCAGGAGTTCGATATCAGCCTGGCCAACATGGTGAAACCCCGTCTCTACTAAAAATACAAAAATTAGCCGGGTGTGGTGGTGGATGCCTGTAATCCCAGCCACTCGGGAGGCCAAGGCACAAGTATTGTTTGAACTCGGGAGGCGGCGGTTGCAATAAGCTGAGATGGCGCCACTGTACTCCAGCCTGGGCAACAGAGGGAGACTCTGCCTCAAAAAAAAAAAAATTATATTTTCTGTTAGTGGAGCGGGCAGAGGACTCAGGACCTCTTCCAGCACAGCACAGAAATGATCTCTGGGGCCTAAGGAAGCAAGGGGAGGGCCACAGAGGGGGCCCTGGAGCCAGGAAAGGGCATGGAGGTAGTGTGGCCTGTTGGGCTGGTGGCACCACGATTTCTGCCAGGCCCTGCCCCAGAGCCCCGCGGAGCCAGGGCTGTCCCTCTACTGCCTGCCCCAGATGGTTTCCAGAGAAGGCGCTGTTGCCATGGGAACACTCCTCCAATTACTCCACTTTGCAGAAAATCACTTTACAGCCAACTTGGCTAGAACGTGTCCTTTCTACAGAGCAAAAATCGCATCTTGGTTTTTGACCTCACCCACGACCAAATATTTGAGTGAAGAAGTGGTCGGGAGACTCAGGCCACAAGAGAGATGGTCATCCAGCTGGAGCTGGCAGGAGAGACACAAGCCCTGTAATAAACCGCAGGTGGGCTCCCGATACCTGCAAGTTGACAGATGAGTAGGAACCTCCCTGAGGGACGCAGGGACAGCAGGGGTGGGGAAGGATTGAGGTTGATTGATTCCACTCAACCAGTAGCCCTGAGGGCCAGGCTCTGCTCCACACTAGGAAAGCAGAGATGCTTCCAGCACCACTTTCTGCCTCTGTGGGGAGGCTCAGAATCCAAGGGGGAGTGGACACTGGTGAACAGATGGATAGCAATAACTGACAAGGACGAAGATAGAATATGATGTAGGTAGTAAGAAGTAGCTCAAGGGAGGAGAGAAAATGAAGGAGGGTGACTTGGGGGCTGGGTTTTGACATATGAATAGGAGTTTGCCAAGTAGACAAAGGGTGAGGGAGGGTGCTCTGGGCGAAGGAAACAGGTAAGGAATGGAGTCATGGAACAACAAAGCACATTATGAGAACAACAGGTTGTTGAGTAGTGTCCCAGCATAAAACACCAGAGGGAGAGGCAGGATCGTCAGGCTGGAAGCTGAGCGCGCCCTGCAGAGTCCGGTGTTTGGCCTGTATGCAGTGGGAGGAATTCCCATCGGACTGGCATTTGACAAAGGTAGGCAGGACAGAGAGCAGGAAGGAAGGGCAGAAGACCAGCCAGGAGGCAAGAGGCAAAGAAGCCTGCACCAGAGCCAGTGTCACGCAAAAGCAGCAGGAAGAGAGGATCAGCAGGCCTGGGACTGGGGGCGGTGGAGGGCCAGGGCTGGGAATGGGAAGGCCCTGCCAGTTCTCAGCCTTGGGAGACAAAGTTTAGAGATGATTTAAACCAAAAGAGGGACAGAGGAAGGCTTGGTCTGTCCCCACATGAGGCAGATTGAGTCTGAGGAGGAGGGGCCCAGGGAGGATCAAGGAGGTCAGCAGTGTCAAGCGCTACTGAGCCAGACTGCCTGAGTTCCAACCCCAGCACTGCAGAATACTAGCTGTGTGGCCTTAGGCAAATTACTGAACCTCTCTGAGGCGGTTTCATCTTCTGTAAAATAGCCCCCACCTCACTGGGTCCTTATGAGCATTCACTGAGGCCCATGTGAAAGGCACATAGCCCAGGATGGGAGCTGATACAAGCTCTTAAAGCCCAGACTCCAAGACCAGGGTCCTTCTGCAGCCTTCACGGCATGTGGCCCCTGAGAGGCTCAGTAAAATGCATTGTGTGCAGGGCCACACTTTTCCAGGCCTGTAAGCCTGCCTGGTACCCTCCAGAGTGAAGACCACCTTGTCCGGCTGCCCCTCCTCCCCATAACTCACCTGGCCATGCTAGGCACAGCAGAGTGAAGATACATTTCACAAGCAAGTGAGACCCGTTACACCTAGAAATGTATGGAACGCTGGGCCGGGCGCGGAGGCTCACACCTGTAATCCCAGCACTTTGGGAGGCCAAGGCAGGTGGATCACAAGGTCAGGAGCCCAAGACCAGCCTGGCCAAGATGGTGAAACCCCATCTCTGCTAAAAAAAAATACAAAAAAATTAGCTAGGCGTGGTGGTGGGCACCTGTAATCCCAGCTACTGGAGAGGCTGAGGCAGAGAATTGCTTGAACCTGGGATATGGAGGTTGCAGTGAGCTGAGATCATGCCACTGCACTCCAGCCTGGGCAACAGAGCAAGACTCCCACCTCAGAAAGAAAGAAAGAGAGAGAACGAGAGAGAGAGAGAGAGAGAGAGAGAGAGAGAAAGGAAGGAAGGAAGGAAGGAAGGAAGGAAGGAAGGAAGGAAGGAAGGAAGGAAGGAAGGAAGGAAGGAAGGAAGGAAGACGTGGCATACTGTATCACATGGAAAATGGCAATGCCTGAAATTCCAGGCTCCCTCCAGCTCCCCTCTGAATACACATCCTCCAGGCACATCTCAGAAGCACAAGGGTAAGAAGAAGGGCCTGGTTCCCCGACGCCTGCCTGAATTCAGGGTTGCTTGTCTGATTTCAGACTGGCAGCTATCTATTCAACCATGTCTACCCTGCTTCCCTGGGGGTGGGAAGGACTCATTCCCTTACATGACTTGTTTCACCTTTAGGAATCAGCGGACAGTTGGACATGGCAAGGAAATCCTCCCGCCACTCAGCTCAAAACAGAAGATGCTCCCGATGGCCCCGCAGGGATCTCCTGTTCCTCACCCCTTCTGGTGTGTGTGGAATCAACAGCCTGATGAGGTTAAGGAGCAAGCCAGGATCCGCTCAGCCCAGGAAGAAGGAAAGGCTTTCAAAAGCCATGAGTCCAACTCACTTAGCTGCTCTTCGGTGAAGGGCAAGCCCGTGGTTCCCTGCATGCACAGCGGCACACCCGGCCTGCATGCTCCTCCCTGCTCCTCCTGAGATGCTGCAGGCTGTGCAGATGTGAGCACTTTGTCCCCCCTCACTTGTGTCATCTCGGGCACTCCCTGCAAGAGGCCTGCTCTGCCTCTGAGTTCCTAGTCTCCAGGGCCTGCCTTAGTTACTTTGCATGTGTTGATTGGACATTAATTCCAAGCAGGGTATTCTACCGACCTGGGTGGTGCTGCTTTTTGTGGAACAGGGGCGTTCTTTGCCAGCTTGCCCCCTCTGTGGACCTTGTGTGCATGTGGGTGGCTGTGTTCAGCGGACGAGCTGCTGGCACTTGGGATGGGACAGTCCATCTCCTACCTCCTGGCCGCGTCTTGGAGAAGTCTGAGGAGATGACTTCCCTGGACAATACACACCTCTCCGCCAGATGTGCTGTGGGCCCTTCACCCACAAAGTCATTGGGAGGTAGCTCTGGCATGAGAGTTTTTCACCAACTCTGAGCCCCTCAAAGATGCTCACCTGGCTCAAGCCACTTCCACCTCCATCTTCCAGTGCCTAGCACAGTGCCAGGCATGTAGGAGATGCTTGGTAAATGTGTGTTCATTCATTCATTCATTCATTCATTCATATCTCTAAGATGGTCTCATTTTCCCTAGTGGCCAGCATTCCTCCACAAGAGACCGGGAACCTGGCATGTCTGTGTAAGGAGGCCCTCCGTGCAGGGCTGGTGGGGCCACGTGGCCACTGAACAACAAAACAGAAGAAGCCGGCCAGGGGGACTGGGCAGCAGCATGTCTGGGGGCCAGGGAGCATGAGCACCAGTGGGCAGCTCCACCAAGCCTGGCTGCTGACCACAGAGAGAGGACCGGGGGAGTCCAGGCATAAAGGCCAAGGTGTGACCTTGAACCCCAAAGGAGCGGAGGAGACTGAAGCAGCAGAACTCTGGTTGGGGCGGACAGCCCAAAGGCCATACTGCAGAGCAGTGGTCAACGCTGGAGGAGCATTTGAATGGCACTCCTTCAGGTAGCTCCCCCACCCTGTCACCCCTCCCCATTACCACCCCACTCTGGAAGCAGAGGCTGCCTTCCACAAGCCAGGGATTCCTAGACCCCCAGGGCATCTGGGATCATCTCTATGCATCTTGTCCCCTCCCCGCCCATTGGTATCTCCTCCCTTCCCCCTTTCTCCCACCATTTCCCAGGACAAGGACCTCACTGCTGACTCTTGGGAACCTTCATTGTTGCCATCTAGGGACTCCACAGTCTCAGACACCCACATACACACACACATACACCCCTCTATCCTAGACCATGCAGTGGTGTCCTTGAGAGGCATCTCAGAGCAGGGCACGATCATGAGCTTGGGGGCTTAACAGACCTGGGTTGGAAAACCAGCACTCACATCTATGTGGCCTTGAACAAGCCACCCTCCCAGGCCTGAGGTTTGCTCCTCTATTCTGAGGAAGGGATGATACTGTCCCCACCCCCAGAACTGCTGGGAAGGAGAGCCATGGGATGACATGCAGACAGCACCTGAGACAGAGCATCCCCCTCCTCTCCACTGCCCCCTGCCCCACCCTGCTCTGTGGGTGAAGTGTTCACATCCTCCGCACCCAAAACTGGAACATGGGGTTTGACAAAGGATTTCTGGGCTCTTGCTAGATACATAAGGGGGTTTGAAGGATAACACCTGAATGTCAAAATAGCAGGAAATTTACCTCCTGCAGGTGGAGCTGACTTTGGAAACAGGCCTGCTCTGGGACTCAAAGCTGAGTCTCCCACACAGACACAAGGGTTGGGCCTGCCTGACCCCAGATGTCCAGCCTTCCCTCACCTGCTACCTCGGCCATTACCCAGAGGCCTGGGTTACAGTGTGCCCACCCCTGTCCTTGATGCAGCAAGGACTGATGGTCCCTGGCTCAGCCTGGAGCTGGTGCCAAGAGCAGCCCGCCAGGCAGAGAGAGAGAACTGAGTCCACCCCTACCCGGGAGGGAAATGATACAAATCAGAGGCGCATCAGATCCTCCCCAGCCCCAGCATCACTGCAGGTGGAGACAGACACAACAGGTGCCTGGGCTTCCACTAAAAATCACCCTATTGGGAAAAAAAAAAAAAGAGGAAAGATGTCCATAATGGAAAACCATGACTCCATTTTTGTTTGTTTGTTAAGGCAAAGCTCTCAGCTCTGCGGAACAATCCCAGCTTCCTTGTGATTTAATCAAAAGGTGGGGCATTTGGTCCACCCTAAAGGGCCAGGCATCATTTTCCGGATGTCTGTTCCGTTGGAAGGAGACTGAATCTCTTCCTTTCTAAAACAATAAAAAGGTGGATAATTAGCATGTAACGGTTAATGGGTAATTTTACAGGGGTGAGCTGAGTTCATAACATCATTCTGAATATATTTGCATTTAACTGAACTCCTTTTTCCTCTCTCTCTTCTGTGACTTTTTTGTTGTCACTGTAATTATTTTAATTGAGATCTTCCCCTAATGAAAACAAAGAACAATGTCTGCGGGAGGCTTCTGAGCGGCTGTGAGCTCAGGGTGCCCAGGGCCCCTCACTCAGCCTCCAGAGGCTTCTGCCCTCCCCACCTGCTCTCTTACAAGGCTCCACTGACAACAGGAACAGTCAGGGAGGCTTTTCGTATGCATGTGTGCCTGTGTGTGTGAGGGCATGCGGGTGCACACGTGTGTATGTGTGCTTGTGTGTGTGCATATATATGCATGTGGGGTGTGCATGTGTTCATGGGGTGCATGTATGTATGTGTATGTGTGTGTCCATGTGTGCATGTATATGCATGTGTGTGTGCATGTTTGTGTGTGCATGTATGTGTATGTGTGTCCACTTGTACATGTATATGCATGTGGGTGTGCAAGTGTTCATGTGTGCATGCATGTGTGTATGTGTGCATCCAAGTGTGCATGCGTATGCATGTGGGATGTGCTTGTGTTCATGTGTGTGTCCGTGTGTGCATGCATGTGTCTGTGTGACCATGTATATGCATGCGGTGATGTGCATGCATGTGTGCACATGTGTATATGCATGTGGAGTATTGTGTTCATGTGCGCATGTGTGTGCGCCCATGTGTGTGCATGTATATACATGCAGAATGTGCATGTGTCTGTGTGTGCACACAGGAATGTACGTGTGTGTGCTTTTGTGTGTGCATCTGCCTTCCTCCATTCCTTCCCCACCAGTTCCAGGACAGAGTCTTGCTATGTTGTACAGGCTGGACAGTGCAGTGGCTGTTCAAAGTGGCTGTTCACAGGTCACTGCAGCCCTGATCTCCTTGTCTCAAGTGATCCTCCTGCCTCAGCCTCCAAGTAGCTGGGACCACAGGTGCCCACTACCACGCCAGCTTCTGTGCAGACATGCAAAGGCACAACGTGAACATTCAGGAAGCTCAGAGAAAGCCTGTGGTCCCCAGCAAGGGGAGCTCAAAGCGAGCTCCTAGGGACAAGTTCAGCAAGGAGCGAGCTTCAGGCTGTCCATCACGTGTTAATCACCTTGGCTTTGGGGTCCTAGATGTCCCAAACACAGACATGCCTCCTCACAGAAGCCCCTGTCCCAGCACAGAGGGGCTACCCTCGTTTCCCCAACCCCCTGTCCCTCCACGTGGTCCCCAGGACCATTGCTCAGGAAGGCCAGTCCCTGGGAAGGAACAGTAACCTTCCCAGAATGAAAGCCATGGTCTAGGCCACAAAAAGGCCATTTGTGAAGCCAACAGGGCAGCAGACCCTGGAAGACCCATCCCTGGAAGTCCTAGTCAGGAGAGGCCCCTGCCCCACCCCCTCGGCCCAGCCCAGCAGGGCACCTCTCCCAGAGCCGGTCCCTTCTTCCTCTGCCCCAATAATAAACCTTTCTTCCAGGAGTGCTGAGCGGCTGGGGGACAGGCAGAGGAAACTCCACCCTGATTTTTCATTGTTTTTACAGAAAAGTTAGTTTCTGCCAAAAGGAAAAAATTAAAATGGGAACAGCCTTCCCCACCCCTGGGGAATTGTTATTCTCTTCATTAAACCTCTGGCCTGGCCTGGCCCGCCACCGATGCTGGGCCTGGCAGGTCCTCTCTCCGCCTTGGCTGAAGAAGGCCTTCCTGCTTCCTGCTCAGAAGGCCCAGGCCTTGTTGGAATTTGAATCCAAAGCAAAAGAGGCAGGACCAGTTGGCCTGGGCGTAAGTAGGAGGGGTGAGGAGAGAGGGCCCAAAAACAGAGACGTGGCCCCTCTGCGGCCACCTCCGGACCCCAGCAAGCTCTCTGGACACACAAGTAGGGTTCTGATTCATAAAAGCTGTCGCTGAGTCTCTGCAGCCCCCGAGGCTCCATCAGTCCTGAAGTTTATCCTCCTTCCCTCTCCTTGGAGAAATCCCCAGACCCTGCGATCCCAGCCCTCTCGGGCTCACCATGAAAGTCGCTGAGCTGTGGGCGGTCTGTTTTCCCTTTCCGGCCTCCTCTGAGTCACAGCGCTGGGAGGAGGGGGAAGCTGCTCTTGGAGATGGGCCCTCTTCTCCCCTCCTTGGACGGCTGGGGGTAACTAGCTTTTGATCCCCCGCCCGGCCCTTGGCTGGATGGCTGCACCCTGCTGAGCCCAGGCCAATGCCCCTTCCCAGCCCGACCCATCTCGGCACATCCTGGCTCTCTGCCTGCCTGTCCTAGGCAGGTGGTGTCTTCAAGCTTCTGCCTCTGCTATTTGGGGAGCGGGTAGGGTTGGTGCCTGGGCCAATATAAGTTGCAATGCCTGGAAGGAGAGGACAGGAGACGTTCACCACTCCCACCACCTCCAGAGAAATCCAAGGCAGAAGTGAGGCAAAGGCCAGCAGGGCGGTATACAGGGCCGAAGGGGAAGGTGCGGGTGTGAGCACTGCCTGCAGCCCATTTCTCCTCTGGGCTTGCGGACTGCACTCCCCACCGCCAGCGTCTGCGTCTCTTTCTCTGGCCACGAGCGCAGCAGACCAGAAGTGCCAGGGAAGCAACACCTGCCTCCAGCCAAACTGCCCTCAGTCAACGCCCAGCAAGGCTTGGGGCATGAATGTCCAGGTCCCTGAGTCCTGAGGGATGCGCCTCCACCCGCCTCCCAAAGGTCCCGCAGAACCGCGCCGCAGCCGCCTGCAGTGGTAACTGGCTTCACAGCCCACTGTCTCTGTGCAAAGGTCCGTCCCTTCCCCAGCTCATTTCTCACGCCCCAGCCTGTGACCCTGGGATCACCTCCCAAATAAACTACTGCGACTCAAGTACTTGAGCCAGAGTCTGCCTCGGAGGGAATCCAGAATCCGATGGGAGGGGAGGTGAGGCTCCAGCCACCTGCTTCCCCATCGTCTTCACTCACATAAAGGGATCCTGCTTCTTTCCTGATGTCCCGCTTCATGGGACTGGATTTATCTTCAAAAGTCCTGATTTGACTCGGATTGAAAACCAGTGTACTCCCCGTGGTTACTGAAGGCTCTGTGGGTGTTTGTTTTGTTGAAGGGAATTGGCTCATCTGAGTCAGCTGTGCGCCACGCTCCCCCACCCCACCCCACCCCTGCCCCCGGGCTGCTGATTCAGTCTCCGCGTGATGGTTTACTTTAAGCGTCAATTTGACCTGGGCTAAGGGGTGCCGGGCATTATTTCTGGGAGAGTGTGTGAGGATGTTTCCAGGAGATTCGCATTCGAATCGGTCAAGATCTGCCCTTGCCGAGATGGATGGGCATCAGCCAATCCATCGGGAACCAGCAGAACACAAAGGCAGGGGAAGAGTGAATTTTCTTTGCACAGCCACCTTCTCCCACCTGCGGACCCTGGAGCTTCTCCTGGGCCTATCCCAGCACCCGACCACTGCCCCTTCTCGTTCTCAGGTCTCCGGAGCCAGGCTGAGTTACAATGCAGGCTTTCCTGGACCTCCAGCTTGCAGACACCATTTCCTGGGACTTCCCAGCCTCCAGCATCGTGTGAGCTGATCCCCATCATAAGTTTTCTCTTGCATATTTTTATAGATCCTATTGGTTCTGTTTCTCTGGAAAACCCCGACTAATACACTTGGGCTCCATTACTGAAAGTATTGTCTCCTTAAGAAGCGACATGAGAATAACCTTCTCCACTCCCGCCTGACACCCTCTAGCCCGGGGGTCCGAGCCCTGGGGGACCATCGGACATTGAAGCTTCAGCAGGAGCCAAGGGTGGGTGAGCAAGTGAAACTTCATTTGTATTTACAGCTGCTCCTGATCAGTCGCAAAGTGCTCTGAGCTCCACCTCTTGTCAGATCAGCTGTGCATTAGATGCTCACAGGCGCACAAACCCTTTTGTGAACTGCACATGTGAGGGATCTAGGTTGTACGCTCCTTATGAAAATCTAATGCCTGATGATCTGTCACTGTCTCCCGTCACCCCCCAAGGGGGCCATCGAGTTGCCGGAAGACAAGCTCAGGGTTCGCATTGATTCAACATGATGGTGAGTTGTAGAGTTATCTCATCCTATATTACAGTGCCATGATAATAGAAATAAAGTGCAGGAGTGATGCGTTTGAATCATCCTGAAACTACCCACTGCCCCTAGTCCACGGAAAAATTGTCTTCCACAAAATCGATCTCTGGGGCCAAAAGGTTGAGGACCACTGCTCTAGCATATTATTTAGTTTTTGGTAAAGAGGGACAGGGGAGCAGAGAGTAAATCATGTTACAGTGAACTAACCAGGAAGGTAAGGGTTGAAATCAGGCTCCTTGGAAAATGATTAAGACTGGAGAAAACAAACTCAGGAGGGATAAAAGCCTCTCTTCAAGAATGCTAGAGGCTGCCCTGCTACAAAGAAAACAGATGCACAGGGGGTCAGCGCAGTGGCTCACGCCTGTATTTTCAGCACTTTGGGAGGCTGAGGTGGGTGGATCATGAGGTCAGGAGTTCAAGACCAGCCTGACCAACATGGTAAAACACTGTCTCTACTAAAAATACAAAAATTAGCCAGGCATGGAGGCAGGCATCTGTAATCCCAGCTACTCAGGAGGCTGAGGCAGGAGAATTGTTTGAGCCTGGGAGGTGGAGGGAGCCAAGACTGCACCACTACACTCCAGCCCAGAAGACAGAGCAAGACAAGAAAGAAAGAAAAGAAGGAAGGAAGGAAGGAAGGAAGGAAGGAAGGAAGGAAGGAAGGAAGGAAGGAAGGAAGGAAGGAAGGAAGGAAGGAAGGAAGGAAGGAAGGAAGGAAGGAAGGAAGGAAGGAAGG
>CM052652.1:30375065-30406271 GCA_028533165.1 Leontopithecus rosalia | reverse complement strand
GAAAGACAGAAAAGAAAAGAAAAAAGAAAAGAAAAGAGAAATGCACTCTGTGAGCCTTGTCTTAGCCCATCTGTGCTTCTGTAACAAAACACCTTAGACCATTCTTACAATTCTGGAGGCGGGGAAGTCAAGATCAAGACACAGCATTGGTGTCTGGTGAGGGCTGCTCTGTCTCTCACTCCAAGTGGCCACATCCTCCTTGGTGCTGCGTCCTCACATGGCAGAAGGTAGAAGGGCAAGAGGGCACTCCCTTCAATCTCGGGACCTTTTATAACAGTGCCGATGCCATGCATGAAGGTGGGGCCCTCACGATTTAATCACCTCCTAAAGGACACACCTCTTAATTGTCTTGCACTAGGATTAAGTACCAACGGAATTCTAGTGGGATGTCATCATTCAGACCACAGCAGGCATGAGGGATAGAATTAAGACGAGTGAGTGAGAGCTCCAGAAATACGGATTCTCAGTCTCATGGCTGCCTCAAGACGCCATCAGCTGCTGTGGGCAGGTTACTGAGGTCCCCATCACAGGAGGCATTCAAGTATTGGAAAACCAGTTGTGGAGAATGGCACAAGAGGACTCAAGTACAAGACCAGGACTTTGGGGTTTCCTCTGGCAGGTTTCAATTTGGCCCCGAGGGTAAGCTGATGAATTACTATCTCTTTGATCTGACATATGATAATACTCACTAAACATTGATTCAGATGGGAGGCTGAGCCCTGCCTGGGAGAAAGAGCAGAAATCGGTGTGGGAAGGAGTGTGGTGGGAATGGCAGCAGCCTCAGCCTCTCCATGCTCATCAGGTAATCAGACCCTCCCCCACAGAAGGCAGCTCACCCATGAGGTTGTTCCCCTACCTCGATCTCTGGGGAATCCTAGCCCCCAGCATCCCCTGCCCCCATAATCCCAGCAGCTAATGGAAAAAAATCTTTCTCCTACAAACAATGCTGTCCCAGAGAGTCTGGGATCTAGCATGTTCTGCCTTTTCTTGCACTTTGAGATCAGTCTAATGCCCCAGGGATGCTATAGTGCCCCTGACTCTGAAGTCAGAGGACCTTTGGCTGCCTGTCACTCAACCATATCTGGAGCTGGCTGAGCTCATTAGTCCAGACAGCGCTCCCGACCTCCCTCCCTGGGTGACTCCAAGGCTGCATCCTGTTCTCAGGAGGCATCTTCCCCCGCCAGAACCTCCAAGCAAACCCCGAGGTTCTTTTGGAGGATGCTGCAGGGTGGTCACGCTTCTGAGATGACTCTGAGGCCCCTCCCAGACCTGAGACCCCATGAGGCTTTCCTGCTGTGGCCTCTGGAATGCCAGGGAAAGAAAGCCAATGCTCAGGGCTCCTCAGCTCCCCCGTGTCCCTGGTAGAAGGGAAGCTGCCCTGACTCCCGCTGACTGCAGCAGTCCTCCTGGCTGCTGAGTGACTCACCAGCATCAGCGTCAGCAGAGCTGGCTGGCTTAGCTCCTCCCACGCTTGCCCCGAAAATGCCTTCACCCCACTGGGAGAAGGCTTCTTGGAGCAAATAAGAATTAAGTAGCAGTTGCTCTTGGCCTCTCTAAGGCAGGGGGACAAAAGAGACCAGGCTGACCAGAGGCAAAACCACGGAGCAGGTGAAGAGTGGTACTGGTCCCCTCTCTTATACCAGCCTCTCCCACCTTCTTGCCATCCAAAGCAACCCCATTCTCAAATGCCTCTTTGAGCTCCTTACCCCAATCAGCCCTTCCTCCCACAGGGGCTGCGTGCCCCCGATACCTCCCTCAGTCCTTTCCTCCCCTAGCCCCATTTCTTCATTGCCCCCCTTAACTGGAGGCCTGGAGGAAGGCAAGTGTGTCAGGGAAAATAGTGGAAGACCTTGGAAAAGGCAGAAAAGATTAATGGGTTTCTCTCTAGCATACCTTTTCAGGTTATCTTCATTTCTCATTGTCTTGGAGCGATTCTGTGACTCTGCAAGTTGTAGAAAACTCATAATCATGCAAATGGCCCTTGTCCACAGAAGCACAGATGAAATGTGTCCGGTGGAATGCGGTTGAATGCAGCGGAGTACCGCACAGAATGCAGTCGACTGTGGCCCTGTGGATATCGACCAGTTTTGCATGTTTGCAAGTTGACTTCAGCCTTCCTTACTGCCTGCATATGGGAGGTTCTTTGAACCAGCTGTAACGCTGCACTGGTACCTTCCTTAATTAACAAGTTCAGTGAAGTCATTGGCACATATTCCTTTTATGTTTGTATGAGACTCATGATCTTATCTTTTATCAAAATTATCCTCTGGGTGTGGTGGCTCACATCTGTAATTCTGGCACTTTGAGAGGCTGAAGCAGGAGGATCTCCTCAGCCCAGAAGCTAGGGAGCAGCCTGGGCAACATAGCAAGACTCCACCTCTACAAAACATAAAAAAAAAAATTAAAGGCCGGGCGCGGTGGCTCAAGCCTGTAATCCCAGCACTTTGGGAGGCCGAGGCGGGTGGATTACGAGGTCAACAGATCGAGATCATCCTGGTCAGCATGGTGAAACCCCGTCTCTACCGAAAATTACAAAAAATAGCTGGGCACAGTGGCGCGTGCCTGTAATCCCAGCTACTCAGGAGGCTGAGGCAGGAGAATTGCCTGAACCCATGAGGCAGAGGTTGCGGTGAGCCGAGATCGCGCCATTGCACTCCAGCCTGGGTAACAAGAGCGAAACTCCGTCGCAAAAAAAAAAAAAAAAAAAAAAAAAAATTAGCCAGGCATGGTGGTAGGTACCTATAGTATCAGCTACTTGGGAGGCTGAGGCAGGAGGATTGCTTGAGCCCGGAAGTTTGAGGCTGCAGTGAGCTGTGACTCCAACACTGCATTCCAGCCTGGACCACAGAGTGAGACCCTCTCTCAAAAAAAAAAAATCTTTCTTGAGACAGAGTCTTACACTGTCACCCAGGCTGGAGTGTAATGGCATGATCTCTGTTCACTGCAACCTCCACCTCCTGAGTTCAAGCAATTCTTGTGCCTCAGCCTCCTGAGTAGCTGGGATTACAGGTGCCCGCCACCATGCCTGGCTAATTTTTTGTATTTTTAGTAGAGACAGGGTTGGCCGGGCTGGTCTTGAGCTCCTGACCTCATGATCCACCCGCCTCAGCCTCCCAAAGTGCTGGGATTACAGGCACGAGCCACCACACTTGGTAAAAAAAAAAAAAAAAAAAAAAAACTTTTCACAACATTTAAAAATTATCCTTTAGCAAAGGATAATTGGTGGCCTTTCAAGCTCTGTGGGTAAGAGCTGGAGGGTGGAGCATTTAAGGGTTTCTGTATTTGTAATGTCCATCAGGAGAGGGGAGGGAGAGGGGGCAGCTGTCCCTGTCTACCCCCGACCCTCCATTCTCCTCCAGTCCCCTTCTGGCCTTGCTCGTTTTTCGTTGAGGCTGACTCAGAAGTTCCCAGGACTTGGCTGGGCGTGGTGACTCATGCCTGTAATCTCAGCACTTTGGAAGGCTGAGGCAGGAAGATTACTCGAGGTCAGGAGTTCGAGAGCAGCCTGGCCAACATGGTGAAACCCCACCTTTATGAAAAATACAAAAAAAAAAAAAAGGTTCCCAGGACTCTGCCTCTAATAACTGTCCCAGGCACCACCACCTCCATCTCTGCAATCGCTGAGTGACATTAAGGTTGTGCTACAATTGCAGTCACTTTTCCCTTGAAATGACTCACAGCACTTAACAACAAGCATTAGGGGATTACGTGTCCCACACATGCCTTTGGGGTCACATTCAAACCGTAGCTGGGGTGATAGCTAAAGGGCACAAAGGCTTGGGTTTTTTTCCAAAGTGATGAAATGCTCTAACGTTGACTTAAGTGATGATTGCAGATATCTGTGAATATGCCAAAAATCATATGCCAAAAACTTGCAATGGGCGAGTCACGTAGTGGCTTCATCTGCCAGGGTTACTATCACAGAATACAGCAGACTGGGGGCTTCAACAACAGAAATGTGTTTCCTCACAGTTCTGGAGGCTGGAAGTCTAGGGTCAGGCAGCAGGCTTGGTCTCTTCTTCTGGTTTTTTGAGACAGGGTCTCACTCTGTCTCACTGGCAGTGGTACCACCACGGCTCACCGTAGCCTCCTCCCCCACAGGCTCAAGCGATTCTCCCACCTCAGCCCCCGAGTAGTTGGGACTACAGATGTGTGCCACCACAGCTGGCTAATTTTTGTATTTTTTGTAGAGATAGGGTTTTACCATATTGCCCAGGCTGGTCTTGAACTCCTAGGCTCAGGCTGTCTTCCCACTTCAGCCTCTCAAATTACTGAGATTATAGGCATGAGCCACTGTGCCCAGCCCACAGCGTTGGTTTCTTCTGAGGCCTCTGGCCTTGAGTTGCAGACGTCTGCCTTCTCCTGGTGCCTGCTGTCACGTGGACCTTCCCCGGTGTGTGTGCATCTGTGCTGTTTCTCTGAGTCCAAATCTCCTCTTAGGAAGACATCAATCTTTTTTTTTTTTTGATACTGAGTTTTGATCTTGTCGCCCAGGCTGCAGTGCAATGGCATGATCTTGGCTCACTGCAAATTCCGCCTCCGGGTTCAAGCAATTCTCCTGCCTCAGCCTCCCAAGTAGCTGGGATTATAGGCATGCGCCACCACACACGGCTAATTTTGTATTTTTAGTAGAAACGGGGTTTCTCCAAGTTGGTCAGGCTGGTCTTGAACTCCTGACCTCAGGTGATTCACCCACCTCGGCCTCCCAAAGCGCTGGGATTACAGGTGTGAGCCACCGCGCCCGGCCAGAAGACATCAATCTTACTAGATTGGCACCACCCAACGGCCTCAATTTAACTTAATCACCTCTTTAACGGTCCTATTTCCAAATAAGGCCACATTTGGAGATACTGGGGATGAGGCCTCAACATGAACGGAAGGACACAATTTAGGCCATATGAATTATAGCTCAATAAAACCGTGTTTTAGAAAATGAGTGAAGGATCCCCACAGCTTTTGCCAAAGGCTCTTACTCCTTTCCAAGGGAGGCCACTGTTTAACTTCCTCCCACATTTCTCCAGAATCAAAGGTGACTGTCCCAGCTTCGCCTAACCTCAAATGGGCAGGCCAGGCCACAGGCAGGGGTGGTGACTTGGAGTCTAGGAGGCCGGGCTTGCATCTGGCTGGACAGGTGGCCTCTATGGGCCTGAATCGTCTCTAGGAGCCTCAGCCCCTGCAAGGGGTCAGGTGTCCCTCCAAACATCCACGAGGAAATCTAAGCTGGCTCCCCAGCATGTACCAGGCTCTGCTAGCGGAGGGACAAGGAGAGGCGATTGAAGGCGAGGCCCCACAAGGTAACCTGTGCCCTGCCTTCATGGGTTCACCAAGGTGAGTGTTGGCACCCATGTCAGGCAGCTCGTAGCCTGGTCAGGACCGGCCCCCTCAAACCTGAACCCAGGCCTGAGGGTGGATGGGAAAACTGTGGGGACTGGAGACGGAGCTCCCTCATCTACTCTCTCCTCCAGCACCCCAAGGGCTCCACACAGATGACCTGAACACAGAACAAACGGGGCTCCCCATAGCGGCCGCCAGCAGTGGGTGTCTGAAGCAGGATCAGGAGGGCCACTCCCTCCCCCAAGGCACACCGCCCACCAGGCTGCCTGTCGGAGCCTGCAGCCCCTGCCGATGCATTGGAAGAGCGATGCTGCCAAGATTCGGGCTGTCTCCCCTCCTGTTGTGAATCGCTCTCCTGTGCACTCCTGGCAGGCCTGGCACCCTCAAAGCACTCTGCGGATATTAACTAATTAGCGTAAACATGGCAGTGCAGAGATGACCTGTTAGGAGGCTGTTGATGGTATCAGATCATTAAAGGTGCTGAAAGCCTCCCCAATGTCTCTTCTGGGACTCAGCTCCCGCTTTTCTCCCTGCACGGCTGGTCTCATGGCCTGGAGAAGCATAATGAGGTCAGAGGCTTGTGAATTCATACGGGGTGAGAAAACACAGCGCTTGCTGCCTCTGCCAGTTAACCCAAGGAATCTGTCTGTGGCCATGTCTGCTCAAGAGGAAATCTTGGCCCGGACTACAGGAGGCGGGAGGTTTGGATTCGCATGTGACCAAGGGATCTGGGACTCCCAGTGTCCACGTGTCAGTGCTCACGAGTGCCAAGGAGGGCCCTAAAAGAAGAGCCGTGCAGTGGGGAGGGTCCCAGAAGCCGGGGGCGGGCTGCTGGGCCCTGCTGGCATGCTGACAGACTCCCTGATCTCTGGAAAGTCACTTCATTCACTCCTTCAATACACTCTCCAAAGCATTAAAAACACAGATATCTGCGTTCTTGTCTCATCTGCAAACCACAACACTCTTGCCTTCTAAATGTATCCAGAATCGGCCACTTCTTAACTTCCCAAATGTCATCATGCAATGATGCAGTAGCCTCCTAACAGCTCCCCACGCTGCCCGCAGCCCCTGTCCCCACAGCGTCTGCACACATCGCGTGTCAACACAGCAGCCTCTGGCTCAGAAAACCCCCTCGGCCTCCATCCTCGTCAGAGGACGCTCAGGACGCTCACCACTCCCTTCTCTCACTCCCACTGGCCTTCTTTGCTTCCTCCACTGTGCCCAGCACATTCCATGTTAGGGCTGTGACTCCTGCCGTTCAGCTGTGCCTCGAGCCCTCTTCCCCCAGAAACCACTCGGCTTGCTTCTTCACCTTCCCCACGAGGTCTTCCCTGTCCACACCGTCTAAAACAGCGAACAGCAAACGTTTTCTAGAAAGGGCCAAGTGGTAAACATTTTCCAGCTCTGCAAGCCAGATAGTCTCTACAGCAACTCTTCAACTCAAAAGCGGTCCTAGGCCACACATGCACGGAGGAACAGCGCTGTATTCCAATAAAACTTTATAAACACTGGCTACCGTGGGCTGATTGGCCCAAGGGGACATTGTTTGTCAACAGCTGACCTAAAAGAACAACTCCCTATTGTCTCCTCTCTCCTCAGCTTAATTGTTCTTGGTGGCACACATCGCCGTGTGATATGTAGATGATTGTCTACCCCTCTGTCACCTGCCTCTGCCACTGGGACATCAGCTTCACAAGAACAAGGACTCTGTCTATTTTACTTATAGCTGTATCTCTAAATCCTCAGACAGTGTCTGGCATGCAGTCGGCACTCGTATTAAAAATAAACACAAGCCACACATTACATGTCAGGGAGAAGGCCACTCGCTGGCTTCAACAAAGATTTGGATTCTGTAATCACATCTTTTCAGTGTAGGTTTCTCTAAGGAGCAAACAGGAAGAACAGGTATGAGTAGCAAGACCTTCAGACCAGCCCAGTGCCTGGAGACTTCAGACTCCAACGAAAAGCTCTGTCTGCGCCTTGTTTGGAAAGGAAACTCTCCAAGTCTCTGAGCCTCATCATCAACCAGCAGGAATGCTTGTGACAGTTCATAACAAATAATAACAATTTTTTACCACTGTGGGCTTCCTAAGAGGCAGTTATACTGGCTCGTTTGGCTTGCACTTACTTGTTAGTGCCTAAGTTCTATATTTTACCAACGAGGTACACAAAGCTCAGATAGCCTTGCCCGAGGTCACACCAGGAGGAAGCAGCTGGAGCCAGCCCCGAATCCAGGCTTCCAGCTTCCACCACAGCACTGCTCTGACATATCCTCCCTACAGGCCAGCCGCCTGTTTCTCCAATGCATAAACCAGTGCTAGGGCGACATCACTTAACAGACGTTCACTGAGTCCCTCTCTTCAGCGAGAAACTGAACTAAGCGCGATGCAGGAGATAAAGATACTCAAGTAAGTTCTGGTTAAAGAGATGCCACAGGAGCGCCAGTCTGACCTTCCAATGCATGAGTCTCCTTTACAGCATCACCTGCTGGTTAGCTATTGTTGTAAACCAAAATCGCCACAAACTTGGCAGCTTCAAACAACACACATTCGTTATCTCATCGTTTCTATGGGTCAGGAGTCTGGGTGTGGCTTAGCTGAGCCCTCTGCTTTAGGGTCTCATCTAAAAGCTACAGCCAAGATCAGGGCTCCAGGCTTATCTGAAGCTCAACCGGGGAAGGATCTGCTTCCCAGCTCATATGGACGGTGGCGGCATTCAGTTGCTTGTGGCCTGTTGAATGGAAAGCCTCGTTTTCTTGCTGGCTGTTGGCCAGAGGTCACCATCACATCACACTGTTGGACAGCTCTTGCTTTGTGGGCCTCCCCAGTGTGGGAGCCAGCAGGAGAGTCTCACAGCAAGACAGATGTCACAATCTTGTGGAATCACGAGACTGACATCCCATTGCTTTGCTATATTCTATTGCACTGTTAAAGGCAAGTTACAGATGCTGCTGGCACTGAAGGGGAGGGAACTGCCTGAGGCCATGGACACTGGCAGGCAGGACTGTAGGGCCAGCATGCACCTCGTCCACCTCATCTGCCCTCAACATCTTCAGAGACACGCTGACCACTACCTCACAAGGCAGCTCATTCCATTCTGATGTCACTTGAATGGTTAGAAAGTTCTTCCTGGCATCAAACCCAAATCCATCTCCCTATGGCTTTTAACCATTGATCCAAGCCCTGCAGTCTGGAGAGTGGCATAGAAAAAATTTAATCTGGGCCGGGCATGGTGGCTAACACCTGTCATCCCAACACTTTGGGAGGCCAAGGCAGGCAGATCAGTCAAGTTCAGGAGTTCAAGACAAGCCTGGCCAACATGGTGAAACCCCATCTCTACTAAAAATACAAAAAATTAGCCTGACGTGATGGCACATGCCTGTAGTCCCAGCTACTCGAGAGGCTGAGATGGGAGAATCGCTTGAACTCAGGAGGCAGAGGTTGCAGTGAGCCAAGATCATGCCACTGCACTCCAGCCTGGGTGACGCAGAGAGACTCCATTTCGAGGAAAAAAAATATTCTAGTCTGGCAGAAGTTGGACTCCAGGAGGGCCGGGATTTGCTGTATCCTCAGAGAGCAGGGTTGCTGGAAAGTTCCACGCACATCGAAGGTATTCCATAACTACGTGCTGAGAGTAGAGAAAAGAGTGTTTCAAGAGGTTGTCTCAGCAGCTTCTTGTCTGCTGTCGAATGCAGAGGTAGCCTTGTCTGGGAACTTGCTTCCCCTGTGTCTTGGGGGACAGACGTTCACAGCCTTCCTCAGGAGCCTGCCACTTTAAGAGGCTCTGTTCCAACCCTGACACTAGAAAGAAACATGACTTGCTCAAGGCCACACAGCTGGTAAACAGCAGGTGCCAGAAGCCAGGCCTCTTAACTCCCAGCATTCCTCTGCCTCTCTGTCTTTGTGTGTGACTGATTGTGAGGCAGAAACACCAGGCAGGCCTGGACCCTGCATCCCGGGAGTTTGCAACTCAAGCCTACTTCCACTACTTTCTGTAAACTGCCTTGATCCTTGGCCTGCAAACTAGATCTGGGATCCTCAAAGCCTGACACAGGTGAGGTGCGGGCCTGTGTGCGCTGCAGCAGGAACCCAGGCACTCATTGCCTGCTGTGACTCAGGATGGCTGTACACCTGCTCTCCTTCTCCCACCAGGAATGACCACACCAGATGTACCTCCTGGGGCGTCGGGGGCCTCCCCAGCACTGAGTGTCCAGCCTAGTTCAGGCTTCAGGCTTCCAATTGCTGGCAGTCAAGTCCATTTGCCCTGGAGCTTCTGCAGAGGCCCCCAGGTCTTCAGCACTCACCTGCAGCTGCAGTACAGGCCCTGCCCCATGGCAAATGCAGTGGGTGCTGAATGGATGATTGAGTGCACAGGATCGGAAGAGCTCAGCTGGGAATCTCAGAGGTGAGGCACAGCCTGCCTGAGCCCAGTGAGAGGAGAGGTGGGGCAACCACAGGGCTTCAGGAGGCCCGGCTGCAACCCTGCCTACAAGCGGGGAGTGCGGGGAAGCTGAGGCTGAGTTCAAAGTTCTTGGGAAACAGGAAGGGCCACAAGGAAAAGCAGGACCCGAAAGCCACTTTTCTGTCTTGGAAACAATTGCGTCACCATTATCTTCAGCACCTTCGTTTCCACTTCCCTGCCTCTAAGGGACCCGCCCACCATCAGCTTTCTCTTCTGTATCGTGGACCTTCAACTTCTCCCTGCCACGGCTGCAATATAAGAAGCATTCAATAAATATTAGTCATGAAATCATCACTGCTGTTCCTACCTCTTCCCCTTCTATATATTAATACATTCAAGGTTCTATCATCTCAGAAAATTAAAACCTCCCAAAATGCTTCCCAAATGTGGTTATTTATTTATTTTTGAGACAGAATTTCATTCTTGTTGCCAAGGCTGGAGTGCGGTGGCATGATCTTGTCACTGCAACCTCTGCCTCCTGGGTTCAAGAGATTCTCCTGCCTCAGCCTCCTGAGTAGCTGGGACTACAGGCACGTGCCATCACACCAAGCTAATTTTTGAATTTTTAGTAGAGACGGGGTTTCACCATGTTGGCGGCCAGGCTGGTCTCCAACTCCTGACCTCGGCTGATTTGCCCGCTTCGGCCTCCCAGAGTGCTGGGATTACAGGTGTGAGCCACCGCACCTGGCCTGCTATCGATGGTTTTTATTTCTGCCTTTGCATTTTTTCACGTCAGAGTTCTCTACCATGCACATGTTTTAAGAGGAGTATAATGAATAAGAGCTGACATTTGCTGAGCAGGCTCTGGCCCCTGCCTTGTGCTAGAAGTTTCCTATGCACCCTATTTGTTCAGCCTCTTGTCAAGCCCGTGTAGGGTTACCAACTACCCCAGATCGCCCAGGACTGAGGGGCTTCCTAGGATGACAGACTTTTATTGCAAAAACTGGGATAATCTCAGACAAACCAGGATGGCTGGCCACCCTTCCATCAAGAAGGCATACTCTGTTCCCCATTTTACAGATGAGAAAACTGAGGTTCAAAGAGGCTTAAAACTCTGCTTCGGGACCGGGCATGGTGGCTCATGCTTGTAATCCCAGCACTTTGGGAGGCCAAGGCAGCAGATCACTTGAGGTCAGGAGTTCAAGACCAGCCTGGCCAACATGGGGAAACCCAGTCTCTACCAAAAATACAAAAATCAGCCCACTGTTGGGGCACATGCCTATAGTCCTGGCTACTCAGGAGGTGGAGGCACGAGAATTGCTTGAACCTGGGCGGCAGAAGTTGCAGTGAGCTGAGTTTGCACTACTGTACTCCAGCTTGGGTGACAGAGTGAGACCCTGTCTCAGAAAAGCAAAACAACAACGACAACAAACATCTGCCTTGGAGTCTGATCAAAAAAAGGGGTAGGCAAAGGACGGAAGTAGACCTTTCTCCGAAGAAGACATACCAGTGGCCAAGAAGCCCACGAAAAGATGCTCACCCACATTAGTCATCAAGGAAATGCAAATCAAAACCACGATGAACTCAAGTGCCGCTTCACACGCTCTGCAACAGCTATAATTTTGTTTTAAAACTGCAACAAGCGTTGGTGAGGTTATAGAGAGATTAGACACTTGCACATTGCTGGTGGAAATGTAAAATGTTTCAGCTGCTGCGGAAAACAATTTGGTGAGTCCTCAAAAAGTTAATCACAAAATTACTATATAATCCACAATTCCACTCCTACGGATAGACCCAGAAAAACCTGAAAATAGATACTCAAACAAATACATGTGCACACACGTTCATAGCAGCATTATTCATGCTGGCCAAAAAGTGGAAACCGCCCAGATGTCCATCCAACAGTGAATGGGCAAATGAATCGGGGTCCATCCATCCACCGGAATGTGATTCCCTGAAGAGAAATGATGCTCTTAGACGGATGAAGCCTGAGAGCCCTGAGAACACAGAGCTCAGTGAGAGAGGCCACAGACCACACACAAAAGCTCCCATTTAACCTGATGGCATTTTTTGTTTTGTTTTGAGGTAGAGTCTTGCTCTGTTGTCCAGGCTAGAGTGCAGTGGCACGATCTCGGCTCACTGCAACCTCTGTCTCCCAAGTTCAAGCCATTCTCCTGCCTCAGCCTCCCAAGTAGCTGGGATTACAGGCATGCATCACCACGCCCAGCTAATTTTTGTATTTTTTTGCAGAGATGGAGTTTCGCCATGTTGGCCAGGCTGGTCTCAAACTCATGACCTCAGGTGATCTGCCAGCCTCAGCCTTAACAAAGTGCTGATTGCATTTTTCTGAATGATTTGGAGGAGACAATACATGGATATGATGCAGATTGCTGGCTGCCAGGGGCTGAGGGAAGAGGACGGAGGAGTGACTGGTGTTGGGTGCGAGGTTTCCTCTTGGGGTGACGCAAAGCTTTGGGAACTTGTAGAGGTAATGGTTGCACGCACTGAATATAAATGCCAGTGAATTGTTCACTGTTAAAAATAGCTTATTTTGAGATGTGAGATTCACCTCCTTTTACCAAAAACAACAAAAACAAAACCTGTGCTTCAGGCCACACAGCTGATGAACACAGAGCCGGCCTCACACTCATCAGCCCACCTTCCCTGACCACTGCAGCCCCATGTCGCTGCTACCCCCATCCCCACCGGCCTCCCCATGCTCTCCAAAGCCTCTCTCTACTTATCCACTCGCCATTTGCTTGTGACTGCGGTCAGGCTTCCTGTGCTGGTCACCCACCCTCTTCCGCTGCGCAAGTCCAGTGAACAGCACTGCGGGGGTATTTGCCATTTTCCCCCAAAATGCTGCAAACTGCCTCCATAAAATGACTCAGAAAAACCCAGGGAGGCCGTGTATGGTGGCTCGAACCTGTAATACCAGCACTTTGGGTGGCCAAAGTAGGTGGATCACTTGAGGTTAGGAGTTCGAGACCAGCCTGGCCAACATGGGAGAACCCCATCTCTACTAAAAACACAAAAATTAGCCGGATGTCGTGTCAGATGCCTGTAATCCCAGGTACTCAGGAGACTGAGGTGGGAGAATCACTTGAATCCCGGAGGTGGAGGTTGCAGTGAGCTGAGATTGTGTCACTGCACTCCAGCTTGGGTGACAGAGCAAGACTCCGTCTTAAAAAGAAAAAAAGAAAAGAAAAGGAAAAGGGAAGGGAAGGGCGGGGAGGGGAGGGGAACCCAGGGAGGACAGGACCCAAGCGGGTCACCTCCTGAGGCAACTGCTTTGCCCCTCTAGGGAGGTCTCAGGGCTCCGTGGGTGCCTCTGTGGATGTGGATGGACGCTTGGCTCGGTTTTGGGTTTGGGTGATTATGAACAGTGCTGTCACGAGCAGTCTTTTGGTGAACACACGCACACGTTCCCTTGGGGAACACCTGGGAAAGAATTGTGGGGTTGCTGGGTGGACGTGTGTTCAGCTGCTGTGGGTCCTGTGAGCTTCCTCAAGCGGTCCTACCACCGCGCCCTCCCTCCACCAACGTGGGAGGCCACAAGCTGCCACTCGGCACTGACATCTGGGATGGCGTTTTCTTTTTGAACCACTGTCTTGCTTGTATTTGGTGTAGTGCTGTGGTCGTGGTCTGTACTTCTGTCATGAGTGAGCTTGAGCATCTTGCTCTATGCCGCTCTCTTTCTTTTTTCTTTTTTCACTTTGTGTACAGGGTATGTGTGATATATTGGTACATGCATACAATTTGTATTGATCAAGCTGGGATTTTAGGACTGTATCCCTTCAAACATTACCATTTCTTTGTGTTAGGAACATTATGAATCTTCTGGCTATCTTAAAATACACTACAAATGATTGATATCAATAGTCACCTTACCATGCTGTAGTCAGTAACAGGAGTCACCCTATTGATGACTATGGATCAGTAGTTGATACTGACTATATCAACTCACTCTGCCATGCAACCAAACACTAGAACGTGTTCCTCCTGTCTATTTTTGTGCCTATTAACCAAACTGTCTTCATCCTGTCTGCAACTCCCCGCCCTTCCCAGCCCCTGGGAACCACTGTTCTACTCTCTCCTGCCGTGAGATCTACTTTTTTAGCTCCCACATGGAAGAACATGCAGTATTATCTGTCTTTCTGTGCCTGGCTAATTTCACTTATGTTATGACCTCCAGTTCCAACCGTGTTGCTGCAAATGATGGGATTTCATTCTTTTTATGGCTGAAGAGTATTCCACTGTGTATATAGGAACCACACCTCCTTTACCCAGGGTCCTCGATGAACACTGAGGTTGATCTCATCTCTTGGCTACTGTGAATAGTGCTGCAGGAAACGCAGGGATGGCCTGCCCTTTCATATGGACACTGTAGAAGTTCTTTATACATTCTGGCCACTAAACATAGACCTACATATCGGTACAGATATAGGTATGGAGATGGACACGGATATGGATATGGATATAGATATGGATATGGATATAGGTATTGATATGGACATGTTGGATATGGATATGGATGTGGATGTAGATATAGATATGGACATAGATTTGAATGGATTGATATGGATGTGGACATGGTTATAGATATGGATAGATTGGATGTGGATGTGGATGTGGATATGGATATGGATATAGGTATTGATATGGACATGTTGGATATGGATATGGATGTGGATGTAGATATAGATATGGACATAGATTTGAATGGATTGATATGGATGTGGACATGGTTATAGATATGGATAGACTGGATGTGGATGTGGTTGTGGATG
The DNA here is from genome assembly GCA_028533165.1 of Leontopithecus rosalia. Classification (NCBI taxonomy): domain Eukaryota; kingdom Metazoa; phylum Chordata; class Mammalia; order Primates; family Cebidae; genus Leontopithecus; species Leontopithecus rosalia. The sequence goes on along the minus strand of CM052652.1, from coordinate 30,391,746 downwards.
TGGATATGGATATGGATATAGATATGGATATGGATATAGGTATTGATATGGACATGTTGGATATGGATATGGATGTGGATATAGATATAGATGTGGACATAGATTTGAATGGATTGATATGGATGTGGACATGGTTATAGATATGGATAGATTGGATGTGGATGTGGATGTGGATATAGATATGGATAGACTGGAAATGGATATAGAGATGGATATGAATATAGACATATTATACATACAGACATGGATTACAAATGTCCTCTCAGACTCTCTCAAGGTGCTGCTTCTCCTTCATTCCGTTAATGCGGTGACTTACAGTGATAGGCTCTCCCGTGTTAAACCACCCTCCATTCCTGGAATAAATCAACTGGATTGTGATGTGTTCACTTTGTGCGTGTTGTTTGGCCGATTTGCCAGTGTGGTTTAGGACTATTGCACCACATTCATGAGCGAGGTCCACCTGTAACTTTATTTCTTTTCTGGATGGGTCAGCAGAAGGTCTGTGTATCAGGGTTCAACTGCCTCATAAAAGCAGCCAAGAGGCATCCATCTTTCTCTGTCCTCTGCGAAAGTCCGTGCAAGGTTGTTTGCTGGACATGTTTGCAGTCTATTTGGGGAAAGGCCCACACAGCTCATCTCCATCGGGCCAGGGGACCATGTCTGGGATCAGGCGTCAGTGGCCTTGTCTACGTTCTCATGGGGTAGGAATGTGGGGAGTGGGAGGACCTTGGGTTGTCACATGACCAAAGCCCCTGAAATGGGTTTGAACAGGAGGGCAGGGGCGGCAGGGCCTCCACCTTCTCCTCCGTGTTCCTTCTCGGCGCTCTCTGTTCTCCAAGACCTCCTGCCACCCTCCTGCCTACCGTCCTGATTTTTTTCTGGTCTGTCTAGGCCTCCTCTGTCTCCACCTCTCTCTCAGCCAGAACTATCCACAGACCCCTTCCAATGCGTGGGGGTGTGCGTGTGTGTGCGTGTGTGTTTATCTGTGTGTGTGCCTGTGTTTATGTGTGCTTGTGTGTTTTTGTGTCTATGTGTGTACCTGTGTTTATGTGTGCGTATGCATATGTTTGTATCTGTATGTGTGTGTTTCTGTGTGTATGTGTGTGTGCAGGTTGTGTGTGTGTGCATCTGTGTGTATATGTGCATGTGTTTGTGTGTGTCTGTGTGCATGTTTGTGTGTTTATGTGTGTGTGCATTTGTGTGTTTATGTGTGTGTGCAAGTTTTGCATGTGTGTATTTATGTGTGTGTGTGCGAGGTGTTTGTGTGTTTGTATGTTCTGTGTGTGTGCATGTTTGTGTGTGTTTATGTGTGTGTGCAGGTTTTTGTGTGTTTATGTGTGTGTGAGTGTGTTCTGTGTATGTGTTTGTGTGTTTATGTGTGTGTGCAGGTTTTTGTGTGTTTATGTGTGTGTGAGTGTGTTCTGTGTGTGTGTTTGTGTGTTTATGTGTGTGTGCAGATTTGTGTTTGTGTGCTTATTTGTGTGCTGATGCGTTTATGTGTGTGCAGGTTTGTGCGTGCAAGTGTGTGTTTGTGTGTGGTCTGTGTGTACGTGGGAGTGTGTGTGTGCATGTGCTTGTGTGTGTGTACACGTGTGCTCATATGCATGTGCGTGTGCATGGCCAGCAGCAGTGCCCACTGCTAGGAGATTCTGCCTGCTGCTTGAGGCTCCCCTGGTCCTTCACTGGCTGTGGGTGGGACTCAGGCCTGTGCCCCCTCCACAGCCACTCCAATGCCCCCGCCCCCACCTTCACCACCTCCGCCTCCTCTGTTTCCCAGCCCTGCTGCTGGAGCAGGCGGCCCCGCAGTGGCCCTGCCGTATATGCTTGAACAATGTCCTATAGCGTCATGAAAGATGCAGGAGGGTGAGACACCATCGCAGGTGCTGACTGAGTTCCCGGCTGGTGAGGGCAGAGAGGCAGCAGGGCAGAGCCTGGTGTGGGCAGGAGCTGGGGTAGAGGCGGGCCCTGCCCTGCAGGTAGCCCAGCTCCTGCCTGGTCATAAAGCAGGAGTGCCTCACCTCTGTGCCTCCAAGGCCAGGCATCGCTGCCAAGTCGAGGTGAGGAGGAGGGCGCCCTGTGGCTGACAACCAGGCTAGTGTTCCTTGTGAACAGACGCGGCACCTAAATTATGCATGGCCCAGGCCAGGTGCTGGCCCGGGAGGGGGTTGCCCACTGCCTTTCTTCAGGGGTTGTTCCCTTAATGACACCTGAAATTGAGCAAGCAAGCATGTGCATTCAGCCGAACGCTGCCCTTGTCTGATAGAAATGTGGCTCTCTGGCCTCAAGGATGCACCATCGATGCTCTGGGAACAGGGGCTTAGGGAAGGACCTACCCAGACTTGTGCCCGATCAGCCAGCCGCGATGATGGCTGATGCTCACTGACAGAGGAGGACTCCAGCCTCCAAATACTCCTGGCTCAGGCCCCCGGCTGGCCCTCCCCAGGAGCTGGACCTGAAGCCCAGGCCACGCTTGCCACATTGTCAGTATGACCCTGGCTGGCCCGGGCAGAAGAGGCAGGCAAAGGATGAGCCCCCTTCCATCCTGGAAAAGAGTCTCCGTGGGATGACTTCCTAGATGTGAACTGGGAAAAGGTTTTTTTGCTTTCGTTTTTAAAATTTTTTTTTTTGAGACAGAGTCTCGCTCTGTCACCTAGACTGGAGTTGAGTGGCATGATCTCGGCTCACCATCACCTCCACCTCCCAGGTTCAAGTGGTTCTTCTGCTTCAGACTCCTGGGTGGCTCCTACAGATGCACGCCACCACGCCCATACAAGCTTTTTGGTATTTTTAGTAGAGATGGGGTTTTGCCATGTTGGTCAGGCTGATCTCAAACTCCTGACCTCAAGTGATCTGCCTGTGTCAGCCTCCCACAGTGCTGGGATTACCGGCGTGAGGCACCACACCCGGAAGAAGAGGTCTCTTTTTTAGGTGGCTTCTGTCCCACTGGCTGGGTGGTCATGGGGAGACCAGAAGTCCAGTCCAGACCCAGGCTCTGAGAGTGCTCACCCAGGACTTCATACCCCGAGGACACCTGCCAGCCCGGGATATAAGGTTGAGAAATTATCCAGCCCAAGTGGTGAAGTTCAAAGTTGAGAAAATTGAGGTTCCAAGAAGGGAAGCCATTACATTAGGGTTCCCCAGGAACAGAACTAGAATCCATACCCCGACTCCCTGATGCTTCCAGAGAAGAAGGGGGATGTATATATAAATAAAGAGGGGGTGAAACCAACAAGAAAATGACATGCTCAGTTGGATCCCCGAATGCCAGTCCCACCTTGCCTCGCCTCAGCTGCCTCTGGCCTTCATCAGCCCTCACCTCTTGGAGGTTTCCCAAGCTGGGTTTATACCTAGCTGGACCCCTGGGAAGAGTCCCTAGGATGTCATTGTCTCCAGAGAGGCCTGTGGGTCCCATGTTGGGAGCCCACCCCCATCCCTTTGACTTTATTCACTCTTTTCATTCATTCGACACCTGTTTCTTAAACACTTGCTGTGTGCCAGGCCCTGTGCTCTCCTCCAGGATAGAGAAGCAAACTGGGCTGAGGTGGTCTCTGCATTTGTGATGCTGAAAGTCCACAGGGACATGGGATTTCAAACAAGCATGAGAGTTCTTTATAAGGGAGGCACAGCTCTCATCTTCCTGGAAAAGCTGATGCTTATGAAGAGAAGTGAAGGATGAGGAGGGGATGGCAGAGCGACCTGCAGGTGCCAAACCTGGGAAAGGAGTGAATGTGGGCCATGGGGTCCTGCATGTCTAGAGGGAGGACACTGAAGGAGGCATGGCATTGCGGAGGCTGCCAAGGTGAACAGGCCCATGAGGACAGGGAGAAACCCCTGGAGGATGCTGGGGCTGTCGGGCGGGCCTTAGAGGCCACACTGGACCCTGCTCTGCCCTGTCCCTGGCAGGTGGATGTGAGTCCATCCTGGAACTGCAGAGAAGGGGTTAAGCAAGAGGGTGAGGAACGACAGGCACAATACTGCAGGAAGACTCCAAGTGAAATTTCCACAGATTCTGAAACCACCCAGCAGCTGTGCAGAGTCCTAGTGCCCCTGCTCACCCTAGTGTCTCTGCTCACACCTTGGAGTTGGGAAGTGGAGGCCACTGGGAAATAGGAGGACCCCAGAAAACCTCAGCCTAGTCACCAGAGCAAAGCACCTTCTGCCCTAAGCCATGGGAAGGCTTAGAGGCCAGGCCTGTTGGTCACAGAAAAAAGGAGGGACTTTAATGGTGTGGAACCAATGCAGTAGGCAGCAGCTAGATAAGAAAGGATTTTCTCTGAGAAGGGCTCCAGGTCCTGGCCCTGCATGAAGGTTGGAGTGGGCCTCTTCCTCCAGAGGCCAGGGCCAGTACTCCATGTGGGGAGGGAGCTGGCAGCTGCCTGGGGGCTTCCCAGAACTGCATCTATTTGCATCCTGGGCTGCTGGCTTTATTTATTTGTGTTTTTGGTTCCCGTGTGCCAGAGACCTCGTGTGCTTTGTTCTGTCACATCATGGCCTTGGACAGTGCTGCAGCCTTGCAAGCCCCACCCCCTCTGCGTGACAATAGAAAGCCACCACACATGTGCACACACACACATACACCAGTGCATGCACACGTGCATACCAATGTGCAGGTGCACATGCAGACATGAGCACACAGGCATGCCTGCAAACACACACACACACACACACACACACAGACACACACTTAGACACACATACAGACACAGATGCACACACACAGAGAGACACAGACACACACGCGCAGACACACACAGACACACACACTCAGACACACACGCAGACACACACACACACTCAGACACACACACATGCACACACACGGAGACACACTCAGACACACACACAGACACAGATGCACACACACAGAGACACATTCAGACACACACAGACACACACACGCAGACACACACAGACACACACTCAGACACACACACACACACACACACGAGGCGCCCACTCTCTGGTCACGACTCTTCTCTCTCCTCTCTGGAGCCTATTCCTGTCTGGCTCATCCCCGGCACCCGCTCACCTCTATCAATCCATGCATCTCTTGCTTTACACACACAAAAACTTGTATCTGAAATGTTCACACTCAGGTCTCAGTTTGAAAATTAAATCCCTTTAATGATTGAAGGTCCAGTCCTTCTGCAAAGGAAACCGTGGAGCAAGTCCTTGGGTAAAGTTAAAACTTCTTTTTTTTTAGGGACGGTTCTTCTCCACGTTGGTCAGGATGGTCTCAAACTCCTGACCTCAGGTGATCCTCCTGCCTTGACCTCCCAAAGTGCTGGGATTACACGACTGAGCCACTGCACCTGGCCTAAAAATTCTTTTTGTAAGCTTCCAGCCAGGCCCAGGCCAGATGCTGGAGAGGGAATGGCAGGACTATAGGGGCAAATTTCTCCTTTTTCCAGGTGTGAAGCTCAACTGACCTCTTTGGGGACAACTAGCTGTCGCCAGCTGGGCTTACCAGCTCAGCCCCCACCGCGGCGTCGTAACGGAGAGCGATCTCATGAATATTCCTCCAGGTCTTGCTTTCACTATTTTTATTAAAAGACAGTATAAGCCTGGGTTCAAACCTTGTTCTGCCACTTAGTAGCTCTGTGGCTTGAGGCAAGTTACTTCACCTCTCTGCAGCCCGGTATCTTCAGTCTATAGAATGAGGACAATGTCAACACCACCTCACTGCATTATTGTGAAGCATGAACGGGAAACACACATACAGTCACTAGCACCGTGCCCAAGTTATTAATAATGAAGCTGTGACTCCATTTTATTTACAGTTTACTAAATAGTGAACCCTATGATTCTATTTACAGCAAACTATGACGAATGGATGGCATGGGCTCAATGCCAGCTTCCAGCCCCAGTCACTAAGTGGTGATTCAGCCTGCCTTGAGGTAGGGCTAAGGGGACTCAAGCCCCGCCCTGGCCTGGTCTGCGCCCCATCTTCTTGCTCCACGTCCTTGGACGCTGCTACACACCCCACACTGGGCTCACTGGGTTTTTTGTTCAGCCTCCACCTTCAGTTCCCAGGTTCAGATCTCAGGATGTACATCAAAGCTCAAGGAACAAGTTTCCTTCCTGCCCACGTGCCCCCAAGAATGGACTGTCCCCTGGAAGAACCAGGGGAATATCATCAGTCCTCTAGACCATCTGAATCTGGTTACTGGTGAGCCCAGAGAGGGGAAGCCACCTGCCCCGAGACACACATCAAGGCAGGAGGTGCTCAGGGCTCTGAGCTCCAGCCTCTGACTACTGCCAGAGTTTACAATGGAACTGCCTCACGTCCCAATTACATGGAGGGGAAGGAGCCCTTGGTAAATACGAAAAGCCACCTCCTTCCTGTGGTCTCTACCACCAAGAGCTGCTCATAGGCTTCCTGCTGTCTTCACACTGGGGTCAAGTCTGACCTCTCTTCTCTGCCCTTCAGGAAGAGAAGACATGAAAGCATTCGAGAGAGGGGAGGGCCCTGGGGACAGGGAGCCAGCAGAGCCACCAGCCTTGCTGAGTGCAGTGAAAAAAGCAGTCCACCCTCAGCGTGGAGCCCGGGCAGCAGCCAGCCTGGAGCCCAGGGCCTCGGGCAAGCTGCCGCTCCAGGACCCAGGGCCTCCCTGCCCCCACTTTCCCAGAGGCCTCAAGGTGTTCTGGGTGCACAGCCCCTCTCAGCTCAGCAGGCTCGGAAGCCCACTCGGCTTCAGGCAACTGTCAGCCAAAAACAGTAAAAGCACGATCCCTCCTGCACACAGGCACTTTCCACGGCTCCAAGTCCTGCAGGAAAAGCCCAGATGAATCCGGTCCCCTGACTTTGAAGGGGGTCAGCCTCCTCCTTCCTTCACTTTTTTGACCCATGAGAAAACAGAAGGGTTCATTAGCAAGAAGTATGTGGATGCCCATGTAGCTGGCAGCACCGTGGCCTGGGCCAGCAGGGGCTGAGGACGGGACATCTGATTCTTTCCTTACCCTCCCTCAAGGATGAGGTCAGCCAACAGAGCACTGGGGCAAGCATGTGCTGGAAGAACACATTTAATACCCAGAGGAGCCTCACTGCCCTCCCCGGCTAAGGTAGGTAAGAAATAGAATCAAGTCTGCCTCCCTGGAAGAGGAGGACTGTGAGCCAGGTTGGGAAGGAGAAATGCCAGGACTGAAGCATGCCCCTAACTTCTGGTGTTAAATTATTTGCACAGTTCTACACACCTGCTTGCGGGGCAGGGCAGCCACCTGCCAGATGCTCCTGTGACCTCCAAGAACTGCTGAACCCTTTGAGGTGTCTGTCCAACACCGGCCGGGATGTTTTAGGGCGGGGGCGTGTGTTTGCAGTTATTTCTGAGTGTTGCGGGTGAGAAGATGAAACTGCCGGTATTTCCTGATTGCTCTTACTGGCTCATTGTCACTTTCATGTAGCCTCAAGCAGTTTAGAGACTCCAGGAGCTGGGGTTGTATCAGACTCTGCCAGTGAGTAGGGCAGGCCTCCCACCTGAAGCAGAAAATCAGGAGTGCCCGACGCTTGGGCACCCTCTCCCTTCTGGTCCTCACAGCAGTGGAATTCTCCCAGAGATGTGAGGATCCCGATTGCATGGCTCTGGAGAGGGAGGAGGGGCTGTCCACCGCACCGCGCCCTCTGCAGACACACATACACACGCGCGCGCAAACACGCACACACATGCACATCTGAACAGGCCAGGCCAGGCCAATGCAGCGCCTCACTGGAAGCAAGGGGAGAGCAGACGCCCTGTCTGAGAGCCACATGAGCCGGCCGCCTGCGTAGGAGCAGCAAACCATGTCCCAGACTCTGGGTGGGCCTCGTTTATGTCTGGAAAGAAAAGGGATTCTGAGGAGGGCTGGGGCAGGCAGCCAGCTGCAGGGCAGGGAGCTCACCCCTGCTCACCACAGCCCGCCGCCACTATACGGGCCAGGAGGCTCGGCAGGCCAGCCCTGGCTCCAATGGGTCCCTGGGGACAGCTTTGGAGCCCCTGGCCCCGTGGCACCTTTCTTTGGATGTTGAACCTCCCAAGCTGTTGGTGGTTGATGAGGCAAGCAGAGGGTGCTTAGACTCTGGCCGACTCGGGAGCCCTCTTGCCTCTCCTGCATGGGATTTTCCTGCCCGCTGGCCTGTTGATGAAGCGGGGTATCCCTGGGTCACCACCACCTAAAAGGCCTCTCTTTAAAAATAAAAGCCAGGTATAGGCCGCACAGCCTGCAGGAGCCGGGTGATGAGCAGGATGAGCATGGGCAGCTGGGCCCATGCCCACCTCCATCGTCTGACCTTGGGCCCAAGTGCCCAGACCGCTGTCTCCCTGGGCCTCCACTCCAGACTGGCTGAATAACTCTAGAGCCCAGCCCTCACCACAGAGGCCATTGTCATTCTTTAAAAATAGCAATAACGAATAAACGTCATATTTAAATTGTGATACGTCTAGACAATGGAATATTATTCAGAGAGAAAGAGAAATGAGCTATCAAGCTACATAAAGACATGGAAGGAAACTTAACCTTGCTAGGCTAAAGAAGCAGTTCCAAAAGGAACTGTATGATTCCAACCATGTGACATTCTGGAAAAGGTAAAACTATGGGCTGGGCGTTGTGGCTCACACCTGTAATCCCAGTACTTTGGGAAGCCTAAGTGGGTGGATCACTTGAGGTCAGGAGTTCAAGACCAGCCTGGCCAACATGGTGAAACCCCATCTCTACTTAAAAAATAAAAAATAGGTGGGCGTGGTGACACATGCCTGTGGTCCCAGCTACTTAGAAGGCTGAGGCAGGAGAATTTCGGGAACCCAGGCGGCAGAGGTTACAGTGAGCTGAGATTGCGTCACTGCACTCCAGCCTGGGCAACAGAGTGAAACTTCATCTCAAAACAAAAAAAAAAAGGTAAAAACTAAGAAGACAGGCTGGGTGCGGTGGCTCACGCCTAGCACTTTGGGAGGCCAAGGCGGGTGGATCATGAGATCAGAGGATCGAGACCATCCTGGCCAACATGGTGAAACCCCGTCTCTACTAAAGATACAAAACATTAGCTGGGTATGGTGGCATGCACCTATAATCCCATCTACTCAGGAGGCTGAGAAAACAATCGCTTGAACCCGGGAGGCAGAGGTTGCAGTGAGCCAAGGTCACACACTGCACTCCAACCTGGGTGACAAAGCAAGCCTCTGTCAAAAAAAAAAAAAACGATGAAGACAGTAAGACCATGAGTGGCCACCGGGGTTTGGAGAGGAACGGAGGAAGACCATGTGGAGCACGAGGGGTTTTTGTCAGTGAAATGACTCTGTAAGATACCGGAACAGTAGCTACAGGGCATCGTGCATTTGCCAAAACCCACAGAGTATACACCAAGAGTGAACTCTGAACCATGGGCCCCAGTTAATGACAGTGTGCCTGCATTGCTCAGTTGGCACAAATGTGCCACACTAATGCAAGGCCTCAGCAACAGGGAGACTGCATACAGTGGCGGTGACAGCAGGTAATACAGGAACACTGTATTTTCCACTCAATTTTTCTGTAAACCTAAAACTTCTCTAAAAGATAGTCAGTTAACTCTAGTCTGGGCAACATAGCAAGACCCCATGTGTTAAAAATTATTTTTAGTAGTCTGTAAATTAAATAATAATAATAGGTTGGGTGCGGTGGCTCACGCCTGTAATCCCAGCACCTTGGGAGGCCAAGGCCGGCAGATCACCTGAGATCGAAAGTTCAAGACAAGGCTGGCCGACATGGAGAAACCCTGTCTCTACTAAAGATACAAAATTAGCCAGGCGTGGTGGCACAGGCTTGTAATCCCAGCTACTCGGGAGGCTGAGGCAGAAGAATCACTTGAACCAGGAGGCAGAGGTTGCAGTGAGCCAAGACAGCACCACTGCACTCCAGCCTGGGCAACAAGAGCAAAACTCCATCTCAAAATAATAATACTAATAAAAAATTACACACAATTTCATTATGTGTCTATTAACCATACCTTTTATTTTCTGCATTCTGATGCTTTGACATCTTGGGGCCTTCCAGACACTGGTGGGGCTGCCCCTCCCAGGGTTAGGTAGTTCCTGGAGGTAGCAAACCACTCACCTTCTAAAGTGCCTTTCATATGCAGAGCAGCCAGTCCAGAGTCCACACCCCAGCTGCCTCCTTTATCAGCCTCTCTCATCTGGGCCACCCTCCACCTGCCCTGATCACTCCACGGCCAAGTGCCGGACATCTTGGGACAGCCCTACCCCCAGAGCCCTCTGAAATTGTTCAAACTGGCAATCCTAAACCTGCTTCCCCACCCATCCCTTCCTGTGGAAACCTCAGGAAAGGCTCCTGCCGGGTTTCCACTTCCTTCTGCCTCTGGCCAGTCCCGGTGCTTCCCCGTGTGGCCTGCATGGTGAGGTCTGGGCCTCCCTTGGGGCTGTGAGTAACAAACTGTCTTGTCCTTGGCCTGGTCTGTCAGTCACATCAGGCCTGAATAACAGCACCTACGTTTTAAATAGTACTGACCTAGGACCCACACAGGGCGAGGTGCTGTAACAGTTTATCCACCCAGGACTCTCGTCTGAAGATGACATTGCCTTGGTTTTCAGGGCAGCACCGGCAGCTCCTAATCGAAGGATTTTCAGCCTGTGGAGTAGCGATGGATCCATGCTCTCTGGGATTCCTGGACAGTGGGAGCAAGGATGGAGCCCACCCACTTTACTTCCCAGGTGAATGGACCGAGGGCTGGAGAGGGGAGGGTCCGCCCCAAGTACCCACACTCACCAGCAGCTCATCTTGCACTTGGCGAGTGTGGGACGCCACAGAAGCTGGGCACAGCTGAGTGTCTCATGCCCAGCCATCCCTGGGTGGGTGAGGTTCGGACACCCACTGCTAACACGGACTCCCAATTTCAGTCACACTCCCAGACCCCCAGCCCACCCATGGCACGTGTGTTCCGACCATGGCACCTTCCTCCCTGCTCCTCAGTGTCCTGTCCTCCCATCCAGGGCTCACCTGACCTCTGTCCCACCCAGAGCCCCAGCCCTCCAGTTCAGGAGGGCCCAAGACATGCCGATAGGATCTTAGCACTGACACATAGGAGGGTCCCCTGTGCACACGCGGTGCCTCCCCTCCGTCATCCCTGCTTCGGGGCAGAATCAAGCAGATGCTGTCAGCAGAGCGGCCCTGGAATGCCTTTGGAGGCACAACTGGCATCTGTGTGCAGCTCAAGAGTGAAGCCACCTCCACAGCCCAGGGAGGCTGGCCAGAGGGGCCACGAGGAAACCGGGCTGTCTCATCAGGTCAAGTGATGCATTTGGTGGTGGCCTGACCCTCACCAGCTTGGGGAGGAGGGTTCAGGATCCGGACTCTCATGCCCAGACTCTATGTATATGTGTATGTGTATGTACGTGTGTGCGTGTGTGTGTGTGTGTGTGTGTGTGTGTGTGGTGTTTAGGGGCAGGGTGGAGCTCTCCCTAAAAGTTGTTCTTAAATAGATACTGTTTATCAAGAAGTACCCAGACCTGCAGCAGGAAAAATACGTAATAACCACTTAAAAACAGCAAGATTGGCAGGAACCATTTTTCAAGAGAAAAGGCTGGGGAAAGGCGGCCGAGCGATGGAAAGTGTAATAAATTCCACACCACTCTGGAGGCTGCGGCTCTCCAAGGCGCTCTGGGCCCATATCTGTCACTAAGGCTGATGGGCCGGGACAGGACACTCCACCATCTTACTGCATTGTCACATCACATCCAAAAAGGTGGGCCTGGGCTTGGGATATGGTAGCTCTCCTTCCTAAACCGTTGGGAGTTGGGAGAGTTCTGTGTCTGTAGAAGGGGAGCTAGCACTGAGTTCACTGGGGCAGTGGCACCGAGAGGAAAGAGCATCATCCAGGAGCCAGCGTCCCGGGCAGAGGACGAGACGTGGCCTTAGGTGATGGCAGGTGAAGAGGGGCTGTTCCTCCTCCTTCATGAAAGGATCATGCAGCTGACCCTGAGCCAGCCTCCGGGTGCCTTGGCCAAGCCTCATGTGCCCTCACCCTTCCCTAGGAGTTCCCAGCGTGGGGCAAACAGTTCCATCTTCTCAAGATCCAGGAGAGCGTATCTCCTTTGCAGATGCTTCAGAATCCAGAGCAAGAACTCCTCAGAATGAGGCAGCTGAAGTGCCCCAGTGCACTCTCATTCTGCAGACCCAGCCCAGGGGAGGCCACCAGGCAGGCGGCTTCAGAAACCCACAGACAAGCAGAGAGATGTTTTCCTTGAGACCGCAAGGCCACGGTGATTCCCCACTCGCTAATCCCTGCTCTGACACTGACTTGCTGCGTGAACTCAGACGAGCCCTTAACCTCTCCTCCACCTCTGGTTTTCTCCCCTGTCAAATGCAATTCACAGTTTTAGCTCTGCCAGCCCCGCCAGGCCCCAGGCATATCCAGTGAGAAAACGGGATGTGAAAGCAAGTTTGTGAACGGCACAGCACGGAACAAAGGCAGTGGGCTGCCACCTCGTTAATTCCTATCGTGGGTGCAGAACACAGAGCCACAGCCCTGCCAGCATTGGGCCGGGGTGCCCAGCCTCCCCGACAAAGCTGCGTCACAGACTCTCCCCAAGCCCTTACTTGCATTTAGCCCTGCTTTCTGGTCCTCCCTGCAGCGGCTGAGGTTGGTAATAATGATAGTGGCTGAGCTTCGCTGAGCATGCTGCACAACAGCTCATTTCACTCTCCCAGCATCCCCATTATCCAGATGAGGAAACTGAGGTGTAGAGAAGGTAAGACATTGGCCAAAGCCGGAGTGAACCAGCAGTGAGGGGGGGTCTGCACCTTGGGTCTGTCTGGCAGCCCCATGCTGGGTTTCTCCAACATCTGCTCTCCACCTTTGTGATTTTTGACAGATCTGTGCCCCCTGGACTATGATGGATAATATTGTGTGTGTGTGTATTAGATACAGTCATTTATTCAACACATTTTTATTGAAGACCTAATATATGTGCCAGGCACCGTTCTAGGTTCAGAGATACAGAAAAATAGGCAAAAACACCTACCTGTATAGGGCTCTTTATTTTTTGAGACAGGGTCTTGCTCTGTCGCCCAAGCTGGAGTGCAGTGGTGCAATCATGGCTCACTGCAGCCTCTGCCTCCCTGGCTCAAGTGATCCTTCCACCTCGGCTTCCCAAGTAGCTGGGACTTCAGGTGCATACAACTGTGCCCAGCTAGTTTTTGTTGTGGTGGTGGTTGTTGTTTGTAGAGGCAGAGTTTCACCACGTACCCCAGGCTGGTCTCAAACTCCTGGGCTCAAAAGTAAATCTACCTACCTCGGTCTCCCAAAGTGCTAGATTACAGGTATGAGCCACCACTCCTGAGCACTAACCTGCTCGCTTTTAAAGTAGCATTTATTTTCAGGCCAGGTGTGGTGGCCTATAATCCCAGCACTTTGGGAGGCCAAGGCATGTGGATCACTTGAGGTCAGAAGTTCAAGACCAGCATGGCCAATATGGCCAAACCCCGTCTCTACCAAAAATACAAAAATTAGCCAGGTGTGGTGGTGCTCACCTGTAGTCCCAGCTACTTGGGAGGCTGAAGAATGAGAATTATTTGAACCTGGGAGGTGGAGGTTGAAGTGAGCTGAGATCCCACCACGGCACTGCAGCCTGGGTGACAGAGGGAACCTCTGTCTCAAAAGAAAAAAAGCAACACTGATTTTTAAAAGAAAAATTTATGTCGCTACTACAAATGAAAATCCAGTCTTGGATCTTCTGATCCTATAAACATAAGTAACATTAGAAATCAATGTCACAAAGTCTCGTCTGCTGAAGGTCTGAATCCTGAAGAATGCTCTCGTTTGCTTAAAAAGGAGAATTCAAATCCTCAAAAATTTTAAACATGGAATTATCCTATGACCCAGGAATTCCACTCTTAGTATACACCCAAAAGAATTGAAAACAGATCTCCAGGTACTTGCACATGAACGTTCACAGGAGGATAATTCATCTCACAGGAGCAGAAAGGTAGAAGCAACCCAAATGTCGATCCAGGGCTGAATGAATACACAAGGTGTGGCTGACCTGCTCAGTGGAGCATCGCAAAAGGAGGGTCACAGCCGGGCTTGGTGACTCACTCCTGTAATCCCAGCACCTTGGGAGGCCGAGGTGGGCGGATCACCTGAGGTCAGGAGTCGAGATCAGCCTGGTCAATGTAGTGAAATCCCGTCTTTACTAAAAATACAACAATTAGCCAGGCGTGGTGGCGCACACCTGTAATCCCAGCTACTGGGGAGGCTGAGGCAGGAGAATTGCTTCAACCAGGGCAGGGGAGGTGGCAGTGAGCTGAGATGACACCACTGCACTCCAGTCTGGGTGACGGAATGAGACTTCATCTCAAAAACAAAAAAACGAGTCCACAAAAGGGCCACAAAAAGAAGGGAAGCAGCAATTCAGGCTGGAGCCAAAATAACCTCTAAAACATCGTCGTCAGTGAAAGACACCACACACTGAAGGTCACGTGTAAGATAATCACATTCCCACAGAAAATCCAGAACAGGTAAATCCACAGAGTTAGAAAGCAAGGTGGTGAATGCCAGGGGCTGGGGGCCAGAGAGGGGGTGGGGGACGGAGGAACGGGGCGTGATTGCTTAATGAGTATGGGGTTTCTTTTCTGGGGTGATGAAAATGTCTTAGAACTAGAGAGAAATGACATTCCACAACACTGTGAACACACTAAACGTCACAGAAGTGCACACTTTGAAATGGTCAGTGGTTAATTTTATGTAAGTGAATTTTATCTAATTTTTTTTTCAAATGGGAGATTTCCAAGTATTAGCAAAGCGTTGGAGACATACCTTCACCAAATGAGATTTTCTCCTTAATGCAATAAGGAAAGAATGAAAGAGGATTGCATGCTGCCTGCTCAGCTCCTTCCTTTCACCTGCAGAGTCTCCTTGGGGCTGCTCCGTGACTTTGTGCTGCAGACAGGAAGGTGATGATATCTGGATCGTTTCCTGGGGCTGCCATCACGAAGAACCACAGACTGGGGTGGCCTAAGCAGCAGAAACGTTTGGTCTCACAGTTCTGGAGGTTAGAAGCTCAAGATCAAGGTGCCAGCAGGTTTGGTTTCTCCTCCGGCCTCTCTCCTCGGCTCGCAGCTTTCTGTCTCCCCACTGTGTCCTCACATGGTCTCTGGGAGCTCACGCATCCCTGGTGTCTCTGCATCCAAATTCTTGTAAGGACACCAGTCAGAGTGGATTAGGGTCCGCCCTAAGGGCCTCATTTCAACTTAATCAGCCTTTGAAAGGCCTCATCTCCAAACACTAGGCAGTCACACTCTGGGGCACTGGGGGTTTGGGCACATACATTTCACTGGGAGAGGACAGAGTCTGGACCCCAACGGTGCCCCAGCTGACACACCACACACACACCACACACACAGAAACACATACACTTACACACCACACACATACACACACACCACACACACCACACAAACACATACACACACTCACACCACACACACATCACACAAATATACACACACACCAAACACACACAGCACACACACACACCACAAACACATACACACACACAAACACACCACACAAATACACACACCACACACACCACACAAACATATACACACCACACACACCAAACACATACACTCACACACCACACACACACACCACGCACATACACACATACCACACACACACCATGAACACACTCATTCACATACGTAGCACACACACCACACACAGCACACACTCACACACCCCATACACACACATACCCACATAAGCACGACACACACATACATACACACATACCCATATACCCACACACACACATCTCACACACTCACACACCACACACATCACACACACACCACATACACCACAGACACATCCCACACACGCCATACACACATCCCACACACACACCACACACACCTCATGCACACACACCACACACATGCACACACCCCACACATGTTCACACCCCCGCCACACACACAACACACACCTCACACACATCCTCACACCTCCGTGATACACAGCCCCCACACACGCACACACCCCACACACATGCTCACACCCCCATCACACACAGCCCACACACACACCACACACACCCCACACACATGCTCATACCCCCATTACACACAGCCCCCACACACACCCCACACTCACCCACACCCCCTACACACACTCACACACACAGTTTCAGAGATCAAGACTGCTTCGGTCCCAGCTCCCTTGCCCTTGCAATCTCCACTGTGTCTCCCTCTCAATTCAACAGCTGCACAGGCCCCCGTGAAGGCTCTGATCCAGCATCTGGGGACTGCATGTGACTAATTAACTCTAATGAATTACGTGTCCACACGCCTGGTGAAAGGGCGCAAGTGGAGAATGCACACTTTCCCGAGTTTGGACCTGGAGAGATTGATAACGACGGCTACGCATTTGGAATTCAGAGTTGGGTCTTTGTTTAATATGCATCTTTCTTCTTCAGGCATCAAAGAGATTAATTTTTTTTTAGAGTAAACAGACTTCAAAATAGGATTTAGTCTCTGAAAGCCTGCACCTGATTTGTCAGTCTTGGCTCAGGCTGCCCCAAGCCTTAATAATTTTGCAGGTGGATGAAAGAGATCTGAGATAGTGATGGAGGGGAGGAGGGGAGAGGATGCACGACAGTGATGGGGGGAGAGGAGGGGAGAGGATGCGTGGAGATAGTGATGAGAGGAGGAGGGG
>CM052652.1:30349217-30374565 GCA_028533165.1 Leontopithecus rosalia | reverse complement strand
CTGGACTGGGAAAATGTGGCACTATATACACCAGGGAATATTATGCAGCAATCAAAAATGATGAGTTCGTGTCCTTTGTAGGGACATGGATGAATCTGGAGAACATCATTCTCAGCAAACTGACACAAGAACAGAAAATGAAATACCGCATATTCTCGCTCATAGGCGGGTGTCGAACAATGAGAACACATGGACACAGGGAAGGGAGTACTACACACTGGGGTCTATTGGGGGGAATAGGGGAGGGACAGTGGGGCAGGATAGTCTGGGGAGAAATGCCAAATGTGGGTGAAGGGGAGGAAGGCAGCAAAACACACTGCCATGTGTGTCCTATGCAACTGTCTTGCAAGTTCTGCACATGTACCCCAAAACCTAAAATGCAATAAAAAGAGAGAGAGAGAGAGAGAGAGAAAGGAAGGAAGGAAGAGAGGGAAAATGGAAGAAGGACAAAGTAAGGAAGATTGTACCGGGATTGCCTCAGATGGGTCTTGCTGTAAATAAAATTCAGTAATACCAAGAAGAGCCTTACAGAGAGAGAGAAGGTCAAAGAGACTTTTGTGTGCTCCATTCATGAAACACACTAAAGAGAAGGGTTCCAGAAAATGTACAGGAAAAACAAGTGGCTGAATATAAAGTTTTGGTGAGGATAATAAAAATAAGTAATGTCAGAAACTCCTAGAAAACCTGGTGGATTTCCTTCAAGGGCTTCACTGAACTCCGGAGTGAATGGGGCTGTCTACCTTCGCCGTGTCTGATTCTGTCATTTCACAGAGCTGGACACTGAGGCATGGGCCACTGAGGCTTACGGGTAAGTCTCAGCGAAACACAACTCAAGGTGTTTACTGGCGAACATTGAGTATGACTCAGTCACTCTGTACAGAGCTTCGCATTTTCATCCCGTGTTTTTGGATGAGAAAACAGCATTCCGCACGACCAACAGGCTGTGTTTGCTGTTTGCTTATAACTCCTAAAAAAGCGGACTGTCTTGGAAGTTTTATTGTCATTCCCTCCGGGCAGTCGGGTGCCACCATGGAACCCTGAGCCAGCCCCTGCCTCGGGCCTGTCTGTGTTCCCACAGGGATGCGAAGAGGAATTCCATGGAGCTAGATGGGTCCTCACATGTCTCCCTGGGCTGGTATTTGGAAAAACAATAAAGAGGGAAAAGACACTGCTGCTCCCCATGGACCCCAGTGGGTCAAGCCTGAGGTTTGGGGGCAGGAGTCCCCAGCCTTCCTTATTGAGTCTGTGTGACCTCAGTTCCCCACCCCGACCCGTGACCTGCAGCTTCCTCCCACAGAGCTTTGCAAACTGTTTTGGCGGTAGGATGCCTTTGAGAAATAGCACCTTACTCAAGACCCCGAAGGATGACACAGATGAAAAAGGAGGCATGTTGTTTGGGTGAGAGGTGGGCCACCCCGCCTGGCACCCCGCCTGCTCAGGCTCTGGTTTCCACCCTCTCCACCCCAAACTCTGAAAACCCCTGTGCGACAGGGGACTGGCGTCTTGTCTCCTCACAGCCTGACAGCCTCAGTGCTATTATATTGTAAGACCCCTGAGGCCAGGAACTATGTCCAGCTCCCAGCAGCTTTTCTAACCCAAGGCAGCCACATGCCACATGGTGTTTGTTGAGTGAATGAATGACTTGGGAACTTGTCACTACAATAATGTGACTAATGAGATTTCCTCAGAAATCTCAATGACCTACAGCAACAAAGATCAACATTTGTTTTGGCCAGGCACAGTGGCTCACACCTGTAATTTCAGCAATTTGGGAGGCTGAGGCAGGAGAATCATGAGGTCAGGAGTTCAAGACCATCCTGGCCAACATGGTGAAACCTCTTCTCTACTAAAAATATGTGGTAGTGGGCACCTGTAATCCCAGCTACTCAGGAGGCTAAGGCAGGGAATCGCTTGAACCCGGGAGGCGGAGGTTTCAGTGAGCAGACATTGCACCACTGCACTCCAGCCTGGGCAACAGTGTCTCAAAAAAAGAAAAGGCATTTTTATTTGTGGGGACAGGTCAGCAGAGGTTGGGCTCCAGGCATCATTTCAGGGCACATGGCCACACCCAGCATTGACAGAGCAGGGAAAAATTCTGCACCCAGTCTTGGTGGGGAGGGCGGGGACACACTGCAAAGCACCTGGCAAAAGAGGCAAATGTGAAATTCTACAGCAGGAAGAGAGGGAAGAATTAGAAACAAGAATCCAATCTGCCACAGACTAGAAAACGGAAACAGTAAGAAAGAACACATCCCTGGCAGAGAGAGGCTGTTATGGGAGACTGTTTCAAGTGTGCTGTAGGCACAAAGCGGGGTATGGATGAAGCGACCAAGTGCTGTGATGCCGCGTCCCTCTGCGGCAACCACCACGCAGTGGCCACGAGGACAGCTCATTCTGATAGAGGGGATGGCGTGCCGGGCGTAGGGACCCCTGTGCTACCGCTTTGAGGGATCAAAGCAGTGCGTTCTGCTCCAACAACCACCTGAGCTGCCCCTCCTCAGAAAATGAGCGGTGAGGAAGGGAGGCTGGCCTGGCATCTCAGAAGCTGTCAGGATCGAGAAAAATGGGGATATTGTGAGCACCTCAGGCTCGGAGGCGTTATATCCAAGGGTGTAAGGATGTCCGTGTAACTGGCATGGGAATCCAAAGGTCCCGCCTCCCCGTGCACAGGTGTGCACACGCACACACTCACAGCCTCCCTCGCTCCCGTTCCCTGGAAGGGACTCAATTCCAAGGCGTAAATACACCGTGCCTGCCTACCTGGGGCTGCCGTGAGCGTCAGACGAGGAAACGCCTGAAGTGCTCCGCGCCTGCGAAGTGTCACTCAGCCCCGGTTCTGCTCTCGGAAAGAGAGGAAAAGCCCCGCGAGTCCCGAGTGTTTTCAGAAGTTCGTCAGTTTACAGTTTCCTTCTTTTCCTTTCCAAAGTTCTGCTCACGCAGGACAATAATGTCAACGCTTATGATGGCGTTTTCATAGTCCCAGGGGCGTTGATCGCGATTGGGAATCTGGAAATGGCTGAGTTATTAATGTTTGACAATGCAGTCATGCAGCACTTACATGCTGAAAATCTTTTGTGGTGAATATTGCTTTTATTTTCCAAGTACTTTCTCCTCCGTTGCCTCTTAGGCGAGGAGTTTTCCTCCCAATGAGGGTGATCAGAAACAGGGGTCAAGGTCAGGCACGACGGCTCACGCCTATAATCCCAACACTTTGGAAGGCTGAGGCAGGAGGATCACCTGAGGTCAGGAATTTGAGACCGTTCTGGTCAACATCATGGTGAAACCCCAACTCTACTAAAAATACAAAAAAAAAAAAAGTTGAGTGTGGTGCCACGCGCCTGGAATCCCAGCTACTCAGGAGGCTGAGGCAGGAGAATCACTTGAACTCGAGGGGCAGAGGTTGCAGTGAGCTGAGATCATACCACTGCACTCCAGCCTGGGCAAAAGAGCAAGGCTCTGAGGAGAAAGAAAAGGGAGGGAGGGAGGGAGGGAGGGAGGGAGGGAGGAAGGAAGGAAGGAAGGAAGGAAGGAAGGAAGGAAGGAAGGAAGGAAGGAAGGAAGGAAGGAAGGAAGGAAGGAAGGAAGGAGAGAAAGAGAAAAAGAAAGAAAGAGAGAGAGAGAAAGAGGAAGAAAAAGGAGGGAAGGGAAGAAGGAAAGAGAAAGAGGCCAGGCACAGTGGCTCACGCCTGTAATCCCAGCGCTTTGGGAGGCCCAGGTGGGCTGATCACGAGGTCGGGAGTTGGAGACCAGCTTGGCCAACATAGTGAAACCCCATCTCTACAAAAAAATACAAAAAATTAGCCAGGTGTGGTGGCAGGCACCTGTAATTCTAGTTACTTGGGAGACAGGAGAATCGCTTGAACCTGGGAAGTGGAGGTTGTAGTGAGCCGAGACCACACTATTGCACTACAACCTGGGTAACGGTACAAGACCCCGTCTCCAAAAAAGAGAGAAGAAGGAAAGAAAGAGAGAGAGAAGAGAAAAGAAAAGAAAAGGCAGGCCAGGCGCAGTGACTCACACCTGTAATCCCAGCACTTTGGGAGGCCCAGGTGGGTAGATCATGAGGTCAGGACTTTGAGACCATTCTGGCCAACATGGTGAAACCCCATCTCTACTAAAAATACAAAAAATTAGCCAGGTGTGGTGGCACGTGCCTGTAATTCCAGCTACTGTAATCCCAGCTACTTGGGAGGCTGAGGCAGGAGAATGGCTAGAACCCAGGAGGTGGAGGTTGCAGTGAGTGGAGATGGCGCCATTGCACTCCAGCCTGGGCAACAGAGTGAGACTCCATCTCAAAAAAAATAATAATAATAGGAAGGAAGAAAAGAAAAGAAAAACAGGGGTCAAGAAGGGTCAGCCCACTCACCTACTCGCTTCCTTCCTGTCCCGATAGGAAGATGGGGCATGCAAGGTGCTCTTGAAGGAATGCTTGTATCAAAGACCCCAAATGGCTCAACAGAGGCCCAAGGCTGGCTGGAGTGCCAGGCCTTGGGGGCTACACACTCCCCGCCCCCCATCCATTCTCTGCTTCCCCCACTCCCCGCAGTTGAGACTTCTCCCTCCTGGGCAAGGGTCTGGTCATTCCCCCTGACACCTGGCCTCCCCTGAACTCTCCCCTGAGAGTCACCATTCAAGCTTTTATCATTTGCTCAAAAAGCTCACTCAGCACCCAGGCTGTGCCTGATACCACACTGCAAAATGGAGCCCTGGCTTCAAGAGGCAAGCCCAGCACACCTCCAATGAGGCACAGGCCTTGGGGCAGTGGAAGAGACCTGAGGCTATGCAGGCTCCCCGCAGCTCCCCATCCCCACCTGCTCCCCTGCCACCTCCAGGGGTGCCTCGAAGCCCAGGTTTCTCCAACTGGGGCCCTCGGGAGCTGTGGGTGAGGAGCTCGAGACACCCTCACAGCAGGTCTTGCTGGAGTAATCACTTTACTTAAGAAGTAAATTGGAACGGGAGGAGTAGATGCTGTCGCGGTTGTCATTGTTCTGAGACAAGGGCCCTCTCTGCCACCTGGGCTGCAGTGCATGATGCACTGGGCTCAAGTGATCCTCCCACTCAGCCTCCTGAGTTTTGAGTGCCACCATGCTCCATTAGCTTTTAAATGTTTTATAGGGATGGGGTGTCCTTATGTTGCCCAGGTTGGTCTCCAACTCCTGGGCTCAAGTGATCCTCCTGCCCTGGCCTCCCAAAGTGCTGGGAGTTTAGACGTGAGCCACTGCACCTGGCGGGTAAGTTAAACTATTTGATTGCTGCACAACCTAAAACATAATTGTTCTACTAAGACACATCGGACTGTATTCGAGGGCATGATGTAAAGGTCATGAAGTTCTACAACTTAGCCTCAGTGGGCCTCAGACTTCTGTTCCCTTCTGCCTGCAATCCCACAGGGATCTGCTCTGGACTGGCGCGAACTCAGGTTTTCCCAACACAGCAGCTCCCCAGCCTCCCTCCAGGCCCCACTGCAGAATCGCAGCCTCCTCTTGATCCAGGAGTGCTTGTCCCGAAGCCTGCTGGGAGCCACCAGAGCAGCTCCTGGGTAGCTGACGGAGCCTCCCTCCCTGTGGGGAAGGCGGCAAGGACACCAGCCATTAATCACTCTTCCCTCCATTTTGTCAGACCCAGCAACCTCCTGAAGATGCCGCATAAACACACTTAACCTTTAAAGGGCCCGGTGGCAGCCCCAGGGAGGAAAAGCTCAACGTCCTCAACCCAGGGGTGAGTCCCTTCCCTCCTCCGCTCTCAGACCCTCCTGGTCACCGAGAAGGAGGGAGTTTAAAACAAGAAGGAAGGACTCCGGGTTACCCTCGCTCCACTGCTAAGCTGACAGAGCTCTGGCCACTAAGAATTCAGAGGAAGTCTCCCAAGGAGGATGAGGGTGGAGGAGAGATGTTACCAGGAGTGGCTGCACCTGTCTGTCATAGCGTCCCCAGGAGCCTCTGCCACTGTGGCCCCTGAGGATGGGGCCCTTCCTGCCCACAGGAGCCAGAAGCAGTGAGGGTCCTAGGCTGGGGGCAGGGGCTCTGCCTGGGGCCTGACATCTGGGGGTCGGCTTGGCTGGAGGAGGGTCCCCTACCACCCCTTCCCTTTGCCTTCCTCCTACATTCATTCAGTAAAGTCAGCAGCCGCCCTCACGTTCCAGGCTTGGCACTGGGGACCAAGGATGAAAGGAGAAAGAAAAGACAGTGTCTGATCCCAGGGGACTCCTGGTGAGTGCAGGGCGGGGAGCAGACTTGCAAGACATTGTTTCCTTAGGACGGATGTAAATTCCAGGATAGGTAGGAAGGAGGCGCTGTGGAGCCCTGCGGGGGAACTGAGCTCCGGAGCTTGGAGAGGTGGCTGTCAGAGACGGGCAGCGCAGCAGAGGTGATGTTTGACCTAGGTCTTATGGTATGAGTGAGAGTTCTCTGAGCAGACAGAGGGAACTTGAATGTACTGGCTAGGACCTGGGATGTGAGGACGTGGAGGCCAAGGCTCACGTCCCGGCCAACCTGGAGGGTCAGCGAGGCCAGCCCGGAGCAACACGGCCACGTGGTGGATCCCGGGCTCTGACGGTGGACACGTTACCTGCTGCTGGCAGCTGGCTTCAGGACACCTTAGCTGCAAAGAGTCCTGCCCACAGTGACACCCTCCTCTGAGGGGCCACAGCCAAAGGCCTGTACTGGAGAGAAACCAGGGCTGGCCGCCCCAGCCCACTCAGGACAGCTCTGAGGGCTTCCCTGGCCAGGCTCTCCCGCAGCCACTCCAGCTTCCTCCTCCATTGTTCTTCAATAACCGTCCTGCAGACTCAGCCTGCTGCCTGGGAAACCAAACCTGTAACACACAGAGGGTGACGGCAAGGCTGTAATTTAGAAAACAACGGGCAGTAAACCAGATCAGAAATAAAAGCTCCCCATCCGCTGGAAACCCAAACTCATTCCAATTTCACAACCTCTGAATGCCCACCATGGAGGACCACAGAGACGGAGGCTTCCCAGGGAGCTGCTTGAGACTCTGTCTCCCGTGTCCTGGAGGTTCCCAAACCCTCAACCAGGACACCACACACTCAGGATGCCACCATAGGATAGAAAGGGTGTGTCCTAAAGAAACACTGTCCTGTCAGACCTGGGATTGCCCAGGGTAAAAGAATGCACTACAGCTGCAGTGACACAGAAGATGCAAAAGCCGATGTCCCAGGATACAGAGTAAGGGCACCCAGACGCAGATGCTCAGAATAGCTCAGAGCCACGCCTGCCTCACACCAGAGATGCCGGAAGCCACAGGGTGCACACAGATGGCTTGCTTACCCACCGTGCATGTCCTGCTCCAGCAAAAGAGCCCGGCTGAGTTCCAAAGGCAGCCGATGAAGAAAACTCAGCTCTTAAAGAAAGAAATCAAGAGGTAACAGACAGAGCTCACCTCCTCATCTCTCTGTATCCCTGGCTAAGAGGCTCGAGGTTGGAGGCAAATGAATGGCCTTCAGGTGCTTGAGTTTTTCCATCAATTACACTCTCCGGCCCAAGCCATTGCAGCCTGCTTTCCATAAAACCTGAGCCTCTGGCCGGCACTGACCTAACACCAGCCGGGAGTGGCTGCTGAATGGCACTTGTTCATTTGTTTGTTGTGAGGAAGCTTAGTTGCCAGGGATTTGTTAAAGAAGACAAATTTGTTGTTCATTCACTCTGACCTTCTGACTATCTTTCTTTGTAGTGGAGAGAGGGAGGCATTTTGCCCTCTTGATTTCTAATATGCCAAGCGTGTACAATGGCTTACAAGTGCCGGTCCCTGTGGGATGGTTTGTTCCCGTGACAATGTGGAGGTGAGCAGGCATTTTCCCCTCTCTCCTCCTCCTCGTCAGACCTCGGGGGTTAAAGGCTGGGAGTAGGAGGAGCCTCAGAGTGGGGGATGGAGAAGGCCTGAAGTAGGACCAGGTAGCGACTGCACCACAGGTGAGATGGAGGAGGTGATCTGGGCAGAGTGAGCTAGGGTATCCAGCACGAAGCTGCCCTTGTGGCTGGGGTAAGGCAGGTGTGAGCCTTCCAGGGACAGCCTGGAGCCAGAGGGTGCTGAAGGGGTCTTACCATAGGTGGCCTCAAGTAGCAAGCTGCTCACCTTGAATCCCCACAACGAGGCCAAGTAGCAGCGTGAGGAGTCCCTGGGGATAAGGCACAAGGGCTGGGCCTGGGGTCACCAGGGAGCACAGGGCAGGGCAGGACGAGGACAGCAGGACCCAGAGGCGCCTCATGAGAGCTGCAGGTGTGGGCAGGAAGGACACTTGCAGGAGTGGGCAGATAAAAACAACAAAGCAACAAGCAGAACCAAGGCAGGGCCTGGCAAAGGGGCCTCAGCCAAGCGCTGAGTTTCCAGCCCACCCGTCAGCCCAAGGGCTGGGCCGGGCTCCGTCCCAGAGGACTGTGGGCCAGGCAGGGCCAGCAGAAGGGCAATTCGGGAGAACAGGAGCCAGGCGACTTCCACTCCAGGGAGCAGCCTGTGGCTGGCCCAGGAGCAGTAGGGAGGAAGAGCGGGACGGGGCCTCCACAAGCCTCTAGGGACAACCTCAGTACCTTCTTTTTCTGTATATATTTGTCTGATCCTCTGGCAGAGTGACATTTGGAGGTTCAGAGGTGGCCTGAGCTCAGCTACCTTGGCCACAGCTCAGGTCTCGGAGGCCTGCAGCTCAGCACAGCTTCTTATCTGAGATGCTTTATAAATGTCCCCTCCCAGCCATCTCTGACCCTGGCCCTCCTAAACTCTGGGAATGGGGTCTGCCCAGGCTGACCTGCCCACTAATCTCTGAGAACCCATGAGGGCTGGGCGTGGTAGCTCACTCCTGTAATCCCAGCACTTTGGGAGGCTGAGGCAGGAGGATCACTTGAGCCCAGGAATTTGAGACCAGCCTGGGCAACATGACAAAATTCTGTCTCTACTAAAAATATAAAAATTGGCCGGGGGTGCTGAGACAGGATCACCTGAGCCCTGGAGGTCAAGGCTACAGTGAGCCGTAATTATGCCACTGCACCCCAGCCTGGATGAGAGAGTGAGACCCTGTCTCAAAAAACACAAAGAGAGAACCCATGGGGGCTGACATGAGCTTTAGGTCATGTTGTCTGGGTCTGAGTCCTCCATCAGGCACTTAGTAGCTGTCCATCTTAGAAGCGAACCTGAGCCTCCGTTTCCTTGCATGTAAATAATGAATAACAATTATTACCTCATAAGATTGAGGTGATTTTATTTTTTGTACTCTTTTTAAAGTTTTTAAATTCCTGTTGGCACACGGTAGGGGTGTGTGTGTGTATGTGTGTGTGTGTGTGTGTGTGTGTGTGTATTTGTAGTGTACATGAGATGTTTCATACAGGCATGCAATGTGAAATAAACACACCATGGAGAGCAGGGTATCCATCCCCTCCAGCATTTACCCTTTCAATGATAATCTAAAGACACTCTTTATTTTAAAATGTACAATTAACTTATTATTGACTATATTTCACACTCTACGTCAATGAGTTCAATTGTTTTGATCTTTGGTGTGATAACTTTTTTTTTTGAGATGGGAGTCTCGCTCTGTCATCCAGGATGGAGTGCAGTGTCACTATCTCAGCCCACTGCAACCTCTGCCTCCCAGGTTCAAGCAATCCTCCTGCCTCGACCTCCTGAGTATCTGGGATTATAAGCACGTGCCACCAGACCCAGCTAATTTTCGTATTTTTAATAGAAATGGGGTTTCATCATGTTGGCCAGGCTGGTCTTGAACTCCTGGCCTCAAGTAATCCACCTACCTCAGCCTCCCAAAGTGCTGGGAATACAGGCATGCACCACCACCATGCCCAGTCCTTTTTAAACAATGTATTTAAAAGACTCTTAGCACAAGGCCAAGCAAATCCTAAATGTTCAAAACAGGCTTTTTAAAAGTATTATTTCCCAGCACTTTGGGAGGCCGAGGCGGGTGGATCACGAGGTCAAGAGATCGAGACCATCCTGGTCAACATGGTGAAACCCCGTCTCTACTAAAAATACAAAAAAAACTAGCTGGGCATGGTGGCGCGTGCCTGTAATCCCAGCTACTCAGGAGGCTGAGGCAGGAGAATTGCCTGAACCCAGGAGGCAGAGGTTGCGGTGAGCCGAGATCATACCATTGCACTCCAGCCTGGGTAATAGCAGCGAAACTCCGTCTCAAAAAAAGAAAAAAAAAAAGTATTATTATTATTACCAGTGACAACTACTGGTTGTCTACTGGACAACTACTGACAACTACTGTAGTCTCCGCTACAGAGGGCCATGGGGACAACCCCAGCATGTTATTTTTCTCTATATATTTGTCTGATCCTCTGGCAGAGTAACATTTGGAGGTTCAGAGGTAGCCAGTGACTCCAGCTTAAAAGAGCTGTGAAAACAAAGAGATGAAGCACCAGGAATCATTCCACGAAACCCAGAACCTTCCACACTCCCAGCCTTTCCACTGGGAGAGACGCTGATGCCAACCTCAGTCCCTTCATCCACGCCAGAGCACAGCCAGGGCCCAGACGTGGGGTTGGTGCAGCAAGACTTGTAGCACTCACCTTCTATGCCGACTCTCCATCCATCCCAAAGAACATGAAAACTAGGCAGGTGTGATGGCTCACACCTGTAATCCCAGCACTTAGGGAGGCCAAGGCAGATGGATCACTTGAGGTCAGGAGTTTGAGGCCAGCCTGGCCAATATTAGCTGGGCATGGTAGCGTATGTCCGTGATCCCAGCTACTCAGGAGACTGGGGCAGAAGAATTAGTTGAACCTGGGAAGTGGAGTGCCGTGGGCCAAGATTGTGCCATTGCACCCCAGCCTGGGCAATGGAGTGAGACCCGGTCTCAAAAACAAGAAAAGAAAGAAAATGAAAACTGTTCAGGACCATCTCTGATGCTCCTGCTGCCTCTTTTTTTTTTTTTAGATAGACTTTCTCTCTTGTTGCCCAGGCTGGAGCATAGTGCAATCTCGACTCACTGCAGCCTCCACCTCCAGGGTTCAAGCAATTCTCCTGCCTCAGCCTCCTGAGTAACAGCACCCACCACCACACCTGGCTAATTTTTTTGTATTTTTAGTAGAGACAGGGTTTCAACATGTTGACCAGGCTCGTCTGGAACTCCCGACCTCATGTGATCCACCCACCTCCGCATCCCAAAGTGCTGGGTTTACAGCCACGAGTCACCGTGCCCAGCCAACTCCTGCTGCCTCTTCACCCCTAATTTTTCCCATCTCACCTCTGAGGAGCAGCCAGACAGAAGCTAACGAGAATTGCTCCAGCTCCTCCCTGCTCCCAGGACATGCTCCGACCCAGAGGGAAGTCATGGCCCTGATGTGTCTGTCTTGTCTACAGGTAGAGGGTGGCTTCTCTGTCCCCAGCAGAACCCGTCTGTATCCCTCTCACCCCCTGAGAACCTACCTCGGCCTCTCCTTCTTGCTCCTCCCTCCCCGGTCCTCCACCTTCAGGCCCCCATGGCTGACAGCCCCTGGTGGTCCCAGGAATTAGCAGGCAGCATTATGACTCCCGCCTTGCTCCTCGGACCCCTCCCCACACCCTGGCCCATTCCGGTACGAGGGGGATTTGGTTGCCTTCATTATAGACTATAGCACAAAAACACAATAAAATAAAATGAATGTTTTCTCAGCAAAAATCCATGACATGAGTTACTGTTGTAATTTAATAATGGGATGGGAAACTAGAGCAAATTACTGAAGTATGTAATTAAAGTGAATCTACTTTAAAGTCCTTTATTGCTCAGTAGCTCTCAGACCCCAGTCTCTCTTTCGCCTTCACTCCCCTCTCCCCGCATCCCCCTTCCCTTTTTCTGAGCCTGAGGATGGGGGGCTGGGTGTTGTCAATACCTCAGTACCTCGGTGGCAAACACAGCTTCCTGCTGTTTCCAAGGGAGGATCCTAGGCCTGGCACCCCTGAGGCCCCAGGTGGGCCTCTCTCTGTCAGAGCAGGGACAGAATGACGCTGCTACTGACTGATCCAGGACCTGTCTCTGCTAGATCGTGGGGAGTGAGGCTTGATTCTTGCCCTAAAAGCTAAGCCAGCCAAACTGGGCAGAGGGTGGTGAAGGGGAGTGGGGAGAGGTCCGCACTAAGGACACTCTTCCCAAAGGACAGCTGCTGCTGACTCTTGCACCTCAGATTTGCCAGTGATTGCCAGTCCCAAAACGGTATTGTGGTTAAGAGGCAGCTGGAAGCTAAGGCTCAGAGAGGTTTAGAACTTGCCCAGGGTCACAGAGCTGTAAGCGTCAGAGCTGGAATTTGATCTCAGGCACTTGACATAGGACCAGCTGCCTCCAAGAAGCTCCCAAGTCTGGATTCCTGTGTGCTGGATGTAAAAGCCAGTAAGCCTGGCCAACTATTGCCCATTTTCAAAGGAGGAAAGAGGAGAGGAATCAAGCGGCTATTACCTCCACGGTCATTTTCTGCTTTCTGAAGAAGGAGAGCCCCAGGAGGGGCACAGTCAAGCCAAACCTGAATTCTGCACACCCAAAATCCTCTCCCAGTTCTGCCCTACCCCCTCCTTGGTAAAGAGATAAGTTACCTTCATCAGAAGGGCCAGGCTAGGTCCTTGGGGGGCTCACTGGAACCTGGCCTGCCATAGGGAAGGGGATGCTGCAGCCGGCCAGCTCAGGACAGGAAGGGGCCAGCCAAGCCTCTGGTCCTTTGAAGTGAGCTTGATGAAAGAAGTTTTGTGATTCATCCAAACACAAGATGATGCATTTTCTCCCTTTCGGGAGCCCCCGGACTGCACTCAGGGACCTCTGTGCTACTGGCAGCCACAGAAAACCAAGTGACCCAAATGAAGCCACACAGACGCTTTGAAATCACAGTGAGCTCCTGGCATGAGAGAGAAAATAACTCCCAAGGAAAACTGCCCCTGCCTAGTGATGGGTTTTCCAGGGAAGGTTGGACCTCTGGAGATCCCACACTGCCAGAGAAGCCACTATCCCACCCCAGTCCTGGGCACGAGTCCTGTCTCCCTCCTCACCCAGCGCAGAGTCAAGCTTCTGCAACCGAAAGGCCACCCAGGGCCCCATGCGGCTACAGGATGCTAGAAAGAGATGCAGGCTTTACCAGGTTCTGAGACCATGCAAATGAGATGCAAAGTGGTATGCAAATCCAAGCTTCTCTTTCTGAATCTCAAGTTGTCATCTGGTGGCTGAGCCCTCCCAGTGCTCTGAAGGCCACTGTCTCCTTCCAGCCTCATGCATGTCAAGGGGGAGCTCTGGTGATGGAGCGACAGGGGCAGGTGCACAGGGCTTTGTAGATGGCAGGGGCAGGATGGCTGCTGACCCCCCTGCAGACCTGACAATCCCTCGTGATGCCGGACCCAGTGCTCTGTTTCCTGGAGCTCAGTGGCTGCCACTTTCTTCTCGGCTCCAGAGAGGTGCCCCAAGTCATGGACCTCAAAGCCCCAAGGGAACGCCGAAGCCCAAGGCACCTCCAGGCTGAATGCGCACTGACTCCGGGAATACGGATGCCACACGCACCCCTAACCTGTTTGGCTGCAAGAGGTAGTTATTGAGCCTGGGTACCTCTGAGAGCGGAATTCTCCCCCAGGATTTTCAAGTTTGGAGCCATCTTGAGCTGCTTCCCATATGAAGGAAGAAAGCCAAGTGGGGGTGGCGGGGAGTGTGCCCTGCCTGCTCAGCCGGGACTGTGCCTCTGAAACCACCCTTCAGTGAGCTCATAAGTTCAAGAGCTCAGGGCTCCCTCTCAGCCCCCATCTGGCATCTGTTCCCAGGTAGGAGCACCTAGAACCTGCTTAGAAAGCATTTCTTGAAGCGTGTAAGAGCTGCAAGGCTCTGAACTAAAGAAGGAGCCAAAATTCATAATGATGGTGACAAAGAGGCCAGGAGCAGAGGGGCCAGCCCTGGAGCAGCCACTTACAGGACTGGGAAGGGGAGAGCTGAGAAGGGAAAGGGCTTTGGAGGCAAAGGAAAAGCAGGCAGTGCAAGAAAGCTTCAAAAAGGGTCACGGGGGTAAGGGTGGGGGCCAAAGGCAAACATCCCTCAGCCCTACCCTCCAGCCCCATCTGAGGACTAGCCACCATGCCCATGGAGCTCAGCATGGAGCTCAGGAGGACCCAAGGTTTCTCTGCACAGCCGCAGCCCCCAGAAACCCCAGACAGATGGTCAAGGCCTCTGGCTTTTCTCTACACTCTCTTGTCCCTGCAATACCTCCTTGTCTGAGATGAGAAGAACAATCAGGGTGGAGGTGAAAAGGTGGAAGCCCCGGTGGTTCCCCCTTTAGATCTCTGTCAGGGCATGGCCTTCTGAACCCTACGGCACTGGGCTAGTGCCTGGGGTGGGAGGTGCCATCAAAGGTGCAGCCCCTTCCCTGAGATGGCCCAGGCAGGCACCTTCTTGCCTCATGCAGCCCGAACAAGGTCCCGTTGGTCCTGTCATGTGCCCCACTCTCCAGAGGAAGAGTGCGCTGTTTCAGAAATCACCCTCCAATCAGCGGATATGAATACTCTTGATGCCCAAAAAGCTGTATACAAGAACACGATGTGCTTCTCCGGGCCGTGAGCACGCGCTGAGCTTCCGCTGCAAGCTAGGCTCTGCGCTGGCCCAGGGTTCAGGGATAGCCAGCAGAGGGGATTTTCTCTGGCACATCCCCCATTCCCTTCCCGTCCATGCCCGTGCTGGCTCTGTGCCTTCTGCAATTAATTTCAAAATTGGGGCTTCCCATTACTCCTCCATGGTGAACATGACCCCAGGCACAAGCAAAGCCCTGAGAAAGGATAGGCTAATTCACCAAACTAAATGGAAAGCCAAATCCTGACACTGAAGCTACTCCCCCATATGGACAGGGTGCTGGTGCTGGCATCTCCCCTGATCATTAGGCAGCCCCTCTGGGTAATGTTGGTGGCAGCAGAGTGCTGTGGACTGAATTGCGTCCCTTCCAAATTCATATGTTGAAGCCCTAACCCCCAAACCTAACAATGTGGTGGTATTTGGAGATGGGGCTTTGGGGATGTAATTATCATTAGATGAGGTCATGAGGGTGGGACCCCTTGATGGAATTAGTGCCTTAATGAAGAGATACCAGAAGAATCACTCCCTCTCTGCCATGTGAGCACACAGCAAGAAGGTGGCTGTCTGCAAACCAGGAAGAGAGCCTCATCAAAGCCAACCATGCTGCTCCCTGATCTCAGATTTCCAGCCTCCAGAACTGCAAGAAAATACAATCCTGTTGTCAAAGCTCCCAAGTCTATGGTATTGTGTTCCTACATGTGCATTTTAGAGCTGATTAACGGGCATGGAATAAGGTTTGCTTTAGAGGCCACAAATAACTCTCTAGAAACAAAGCATGGAAACAGGAGTCTCCTCTGCCCCAGATGCCAGGATGGGAGGCATCTGGACGCTGTCTGGATTACACACTTTCCCTGCCACTGTCCTGTATGTCCACAGCCGGCTTTGCTGTGATCTACCTGGACCAGCAGCCACCAGCCAGCCCGCTGGGTGCACAACCCCAGGTGCGTGTCCTTGGTCTGCCATGCGGGGCTTTCAGCTCTGAGCTGTATGAGTGGGATGAAGAACCAATGGGAAGTTTGAGCTACACTCCCTGATGTCCCAAGTGCACACTCCACCTGGGCAGCTCCTGGAATTTCCACTGACTCTGCATGTTGGTTGAGGGAACACCACAATTGCTGCCATTATAAACAGCCTGGGTGCAGGAGTGGGCTGGAGGCACATGTCTGTTGGTGGTGGGGAAGCGGGGTTTTAGTCCCTCTGGTCCTCTGATTAAAATCCTACCTTACAGCTTCATTATGTTGGCCACACTCCTAGCTATGTAACTGATGCTGTGCTTTATTGAGAACTTTCTACAGAAAAAGCATTTCATTAAATACTCACATAAAATATTTCATTTATTTATTCTGTGAGGAAAGGGGAGATACTATCTGATATGGTTTGGCTCAGTGTCCCCACCCAAATCTGATCTCGAATCATAATCCCCATGTGTCCAGGGAGGGCCGTGTAATCCCCGTGTGTGGAGGGAGGGAGGTGATTGGATCACGGGGCAGTTTCCGCGCCTCCCCGCCGCTGTTCTTACAGTAACGAGTGAGTTCTCATGAGATCTTATGGCTAGATAAGTGTTTGGAAGTTCCCCCTTTGTTCTTGTCCCTCCTGCCGCCATGTGATGAAGGTCCTTGCTTCCCCTTCACCTCCCACCATGATAGTAAGTTTCCTGAGGCTTCCTGACCCAAGTGGAACTGTGAGTCAATTAAACCTCTTTCCTTTATAGATTACCCAGTCTAGGGTATGTTTTTATAGCAGTGTGAAAAAGAATGAATACCCTATCTCTACCTCCATTTTATATGTGAGAAAGCCCAGGCTCATGGAGGTCAGATAACACACCTAGCACAACGCAAGTAAGAAGAGTCAAGCTGGATTCACACCCAGATGTTCTAGCTCCAGAACCTGCATCGTCATCACTGTCTGCTGGAGCCCTCCTTGCTGTCACTCCTGGAACAGCAGCCAGCACATGGAAGGCTGTCAGTGAGTGGCAGCTACCCTCTCACCCCATGCTCACTCTTACGTGGCCTCTTGTGTAAGTTAACCAACCTAAGCTCCCACATAGGGTCTCTGCATGGGTTTATTAATTCACTTATTAGTTAGGACTGCATAACAAATTATGCCAACACATAGTGGCTTAAGGTGCCGACTGGGGAAGGATCTGTTTCCAAACTCATGCGGTTGTTGGTAGAATTCTGTTTTTTGGTGTATGTTTTCTTTTTCTTTTTTAGATGTAGTTTCGCTCTGTCACCCAGGCTGGAGTGCAGTGGTGCAATCTTGGCTCACTGAAACCTCCACCTCCTGGGTTTAAGTGATTCTCCTGCCTCAGCCTCCTGAGTAGCTTGGATTACAGGTGCCCACCACCATGCCTGGATAATTTTTGTATTTTTAGTGGAGATGGGGTTTCACCCTGTTGGCCAGGCTGGTCTTGAACACCTGACCTCAAGTGATCCACCTGCCTCGGCCTCCCAAAGTGCTCAGATTACAGGTGTCAGCCACCAAACCCAGCTGGCATTCTGGTGTTTTTGCAAGCTGTTGAACTGAGAGCCTCAATTTCTTGCTGACTCTCAGCTGGGGACCGGCCACTCTAAACTCCTGCACACCTGCCCCCTTCCGTAGGCAACTCACAATGTGGCCATCTGTTTCATCAAAGCCAGCAAGGAAGAGAGGAATGCCATCTTCCTTGCTAGATGAATTCCTATATGACAATCTAACTGCATGGTCCCCACCCACACTCAAAGTGAGGGAACCACACAAAGGCATGAATGGCAGGAGGTGGGACTTGAGGCAGGACACCCAAGAGCCTCTCAGTCTAAGTGTGATATGACAGTCGCAGATGATCGTGTCCCAGATCCACAGATGCAGGAGGAGAGGCAAGGGCAAGAGAAAGACTCACCGAAGCCAGCTTAGCATCCGTGTTCACAATTCCGATTCCCACCAACACCTGTGATGTTGCCCAGCCACGCAGACACATCCAGTAAATAAAGATGCTGTTGCTATGGAGTCCTGGCATCGGCAGACCAGGGCCAGAAGTGATCAAGGCAATTTGCAAATATCAAGGCAATCAACCCTAGACTGTGAGCCCCATGAGCCAGGAGAATACACGTTTTCCTCACTGCTGCGTCCCAGCACCTAGCAGTGCACAGGACTGCTTCCTGCCCGGCCAGTATCTGCTGGGTGAACTGAATGGACCCATTGACGGCAGCAATCCAGACTGGCTTCCACAGAGGATCATTTGTAAGGAGGGGGAGAAGGCCGGAGAGGAGGCGTGGGGTGGGTAGCCAGGCATGGGACAGGTAGTATGCCGCACTTACCCCTCTTCCGTATGTCTCCTCATCATAAATGGAGAGTAAACACAGTGCCTCACACCTATAATCCCAGCACTTTGGGAGGCTGAGGCCGGCAGATCACCTGAGGTCAGGAATTCAAGATCAACCTGGCCAATATGGTGAAACTTCATCTCTTCTAAAAATATAAAAATTAGCCAGGTGTCCTGGCATGCACCTGTAACAGCAGCTACTCAGGAGGCTGAGGCACAAGAATCACTCAAACCCAGGAGGCAGAGGTTGCAGTGAGCTGAGATCATGCCACTACACTCCAGCCTGGGCAACAGAACAAGACACCGTCTCAAAACAAACCAGAAAAATGGTGAATAAAGAAATGAACCATCCAAGGAACCAGAGAAATCCTCCAACCACCTCGTTGGCCTGTGCTAGTTTCAAAGGTGATAATACAGCCACAGAAAACACAGGTAAACTCGGGTTGCGTAGGGCAAGTAGGGAGATGATTTTCCGCTTGGAGCCTGGACTCCCCTGCCGAGCCACAGCCCTTCACCTTTAGGAAGAAAGAAAAGGCTTATCGTGTGATGAGAGTCCTTGTTCAAAGAAAGGAAATGCGGTCTCGTCAAAAGCCCAGTGGCAATACTTCCTAACACAATGCCTGCTGGTGACAACGTCTAATGAAGACTTTTATGACAGGGATGTAATTGAGAAAAAAAAAAAAGATTAAAAATTGGTTTCAATGCTTTGCTATCCAAGAGTTCATTTGTTTCCTCATTCATGCACTAAATAAGCCCCTAATTAATCTTGAACCTCAGAGAAAGGCGACTGGATTGCCATTTTCTCCATAAGGATGCACTTCACATTTTGGGAAGTTTGAAGAGGCTCTTCAGCATTTTCCTTTAGTGGTATTTTATCGGCATTTTAGAGAAGCTTCATTAGGCTGCCGAAAGCTGCTAATTGCATTACCATATTTTTAAGCCTCTTGGGTTCCGGTCAGATTGGTGGTTCTCCCAATCCTCCCGCTAATCTGCGGGTTTGACATGTCGGAGATCCACCCATTGAGGGGAGAGGCCACTGCTTATGCCAGCAGGGACCATGTTGCTTTCTCTTCTCAAGGAAAATTTAGCTTCTAAAGTCATTGTGACATCACCACTCCTAGGGAGGAAAAAAAAAACCTCCAGCTTTCCAGCCAAGAAAAGAAAAATAAAAGGGCTGTGTGTGTGCATGTGCGTGTTTGTGTATAGATAGACAGACATGAATATAGATGCACAAATGTGTGTTTAGAGAAATAGAAATGTAATCTATATGCATAGATAGGAATAGCTGGATGTGTGTATGTAGATATGAATATATGTATATATGTGTAGACAGATATAAATATATGTATATGTGTGTAGACATGAATACATGTATATATTAGTATATGTATTTATGTGTAGATAGATATGAATATATATGTAATATATTACATATATAAATATATATGTATATATGGAGATGGATATGAATATGCAAGTATGAATATATAAATATGTGTATATATGTATATATAAATAGATATGAGTAGATGCATGTATGTGTATAGATGTTGTGTGTGTATATCTGAATATACCACAGAGGTGTATATGTAGATAATGACTACATATGTGTCTCACGTGTGTACTAAATGATGATGCTTATATTTGATCTGGATTCTCCCCTCTCGAAAGAAAATTTCAATGGAAAACTAATTTCCAAACCTAGGCAGCTGAACACCCTACCAGGAACTTACAGACATTATCTCATTTAATCCTCTTTACAACCTTGTGAAGAGATAACTACTATTTCTGTCATTTTGCAAAGAGGGAAATGGATTCTCAGAGTTCATAAGTCACAGAACTCACAAGTGGTGGAGTCAAAACTTGAAGCAAGGCCTGTGGAGTCACCAGCATCCGGGCTTAGTCGGTAATATTCTGCCTGGGAGTCAGGAGTCTGGGAGGTGATGGGCCTGGGGAAGGAAGGGTCCACACCGGCTCCATGCCTCCATACAAGCATCTTTACCCTGTGAGCACTGATTCCTGCTGATGGAGTGATGCTGTCCATCCTGTGGAGATAAGATGATGAAATGAGATCAAACATGTAAAGCAGTAAACCCTGGCATGTCCACCAACTGCTCACACCATGGCAGCCCTGACTGGGGGCATCTCAAGACAGCTGAACCCCATAAAACCAGGGCAGGCACCCCACATCCTCAGCAGACCCAAGCCAACACACAAATCTGGGTCCTGCCAGCCGGCACAACTCAGAGACGGGATAGGGACAGTCCCATCTTCTGGCTTGAAAAGACCTATCCGCTTCCCCTCTTCCAAACCTCACCCCTACAGTCTAAATAAACACTGTATTAAGTTGGGTCCCCATCCGGGCAGTGACACTTTTGCCCCTCCTGCTCCACTTCTGGTCTCTAGAGTCTTTTCTCTTCTAACAGGAGTGCCTGGGACCCAGGGACCACTTTTCAAGGAGAGCTCCTCCACATGCCTTCCCTCCTACCTCCTCCCTTCCTCCTCCACTCGCCAACTCTGGGGCTCCATGCAAGCACAGCCATGACGGAGCTGGGCTTCGGGGCAGCAGAAAGAGAAGACTGAAAGACCCCCTCCAGCTGTGGCCTCAGGTCCCTGAGATTGCCACCTGGGGCATACCGGCAGCTACTGGGGAGGGTTTTAGCCACCGACTGGGCAAAGAGGCTCTGTGTTAACACAATGACAGCCTCCGGAAATGTGAAGTCCTCTCAGAGCTGGGGATACAGGGCCTCTGGGCCAGCACTGCTCAAGGGCCATCTAAGTCTTTGTTAATCACAAAATAAGGAGACTCCTTTCCCAGGCTGCCAGGCTAGGGCCACCTGGTCTGCCCAAGGAGGAAGGGGACAGCAGGTGGCCACAAGAGTTTCCAGGGCAAGACCCAGCTGGTTCCCTCCTGCCTGTGGCCTGCTCACCAGGAAGCCCAGACCGTGTGTGCCTTGCCCAACAAGCTGGCTGCTGCCCTTCCACCAGTCGGGGGAACCCACCTGGGGGGGTGTTGGCTACAGTGGGTCTGATGCCTGAAAATCTCTGGCTTCTCTGCTTCCTTGGCAGGATTGGGAGATAAGCAGAGGGGCTTCCAGTTTGTTGTATAGGACCTATCTGTGCCCCCATGTCTTACTTGGGGAGGATGGCAGCAAACAGGCTCAGGAAGTTGCTTGCACAGGAACCTCCAGACGGAGAGGGGTATCGTTTCCAGCTTGGGTTTTGCAGTCAGGCAGACATGGGTCCAAGTGTTGGCTCTGCCACTCCCTACATGGGTGGTCTTGAGCAAGTGACACACCCTCCGGAAAACCGTTTCCTCCCTTGCAAAATGCAGCTAAGATAGTCTCTACTTCTCGGATTGCTAGAGGATTAAATGAGATTCAACGACAATTAAATAAAGGTCAAATAGGACCCGTCATTCTGCAAGTATTTCTTGAGCGGCTATCCGGGAACA
This sequence comes from Leontopithecus rosalia, assembly GCA_028533165.1. Classification (NCBI taxonomy): domain Eukaryota; kingdom Metazoa; phylum Chordata; class Mammalia; order Primates; family Cebidae; genus Leontopithecus; species Leontopithecus rosalia. The sequence continues at coordinate 30,353,280 of CM052652.1, read as the reverse complement.
CAGGTCCCTGGCCCCATAGGGCACATGAGCTGCTGGAGAGACAGATAATACACAAGGAAGCCAGCAAGGACAACAGGACTGACTGCAGTGAGTGCTGCGAAGGAGGAGGAGGTGTCATGAGAGCAGCAGGGACCGACCAGGGGTCAGTGCAGGCCTGGTGCTTGGGCCAAGAGCTAAGGAATGAGAGGAGCCAGACAGGTGAAGGTGGGAGACCCCAGCAGAAGGGAGTGTGCCAGCCCTGAGTGGGGAGAGGCTTGGTGTACTGGAAGAACTGAAAGTGGTAGTGGTCAGTGGTGAGCAGGGTGAGCCATGCAGGCCCAGGGCTCATGCTCTAACACTGTGAGGTAGCAGGCCTCAAAGCAAGGGTGCCTGGCCATGACCGTGCCTTTTCCCACTGGGAGGGCTTCCCCAGAGAGCTTCCTCTCCCTCCCCAAGGAGGCTTTCCACTGACAAATCTATATACGGAGCCCAGGAATGGCTGTGCACAGAGAAACCCCAAATGTGCCCACATCCCATCCTAGTACCCGGGCTCTAGAGCTTAAACAATGTGACATGCCCTGAACACTATTTTCTCTTCTACCAGGGAATCCTGTTTCATTCTGATTTCTCTTTGAACTGATCTCACTAGAAACTCAGGCCAAGAGAAAACACATCAAACAAGACAGCTAGGAACCATTTTCTATTCCAGACCATTCACATTCTCTCTTTCTCTCTCTTCTTAGACACACACACACACACACACACACACACACACACACACACACACACACACACACACACCGGCTAGCTATAAGGGCTAGCCAAGGGCTACGGTGAGCCCTAAAGATTCACAATAACGGCCAGGCACGGTGGCTCACACCTGTGGTCCCTTTGGGAGGCCAAGGCGGGCAGATCACCTGAGGCAGGAGCTTGAGACCATCCTGGCCAACATGGTGAAACCCTGTCTCTACTAAAAGCACAAAACTTAGCTGGGTGTGTTGGTGGGTGCCTGCAATCCCAGCTACTTGGGAGGCTGAGGCAGGAGAATCACTGGAACCTGGGAGGTAGAGGTTGCAGTGAGCCAAGACCAAAACACTGCACTGCAGCCTGGGCAACAAGAGGGAGACTCCATCTCAGAAAAAAAAAAAAAAGATTCACAATAACACAAGTATTTCCACACCTGTGCAACATTAACCTACCACAGTCTTCACTGCCAAAGAGTGATTTAAAAAAAAAAAAAGCTAACACACAAGCCCAATAAAACGGTTGTAAAATGTGGGAAGTATGGGCTTTACATGTAAAACATGCACACACACACACACACACACACACACACACACACGCCCATATACATGTATCTGCCTCAGGCAATGAAATTAGCCAGGTGATGCCGCTGAAGTACAGATTTTTGTCCCATTTAACGGAAAGGAATTCAAGCCCCGGTCACTTACTCCAGGGAATAAGGTGACTGAGCTGGAGGGCCAGGTGATGCTGACAGTGGCCCCACAATCTGACATCTCCCGGAGCTTTGTTTCCTGACAAGTGACACTTTGGGCCTGCCTTTTGTCCTGGTTTGCTGACCTGAGAGCAGGGACCATGTCTCCTGTATCTTGGTGTCGGTCCCTAGGACCTAGCCAGGTATCTTTCACATGGTAGGTGCCCATGCAGCACGATGCAATCGCCCCAAGGCATAGGTTGGTAGAAATCAAGGTGTGAAAAGGGTGACTTGGGATCCCCACAGCACCACCCTCCCCCCACGTCAACACTGTCCCACTTGCCTGGAAGCCCTGCCCTCCCCACACCTCACCCCAAGATGAAACACCCAACTCAGACATCAGCTGGCTTCCTCCAGGCGATAAATTTCAAATCAGAAACGTAGGGAACCCGAACGAACAGCCCACTTATCTTCTGAGTAGATATTTTCAAAGCATTGGCCAGTCAAAATCACTATTGTTTCACAAAACAAAGCACTTTCTAACACCAAAAGGTGGAAGGGACGCATTCTCAGGAGACCGAGCTGCCCTTGAAAGGACCACGCCCAGCCTGGTGAGAAACTCACCACTCTGTCCTGGTTCTTTTCATTGAGCCTCCAAGCGCAGACCCGCATCAGAAGCCGGAGCAGCGTTTAGGAAGCGCCTGTCCGGAAAGGCCGCCCGCCGTGCCAGCGGGGAGAGGAGCCAGGCCAGGAAGCCAGAGGCAGCGTGGGAGGGCGGCGGCTCCCAGTCAGAAGTGTGCAGACACGGAGGAGGTGCCCGGAGTCCTGACCGAGAACGCCCTCCCCGGGAGCCGGAGTCCAGCGCTGGGAGGCCAGCCAGGCTCGGAGCAGGCTTTCTCCTAGAGAGCTGGGCGGGGAACTGCAAGCCCTAAAGCCTCCTCGGGACCCCGAGTGCCTTTCAGTGTCTCAGTTCGACAGCGGGTGACAAATCGCGTTCCAGGCAGGATCGCCACCGGGTCTCTAATTTTACACATTGGACTGTGGTCTCATTTTCCATAGCCGTTTCCTTCGAAACTCAAGAACACAGGTTGTCAGGATGATTAGCAGGAAACAAGGAGGGCTACCTGCCATCTCAAGGCTAACGGGAGACCCCCCCAACTTCCTTGACCACCTCCCCATCCCACCTGCCACACCCACAGCCTGTGGAGGCGGCCCTGCAAACATAAGCTAGAAAGCCGGAGCAGCCAGCCCACCACCTCACAGCCACCCCTATCCTCTGCTCCACCCCTAGTCCCACCCCCCATCCAGCCACACACCTGGCACACAAGAGGGGAGTGCCTTTTCCAAGCCAGGCACACACGCGATTCTCCTCCACCAAAGTGTCCGGCCTGTGGGCCTTCCGTCACTAGTCCGTGTGGGAGTAAACAGGGATTTGTCCTGGAGGCTCTCCTGCTCCTTCCCCTTCTCCCCCAGGCCCCCTCCCAGCCCTCGCGCTGCCTCTCCCGTGCAGTTCTATCTGGGGTGTTGACGATGTTTAAGTGTGATCGATGGCTAATCCCAGGGGCGCCTGGCTCTGGTTGCAACCTGGTGAGGGTCACTGGGGGAAGGGCTATAAAACTGGGGGTGCCCAGGCCTCATCCCAGAGACCCTGATCCAACAGGTCTGAGGTGAGGCCCAGGCATCGAAGGTTTTCAGGGGTCCCCCCAGAATTCTAGTGTGCTGTTCAAGTGAGAACCTCTGGTGCCAAACGCCCAAGAGACACCCATGGGACCCCTGTGTTAACAAATTGCCTCCCAGTCTTGTCATCTGGACGGAATGAAGCTCTGGAGGTTTGAGCGATTTAGAGCAGAGCCATGTGGTACTTGGGGGCGGGGGCTCCCACTTGAGAGGTCCTCCCAACACCGCAGAACAGGCACTGACCCAACAAAAGAAACGTGTCCTTCTACTTTCCCTCCCATTCCTTGGGTCTCCCTCTCCCCTTCTCAGATTCCAAGCTGGGCTCCTGGCTCAAAGCCAGTTCTCTGAAACCCAACTCTCCGAAGGGGGCCAACTCGGGGAGTCGTCTTAGCAGACAACTGGGGACTGGCCGTGTTCCAGTAGGACCTCCTTCTGTGCTAGTCATAAGCATTAAATGACATACTAAATGTAAAGTGTTTTACATTTTCTACATGTGCATGGCGTATTCACATGCTTCGTGGCACGAGCTGTGTAGCTCCCAGAATCTCTCTTGCACGCATTTCAACAGTTCAGCTCTTCCATTCATCTTCAATTCCTCTTTCTCTGCTCCCTGAATATCCCCAGGGTCACTGCCTCAGCCCAGCACCTGGTGAAGTGGAATGCTGTGCAGAGGAGGAGCTCGGTAAAGGCTGGAATGAGGGGGTAGAGGGTAGTCCCCAGCAGCAGGTAGATCTGAACCACACCACCACCCGCTGGGCACTCCAGGTGGACACCTGGGCTCAGCCCCTCACTCCTCACTCCCCCTCACCATCCCCAGGCTTCACTGACCCCCCCCCAGCCCCACCATCCCTAGTCTTCACCCACCCCCCCAGCCCCACCATTCTGAGGCTTCACCGCCCCCCCAAGCCCCACCATACCAAAGCTGCACTGAACCCCCCCGCCCCACCATCTTGAGGCTGCACTGACCCAACC
>CM052652.1:30325317-30348717 GCA_028533165.1 Leontopithecus rosalia | reverse complement strand
ATGAGATCGAGACCAACCTGGTCAAAATGGTGAAACCCCGTCTCTACTAAAGATACAAAAAAATTAGCTGGGCATGGTGTCGTGTGCCTGTAATCCCAGCTACTTGGGAGGCTGAGGCAGGAGAATTGCCTGAACTCAGGAGGCGGAGGTTGCGGTGAGCCGAGATCGCGCCATTGCACTCCAGCCTGGGTAACAAGAGTGAAACTCCGTCTCAAAAAAAAAAAAAAAAGAAAAAGAAAAAGTGCCTGCCCTCGAGGCACATACATTCTGTGAGTGAGACAGTGAGACAAATAGACACAGATATGACTGGCCACCACAGTGCAAGGATTTTGTCTGCACGTTCATTGTTGAGTCCCCGTGTTTGGAAGAGTACCTTGCACGCTCACCTGGCAGGGGAGACACCATGATCACGAAGGTGGTTTTCCCAGGGTTAGGTCCACCCTTCAAATTCCAGGTGGACTGACACCTGCAATTTCCCCAAATGCGGGAAACTGGCCTGCATAATCGGTGGAGCGGGTGGGGACTGTGTTTGCACTTTCCCCTATGGCTTTTTTTTCTGCTACTAAAAAAAGAAGAAGAGGCTGGGCATGGTGGTTCACACCTGTAATCCCAACACTTTAGGAGGCCAGGGCAGGTGGATCACCTGAGGTCAGGAGTTTGAGAGCAGCCTGGACATTGCGGTGAAAACCCACTCTACTAGAGTGGGTTTTTCAACGTGGTGAAAATCTCTACTAGAAATACAGACATTAGCCAGGCATGGTGGTGTAATCCCAGCTACTCGGGAGGCTGCAGCAGGAGAATCACTTGAACCCAGGAGGCAGAGGTTGCGGTGAGCTGAGAGGGCATCACTGCACTCCAGCCTGGGCAACAAGAGCAAAACTCTGTCTCAAGAAAAAAAGAAGAGTACCCTGCACACAGCGGGCGCTCAGTGAATTACAAAGCAGACTGAGTCTGTATCACAGCGTATGTCAGGTGGTAGCAAGTGATGTGCATGCCGAGAAAAGTCTTCATAAGCACAAAACATAAAGGCCCTACAGGCGCTGAGTGTAAATAGCCTTGACTCTGACCACATTTTATAGCCCTCAAAATAGTCCCATGCTCATCCTTTGCACACCTCTCAGTCAAGCCTACAGACCCTGCATGCATGCACACACACACACACACCCCACATACACAGGTACGCAGGTCCCTGCCTATGGACCACACACACACATACACCATATACACAGGCACAAACATCCCTGCCCATGGAACACACACACACACACACGACCCCCACATACATAGGCACACACGTCCTTGCCCATGGACCACACACACACTCACACTCACACACACACTCACACACACATATCCCACATGCACAGGCACACGTGTCCCTGCCCATGGATCACACGCACATACACACACACACCCCCCTCACATGCACAGGCACACGTGTCCCTGACTTGAGTCAAGCATGTTCTCATCTCATCTACAACAGAACCTGCTGTCTACATGCATTTTCTGCAGGGCCACGCCTTGGGCCTCATTTCACACCAAAGTAGGTCATTTTTAACCCCCTCCCCACATAACAAAATGATTTTTGGTAATTGTGGTGGGCCAAATAATGAGCTCAAAAAAATCCAGGTCCAAATCCCTAGAACCTTTCAATGTGACCTTATATGGGAAGAAGAACTTTGCAAATGTGATTAAATTAAGCATCTTGAAATGGGGAGATTATACTGGTTTATCTGGGTGGGCGCTAAGAGTCATCAAACAGATCCTAATCAGAGTGAGACAGAGGGAGACTGGAGAGCCGAGGAGACTGTGTAACCACGGAGGCAGAGATTGGAGTGAAGGGCTCTGAGGTGGAGGAAGGGGCCCCAAGCTAAGGAATGCAGGCTCAAAACCAGTTAAGTCCCCAGCGCAGCCTCTGCAAGCTGGAAAAGACAAGGCAAGGAAGGAATGCCTGCTAGAGCCTGCAGAGGGCGTGCAGGCTGCCAACACCCAGGTTTGGGCTGATGAAACCCATTTAAGACTTCTGGCCTCCAGAACTGTAAGATAAGACATTTATGCTGTGGCCAAGGCAGGTGGAACACTTGAGGCCAGGAGTTCAAGACAAGCCTAGCTAGGCAACATAGCAAAATTTAAAAATTAGCCAGGCATGCTGGTGTGTGCCTGTAGTCCCAGCTACTTAGGAGGCTGAGGCTGGAGGATCACTTGAGCCCAAGAGTTTGAGGCTGCAGTGAGCCAAGATCTTACCCTTGCACTCCAGCCTGGGCCACAGAGCAAGACCTTGTCTTAAATACAATTTCTGTTGCTTGAAGCCACAAAGTTTGTGGTACAATTTGTTACAGCAGCCTTAGAAGACTAATACATTAATAAAGTAATAGACATTCTTTTCTTGATTTATGATTTGAAACTGTTTTAATAGAAGAATAAGTTTTCATGTGAAAAATTATTCAAATTCAGTAAAATATTTCATGTATGAACTAAAACTTTTATTTACCAAACACAAACTCTTCTCCTTGCAGTTCAAACTGTTTCACTTCTTTGTTTGTTTGAGACAGGGTTACGCTCTCGTCGCCCAGGCTGGAGTGCAGTGGCGTGATCTCGGCTCACTGCAACCTCCACCTTTTGGGTTCAAGTGATTCTTCTGCCTCTGCCTCCCCAGTAGCTGGGACTATAGGCACGCACCACCATGCCTGGCTAATGTTTGTATTTTTAGTAGAGATGGGGTTTCACCATGTTGTCCAGCCTGGTCTCAAACTCCTGACCTCAGGTGATCCACCTGCCTCAGCCTCCCAAAGTGCTGGGATTCTAGGCATGAGCCACTGCGCCTGGCCTGTTTCAGTGTTTTGTTTTGTTTTTTTAATATGTTATTTTTAAAGAATAAAGACGGGATTTCACCATGTTGGTCAGGCCCGGTCTTGAGCATCTGCTGCTCTCCTTCCTGAACTAGCCTTGACCTCACATTGCAACTGCTGCTCCCTGGTTTCATTCATTCAGGAGAGATCTATGGAGCACCCCCACGATGCACGCTCACTCTCTGTTCAGACCTGACACTGGATCCCGAGCCCTGCACCATGGACCCTGGCGTTCTCCCCACAGCACAGCTCACCTTCACCCTTTTGATGTTGCCGCTTCCAGCTGTTCCAGGGAGATACCTCCAGCCACACCCTGGACGCAGACCTCAAGCAGCCACCACAGACCCAGCAGAGGAAACAGCAGCACAGGTAGTGCAGGTGGGCCTGCTGTCAGGAGAGTGACCCTCCCTGCCTGGCCCTCCAGGGCCAGAGTCATGACTGCGTTTGGGTGTGATTGAGGTTCATATAACAGAGCAGAAGTGACATTAAAGGTGAAGAAGAAGTAGGTGAAGACATCTCTGAAAGCAGACATTAGCCAAATTCTTACTCTACGGAGAAGTGAGGGGTGAGAAGCCTTTCATCCCTCGATGCTGACTTGCCTCCAGTCCTCCAGGTACCAGACTGCAGGGGGGTTGGAGCAGGCTCCAGGGAGACACTCGCCCAGTACCCAGCCTGACGCTCTGCAGTGGTGGCTGGTTTCTCATTGCTGTTGGAGTTCTGTTTTTTCCTTTTTCTTTTTTTTTTTTTTTTGAAATGGAGTTTCTCTCTTGTTACCCAGGCTGGAGTGCAATGGCGCGATCTCAGCTCACCGCAACCTCCGCCTCCTGGGTTCAGGCAATTCTCCTGCCTCAGCCTCCTGAGTAGCTGGGATTACAGGCACACGCCACCATGCCCAGCTAATTTTTTTGTATTTTTGGTAGAGACGGGGTTTCACCATGTTGACCAGGATGGTCTCGATCTTTTGACCTCGTGATCCACCCGCCTCGGCCTCCCAAAGTGCTGGGATTACAGGCTTAAACCACCGCGCCCGGCCAAGTTCTGTTTTTTTCTTGAGATGGAGTCTCACTCTTGCTGCCCAGGTTGGAGTACAGTGGCTCAATCTCAGCTCATTGCAACCCCTGCCTCCTGGGTTCAAGCATTTCTCCTGCCTCAGCTTCCCAAGTAGCTGAGATTACAGGCATGCGCCACCACACCCAGCTAATTTTGTATTTTTAGTAGAGATGGGTTTTCCCCATGTTGGTCTCTTAAACAAACACACAAAACCCTGAAACAGGCCTGGTGTGGTGGCTCACACCTGTAATCCAAGCACTTTGGAGGCCAAGGCGGGTGGATCACCCAAGGTCGGGAGTTCAAGACCAGCCTGACCAACATGGTGAAACCCCATCTTTATTCTTTAAAAATAACATATTAAAAAACAAAACAAAACACTGAAACAGGCCAGGCACAGTGGCTCATGCCTGGAATCCCAGCACTTTGGGAGGCTGAGGCGGGTGGATCACCTGAGGTCAGGAGTTTGAGACCAGGCTGGGCAACATGGTGAAACCCCATCTCTACTAAAAATACAAACATTAGCCAGGCATGGTAGTGCACACCTGTAGTCCCAGCTACTGGGGAGGCTGAGGCAGAAGAATCACAAGATGACCACCAGTGGCCTGCCTTCTGCTGGGAGCTGACTGTGCAACCAGGGTTTTCTGAATGAACTGCCACAAAGAATGCACTGTATATCAGAGTGAGTAATAAAAATGTGCTAATTTGAAGCTTACATATACATTATTAGAACTCAACAGTAAGCATAAATTGTTTAGAATAGAGACCAACCAAAACAATTTTCAGGGACATTGCTTAGAACTGCAGATGTGTGCTGCAAATAATCAGCAGACCAACTTTTCACCAGTTTTACTATTGTCTGTAAATTTCCTTCGGATACTGCCTGTCCTCACTGCCCGCCCTGGGTACCACACCGATTTCTCATTGTGCCGGAAAAAGGAACACTGTTATCTTGGCTTGGCGCTAAGCCTTCCTCGGACCTCACTGTGCCAAGAGGCTGAATGGAACCTCCAGGGCTGTGGCTGGTGGGCAGAGGACCCGGGGAAGAGAAAATTCCACAAACACCCCCAAAGGCCTTACTGGATATAAAGTGGAAGGAGGCTTCCCTCTGTCCCAAGGCAGGGCAGCTTGCAAGGGATTTGAGGGCAGGGCCAGCCTAGACAAAAGCAGCACAGACCCCAAGTGGGTCCCTGTGCAGTCCCTTCTCCCCCGGGGTACACCAGCCCCCTGAGCCCGGCCTCCCAGAGAGACTTGCCCTCACTCCCAGCCCTTGGAAGTCCCTACACTGGCCTTACCCCCTCATCCCCAGGGACACACCCCCAACCTGGAAATCATGGCTCAGCTGGAGACCAGCCACGTGCCACTCTAAGTGGCTGGCCCTGCAAATTGAGGGGATCTGGATGTTTCCTGCCATGTGGCGTTGCCAGGCTGGTGAAGGAGTGAAGTCACCAGGAAGCAGAGAGGCAGCAGGAACAAGAAAGCAAGAGACCACCCAGCTCACAACCTCCAACCACCCTGCACCTGCTCCCGCACCTGGCCACTGCTGTCTATGCAGGGGGCCTTTCTCCCCTGAATGCCCCAGGCTGCAGGCAGCCTCTCTGCGACCAGAAGACTCGGAAGTACCTCTGTGCTTTGGAGTTGGGAGAAAGGGCTTCAAGCCCTGCCCTCAGGCAATGTTTTACCCCCTCCACTCCCCCCCAAAAAAAAGAGACTGGAGATGGGCACAGTGGCTCACGCCTGTAATCCCAGTATGTTGGGAGGATGAGGTAGGTGGATTGCTTGAGCCCAGGAGTTTGAGACCAGCCTGAGCAACATGGTGAAACCCCGTCTCTACAAAAAATACATATAAAAATTAGCCAGGCATGGTGGCATGTGCCTGTAGTTCCAGCTACTCAGGAAGCTGAGGTGAGAGAATCACTCGAGCCTGGGGAAGTCAAGGCTGCAATGAGCAGTGATCGCACCACTGCACTCCAGCCTGGGCAACAGAGTAAGACCCTGTCTCGAAAAAAAAAAAGAAAGAAAACCAGGGCTGGAAGGCTGAGCAGGGTGAGGATACCCGGTGCGAGGGTGGGTGGGCTTTCGGTCTTCACCTCCCACTCCCCTCCTTCTGGGAAAATGCTCATGGGCACATCCAAATAGCAGGGCACAGTGCCATTTGCCCTGAGCCCCTCTCCCCTGGCCCCACAACCAGGAAGGGGCTGGCCTGCTACCTAGAGTCAGCGTCCACCATTTCCTAGGAGCCTTTCGTCTCCTGCCACCAAAGGCTCCTATGTAGCATTTTCAGCAGTCCCAGTGGAGGAGGCATGCAAGGACTTTAGGTGACACCAAGGTGGCTGTTGGGTCAGGCAGCCCCGTTTTGAGTTGAGCTGGAGTGGGAACGGGGTGGGAGAAGGGAGGGTGAGCAGAGAGGCAGTTCCCACCCCGGCGGTATGCAAATCACTTGCCGCTGAGATAAACGATCCGGCAGGCTGGCAGGCAGGGTTCCCAGTGGGAGCCATTTGTCATTTCTACTCCTGGTGTGTGAGTGAGAGAGTGAGAGCCTCCCCCAGCCCCCCACCAATCCAGGTAGCTCAGCCAAGTCCCAGGTGCCTGGGACAAGAAGCATCTCCCTGACCTCCTCCTCCCTGAGTCTGGAGAGCGGCCTGCCTGGCACACCCCTGGCCGTGTGGGAGAACGCTCCTCGGAGACCAGACAGTGGTGAGCCCTTTGTCTCCCGGCAGGACGACGTCAAACCGTAAGCCTCCCTCCCTTGGCAGTCAGCTCCCTGGCTAATTGACAAGGCATGCGTTGCTAAGATTTTTCGTGACATCAGCAGAGCCTAACCATATCTGGGGTTCACAGGGCGGGCCTGGCACAGAGTGGGGAAGGGTCAGGCCAGGTTGTGTTCCAGCAAGAATTTCCATAACGTTTGGACCCCATGGGCTCATTTGTAAACGGTTGATGAAGGGACAGAAGAATCAATCAATCCTGGAGATCTTGAATTTGCCAGAAATCCAATCCAACCATCCCGCCCTTTCTATTTGGAGCTCCTCGTCTTGAGAGCAAAGCCTTAAGAGCACCGCACTGGGAAGGACTCAGAATGTCGGGGAGCAAATGGCAGGCAGCAATGATTTACAGAGAGAGCGAGGGGCTACCCTTCCTCACGGCCAGGGACACTGTCCCACCCACGCTGACAAGCTTCCAGTGCTTAGAGACGGTTTCCCACCGTGGCGAAGGGCTGGGCTGTGCGTCCTGCCCTTTGCTAGAGCTCAGAACCTGCCCATAGTAGGGGTCCAATAAATACTTGCTGATGAGTTAGTAAACGACCAGAGAAGGCCCCTCATAGGACCACATAGCCTCGCCTTAATTCCGGAAAGGGATAAAGCTTTTTGGCACAGTTAGGGCTTGAACTTACAACCTTGGTGTAGAAAGCATATGGTCCCACTTTGTTCTTTCATTCTCTTATTCTTTCACTCACTCACTCACTCATTCATTCAAGAACTGTTTCTTGAGGACTCACTCCATGCTCAGCATAGGACAATGATGATTCTCAGTATGCCACGGGTTGCCAATGAGCAGGATGCTGAGCAGCGACCGGGGGCCTCTCCACTGACAACAGCCAGGAGTTCCCAGACACAAAGGGCCTCACAGCTCCTGGTGAATCCCAGATGTCACTGGGCTCTGCTGACATCACGGAAAACCTTAGCAGCTCATGCACAGGATGCACGTTTGTCAATTAGCTGGTGAGTTCACAAGCCAAAAAAAAGTGGCTCAAAGCTTTCCATTCCCTTTCCATCAGACAGAGAGTCTCAGCCAAAACATAGCACTATCCCGGCCGCCTCTTCGGGAGGGTCCATCCTTCTCTTGATGGTGAGAGGTTGGACGGGTCTGCCGTCTCTCACTCAAGGTCCCATCAGAGCACTCTGAGGTCAACTCCACCTACAGTCTCTCACCACCAAAACTTGGGATGACTCCAGAAAAGCAGATTTGATCCAACTCACTTCAACAACACATTCTTGGATACCTACTAAACCCAAGGCCCAACTACCTGCCGGGCAAGAGAGCTCTGAGATGGGGCTTAGTCCATGAGGGTTCCATTATTTCCTGGGTTTTGCCCAGGAAATAATGCAAGGGCAAGCAAGGGTAGAAGAAAATGGCTTTGTTGAAGCAGCAGTGTTAGAGCTGCGGCGATGTGACAGCTCTGTGACTGCCCCCGCAGAGCAGGGCTACCCCACAGGCAGTGTGCTGAGGGCCGCTGCTCAGGCAGGCTTGCAGTCAGATTTATACCCACTTTTAATTGCATGCAGATTAAGGGGCAGTTTATGCAGAAATTTCTAAGGAATGAGCAGTAACCTCTGAGTCATTAACATTGTCGTAGAAAGAGGTGTTAACTCCCGGGTGTGGCCATGGCAATGGTAAACTGACATGGCCCACGGGTAGCCCGTGTCTGACCGGACAGCTGCTTCTGCACTGGTCTTGTTTCAGCTAGTCCTCAATCTGGTCTGGTGTTTCCACCTCTGGAGTCAAGTCTCACCTCCCACCTCATTATGGTCAAACTTACCAGGAGGAAAAAAGCCAGTCTCTTTTCTTCAGGTACTGATGTCCTAGAGAAGAGAGGCACAAACACAAGTAGCTGTAACCTAAGAGGGAGGCCAAGGGTCATCGCCCACAAGGGGGTGAGGTCACAGGGGACGCGGTGCTGGTGAGAGAAGGTGAGCCAGGTCTGCTCAGGGGCTGGGAGGCAGGGTCAGCAGGTGACAGCGATGGCGTAGCAGCTTACTCAAAAGAAGGGGGCCTGGGCTGGGCGAGGTGGCCCACACCAGTAATACCAGCACTTTGGGAGGCCGAGGCGGGTGGATCACCTGAGGTCAGGAGTTCAAGACCAGCCTGGCCAATGTGGTAAAACCCCACCTCTAGTAAAAATACAAAAAACTAGCTGGGCACGGTGGCAGGCACCTGTAGTCCCAGCTACTCGGGGGCTGAGGCAGGAGATTTGCTTGAACCTGGGAGGTGGAGGTTGCAGTGAGCTGAGATCATGCCACTGCACTCCAGTCTGGGCAACAAGAGTAATACTCTATCTCAAAAAAATAAAGTAAAAAGAAGTGGGGCTGGAACCTGGGGAGGTGACAGGTGAGAGTGTCAGTTGGGAATCCTCCATCTCTTCCAGTCCTGAATGGGCCAGAGGTGCAGATACACAGGCAAAGCTGTGGGAGGCTTCGGCCTGAGGGAGGCGTAGCAGACATTGCAGGGGGTCCAAATTCATTCAAAGAATAGGGTCCGTGGCACTTGCAGGGGAAACTGAAGGACGTGGCAGGAGTCCGTCAGCTCAGAAGGAAAGGGCTTAGGAAGGGGCAGGCAGGAGGCCTGGATGCGGAGGGTGAAAGAGGATCGAGACAGAGAGTGGACAAGGAGAACTCAGAATCAAAGCTGAGAGCCGCATCTGGAGCCTAGGCACCACAAAACGCCTCTGCAGGGCCCGCAGTGCGGTGGCAATGTGCGTTTGCTGCGTCTGTTGCCATGTGCCCCTGTGTGCGTCTGTGACACGTCCCCAGTAATGTGTTTGCTGCAGACCCAGCCAGTGTACATTCACTGCCCTCTCAGGACCACATTTCACTCGGGGAGAGAAACCACAAGCAAATGCACATGCTGAGTGAAGAAAAGGAAGCCGGGTGTGGGGTGGGCAGAGGGAAGCGTGCACAGAGAGGAGGCTGGGATAGGAACCTGAATTCGAGGAACTACAGGGAGGTCTCCTTCTGGCTGGGTCAGATGGCTCATGCCTGTAATCCCAGCACTTTGGGAGGCCAAGGCAGGCAGACTGCTTGAGCCCAGGAGTTTGAGACTGGCCTGAGGAACATGGTGAAACCTCATCTCTATAAAACATATTTTTTAAATATGTTTTAAAAATATTTAAAACATATGATACTTAAATATTTTAAAAATATTTAAAACACCAGGCGTGGTGGCATGCACCTGTAGCCCCAACCACTTGGGAGGCTAAGGTGGGAGGATCACTTGAGCCTGGGAAGCTGAGACCACTGTGATGGCACCACTGATAAAGAAAGAAAAAGAAAGAAGGAAAGAAAGAAAGAAAGAAAGAAAGAAAGAAAGAAAGAAAGAAAGAAAGAAAGAAAGAAAGAAAGAAAGAAAGAAAGAAAGAAAAGAAGGAAAGAAAGAAAGAAAGAAAGAGAAAAAAGAAAGAAAGGGGGGAAGGAGGGAGGGGGGAGGGAAGGAGGGAAGGAGAGAGGGAGGGAAGGGAGAGGGAGAGAGAGAGAAAAGAAAGAAAGAAGGGAGGGAAGAAGGAAGGAAGGGAGGAGAAAGGAGAGGGAGAAGGAGATTTACTTTCTCCTGGGCGGAGTCACCCCTGAGAGGCTGGCTTTTTCAGCTTTTCCCTGTCGCCTTTCACCTCCCTACCCCCACTAGGGATGTGCACTCCATCAGGTGCACCCCACCCATCTCCCTTCCCCAGCTGCTGCTCTCTGAGGGCCACAGAGGAGTAGCTGGTTTTGATGGTGTTCCTGTGGTCTGACCCTCTGGATTTTATCTGAGCCTGGTCCCAGCAGGTGGCTGTGGGAACCCCACTGAGAACACATTCTCTAATCTTGTCTCTTGGCTGTGGAGAACAGAATTTGAAGCAAGATTGCAGCTTTGGAGAAAGGCAACCTCAGGAAGCAAAGCTCATTCTCAGTTCCAACCTGGTAGAGGCACAGAGACCCCACAGTTCTCCCTCTGGGAACAGCGGGCCCCAGCCTGGCACAGGTCCTCTCCAGTTGGAAGCAGCACCATGCTCCCAGCGGTCCTCAGAGGGGCACATCGCCGGCTGCGCTCACTTCTTTCTCAGCCACCGACATCCCCCTTCCTGTGTGAGAGTCCGCCCACGGGCTTCTGCTCCCTTAGCTGGTTTCCTTCTCCAGACCCCAACACTGGTTTCTCCCCCCCCCCGCCCCGTTCCTTGCTGTGCCCATCCTTCTTCCTCTCCCAGATCTCCCAAAGCCCTGAACTGCTGGGTAGAATCGAGTGTTCACTTTTTTTTTTTTTGAGACAGTCTTACTCCATCACCAGGCGCCAGGCTGGAGCGCAGTGGCACGACCTCGGCTCACTGCAACCTCCACCTCCCGGGTTCAAGCAATTCTCCTGCCTCAGCCTCCCGAGTAGCTGGGACTACAGGCGCACGCCACCATGCCCAGCTAATTTTTTAGTGGAGACGGGGTTTCACCATGTTGGCCAGGATGGTCTCAATCTCTTGACCTCGTGATCCAACCTCAGGCTGGGATTACAGGCCTGAGCCACCGCGCCTGGCCTTGAGTGTTCACTTTTTCTCCTCCACTGAAATCAGGCAGCTAGCAGCTACTGCTGCACTGAAGGTGGCATTTTGGGCAAGGTGAGAGACTTGCCAGGGGGGTGGTGGGCAGTGCGCTGCACTACGGTCAGCGGCTGCAGGAGTGGGGATTCCTGAGCAAAGGGTTGGCACCTTGCAGTCCTCAGCCAGACCCCCAGGCCCGCCTGCCCCTTGTCCAAGCCCAGACTCCCTGCAGGGCTGTGGCCATGCACCCTTCCCGGGGCCCCGCTGGGATCCTTCCTGCTAGTCCATGGCTCGCCCAAAGTTAAGTGTGTCCAGGAGGCCACTGAGCCTCCTGATGTCCACTGAGGAGTCCACGTGACCAGTCAGAGCCCCAAGCATGGGCCACAACACATCACCAGGGCAGCAGAAGGGAGCCGGAGGCCAGCGAATCACATTTTTAAAAAGATGGCTCTGGCCCTAGGACCAGCTTCCCTGTTTGGAGGTTTTTCCATGCCCCTCTCTGTTCTCACCTCCTGCCCTTCTCTCTACCACTCCCAGCCTCCTTCCTGAAGCAAAGGAAGGGCCCCAGAGTGAAGAGTGAAGTCCCTGGCCTTGCCTCAGTCTCCCTTTTTGTGAAATAAACAATCTTATGACCCAGAAAGAATAAAGGGCTTTGAATATATATATCCATGTCCTAGTCTCTGGATTTGAATCCTCCCAACCTAGGATTCCTCTGCTAGAGAGAAGGCCTGACCCAGCTCCCCAAAACCAGCTCTGCCTCCAGCCTCCCCTCCATCTCCATTTTAGGTCCCTTCGTCCCAGCTTCACCCCACTCCAGCTCCCCAGCTCTGCCCCCACCCCGTCTTCCTCACCCAGCTCCAACCTGCCCTACCCCCACAAGCTCCCCCTATCCAATTCTCTCCCCTCCCACCTTAGCCCTACCTCCCCGCCCCGCCCATCCCTACTTTGCCTCCCCTGCCTGATGAAGCCTCCCCTCCCCTCCTGCCAACCCTCAGCTGTGGTCTGGCATGGAGATGTAATTACTGCATTAGCCCAGTGGCCTGAAGAAAGAGTGGGGTTGGGAGGGGGGTGGGCTGAGAACTGGGGGAGAGAAAGGTTCTTTATTAAATGCAGATGTTTTTAAATCACTGTAATTAACTGGAATGGATACCACGAATCACAGGCATAAAAGCTAAATGGGCCTTTGTTTTAACTGTTTGTCATATATTTAAAATGGTCATTGGAGAATATAGCACATGGAGATGTTCTTGCTCTCTGCCTGCTTGCTTTTGCCTGGCAAAAACTTTCTTTGGACACATTGGTGAACGTGCACATGTGCACACACACACCCCCATCCATCCTCTCCTCTCCTTCTGAGTCTCTCACACCCACGCACATACACACTCTGCACACACACCCTCCCTTCTCTCACACACACTCAGTGGGGCTGGCCTGGAAGGGTCTTGGCGCAGAGGAGTGGGTATCCACCAAGCCAGCTGCGGAAGAATCAAGTTTCACCCCTTGGGAAGTTTCCTGGGAGGCCTGGGGAACACCTGCCCCAGCGGCTTCTCCATGGACACACACAGACCCATGCTCAGACACACGCCAGAGCTAGAGGCAGATCCACAGAGACGTGCTGCCCCAGCTCCTTCCTCGTTTCATGGAAAAGGTAGGGACAGACACACACCCACTTTGGGACAGACTCCCCCTTTCTCCTTGGGAATGTGGAGCCGTTTTTCTACATGGGCACTGTTTTCCCAGGTCCCAGGCAGCAGGGAGGAAGCAGGGCCAGGCTCTGCGGGTGGGCAGGGTGCTGGGAGAGGCCTTGAACGGCTGCTCTGGCCAAACACTTCCACCTGCCCCTCTTCTGGGGCCTGTCCGCAAAATACTGGGTGACAGCAGGTCCTGCAGCCCATGAATGGCGCGTGTGGCAGAAAGTGAACGGCATGGCAATGTGCACTGAAGGTGAGGGTGAGGGTGCTCCTGAGCTGTCTCTTGCCAACCCACACCCACCACCCCCAGCATAGATGTGCCAGTGCAGGAAGAAGAGCCAATGCCAGCTCCGTTCCTTTCCAGGGAACTTGCCCCAATGTGGAAGCCTGCGGCTCTGCTGCTGGACAAAGCCAAGGCGCTGGGGCCAGACCACGTGACACCCACCTCTGCCTCCAGCCCCCGGAGCCTCCCACACCTCTGCCTCCAGCCATGCCAGAGCCTCCCACGCCTCTGCCTCCAGCCATGCGGAAGCCTCCCACGCCTCTGCCTCCGGCCCCGGAGCCTCCCATGCCTTGCCCACCCCCATCCTTCCAGCACTGCTAAGTGTTTTCCTCTGATACTCTTTGCCTGTCTTCTCCGTCTCCAGCCCCCTTGCTGGAGCTAAGCTGAGTCAGAGAGGAGAGCTGGAGATGAGGCTCCCTAGATTTGGGGGCTACTGATTGAGGTTCTCCTGGAACACCCCACTGAAGCCAGGAGCTCACTTCCCCTACTGCCCATAGAGTCCATAATAGGCCGGTAATTCTGTATCAAATTTAAGGTTGCAATTTAGCCACACTCTGAGCCAAGCTAGGCCCCTGGCTTCACTGGAGGAGATTCCGATGGGAAATGAGTTCTCGACGCAGCCCACGTGCCAGGAAGTTTCATCGTTCAGGACATCGCCCTTCGGTTCCGTGTGGCCAGGGGAGAAGCCCAGGTGTCCAGTTTCCTGGTCAATGCCAAGTTCTCCTCCCCTGGCGCTTCCCTCTCTTCCCCTCCCCCACACCCCGCCCCCTACTTCAAGAACTCCTTCTCTTGTGCAATATCTTTCTGTCTGGGTTCTAGGGAGGGGCCAGTGGGTTTCTTATCGACCAAGACCTTCAATAAGGGACACATTCCAGTATCTTGGTCCAGTAACACACACACACACACACACACACACACACACACTTGTTCTTGTATATAAATAACTGAAACAAATGTCACAAAAGAGCATACCTTTACACAGTCTTGTACACTAGTATTTTCTATTCTATTTTTCTTTCTTTTTTCTTTTTTTGAGACACAGTCTTGCTCTGTCGCCAAGGCTGGAGTGCAATGGCGTGATCTTGGCTCACTGCAACCTCCGCCTCCCGAGTTCAAGTGATTCTCCTGCCTCAGCCTCCTGAGTAGCTTTGATTACAGGCACACACACCCCCCTCCAACTACACCCAGCTATTTTTTGTATTTTTAGTAGAGATGGGGTTTTGCCATGTTGGCCAGCCTGGTCTCGAACACCTGACCTCAGGTGATCACCCACCTCAGCCTCCCGAAGTGTAGGAATTACAGGTGTGAGCCACCATGCCTAGCCTAGGATTTTTTTTTAATTACATAAATTAACCCATTTATTATAGGCCAGTGATGTCTCAAAGAATAGAGGAGCGTCTACTGGTCTTTCAGTTCCTTCAGTCTTCTGATGGCGGGCTTTACGGTGACAGCGGAAGTGGTATTGTACGTCCAGGCACCGCCAGCCACTGTCTTCCTGCAGGAACCACAGTGCCAGGTCCTCGAAGCTCGTCTCTTCATCTTGGTTTTGCCACAGAAAGAGCAAGTATACTTGGCATGCTGGCTGATTTCACTTCTCTTCACCGTTTTCCGGAGGGAAACCATTTTCCAGAGGGACCCATAGTGGGTCCCGTATTTACCGACGATCCCAACTTTCTTGGTACGTTTGTCCATGTTGCCGGTCCGAGCCCAGAGAGGAAGAGCCTAGGTTTTATATACATATAACTTATATATATATATATATAAAATATGTAATATATATTATATAGTACATATAATTATTATAGAATTATATAGAATGTATATGTTATATGTGTATATAATATACATATATACATATTATATGTGTATATAATATACATATTATATATGTATACAATATATATTATAGATATACATATATAAAATATATATATAAGACAGAGTCTTGATCTGTCACCCAGGCTGGAGTGCAGTGACGTGATCACAGCTCACTGTAGTCTCAACCTCTCAGCCTCAAGTGATCCTCCCACCTCAGCCTCCCAAGTAGCTGGGACAGCAAGCACACATCACCATGCCTGGCTAATGTTTTAACTTTTTTTGTAGAGATAAGGTCTCACTGTGTTGCCCAGGTTGGTGTTGAACTTCTGGGCTCAGGTGATCCTCCATCTCAGCCTCCCAAAGTTCTGGGACCACAGAGTGAGCCCCCAAACCTGCCAGCATTATTTTCTCTATTCTATTTCCAGTTTTGACAACCCACAACCTGGATTTCACCTACGAGTGGGTCACCTCCTACTGCAGTCTCAAAACCACAGGGCCTGCTCTTCCGTGACACAGGCTTCAGAAAGCTCTCTAGGCCCAGGCGCCAGCTCTGCTCTCAGAAACCTTCCAGGACTGGTGGGCGCGCAGTGGCTCACGCCTGTAATCCCAGCACTTTGGGAGGCCAAAGCGAGCGGATCACCTGAGGTCAGGAGTTCAAGACCAGCCTGGCCAACATGTTGAAACTTTGTCTCTACTAAAAATACAAAAATTAGCCAGGTGTAGTGGTGTGCGCCTGTAATCCCAGCTATTCAGGAGGCTGAGGCAGGAGAATCACTTGAACCCAGGAGGTGGAGGCTGCAGGGAGCCTACATCATACCACTGCACGCCAGCTCAGGCGACAAGAGCTCCAACCTGGGCAACAAGAGTAGGGACTCCATCTCAAAAAGAAAAAGAAAAAAAAGGAAAAAAAGAAACCTTCCAGGGCTGATTTTCGTCCTTTCTTTTCACCAGCTGAAACACACATGAAAGAGAGTGTCTCACCTTAGCATCGGTCTGCCACACCATCCGTTCTCTTGGTCTCCTCTCCTGCCCATCTCTGTCCTGACGCTGCTAAGTTCCTTCTGTCCATCTCCTTCCTCGCAGTTTCCCCCATTTTCCAAACTCTTGAAAAGCTTCATTATTCGGAGAATATGACCTGAGTTCCACCACTTTGAGAGCTCACAGGGAAGAAATCCAACTTCTTTCAATGTAAAGAATTCAGCTGCATGTCTGAAGCCCAACTTGACATTCAGCTGTCCTAACTCTGGCTAGCAAAGAGATATTCTAAATTTGTAGAAAGGGTTTTTCAGGAAAGAGGGGGGCTGAGTGTTTACTGAGCAGTTACTATACACCCGGAACTCCCCTTGGAGTTCTACTGGGCATGATCTTTTTCACTGCTCTCAAGAACCTTATGAAAGGCAGGACATGGTAGCTCGTGGCTGTGATCTCAGCACTTTGGGAGGCCAAGGCCAGAGGAGTGCTTGAGGCCAGGAGTTCAAGACCAGCTTGGGCAACATACTGAGACTTCCTGTCTTTACAAAGTATTTAAAAAATTAGCTGGGCATGGTGGCGCATACCTGTGGCCGAAGGATCACTTGAGCCCAGGAGTCTGAGGCTACAGTAAGCTATGATCACGCCACTGCACTTCAGCCTGGGCAACAGAGTGAGACCCTGTCTCAAAAAAAAAAAAGAAAACAACTTAGAAAATAGGACTTTTTACAACTCTTCCACCAGGAGACTCAGAAGAGGGAAGTGAGGGCCGGGCACGGTGGCTCACTCCTATAACCCCAGCACTTTGGGAGGCCAAGGCAGGCGGATCACCTGAGGTCAGGAGTTGGAGGTCAGCCTGGCCAACATGGCAAAACTCCATCTGTACTAAAAGTACAAAAATCAGCCGGGTGTGGTGGTGGACATTTGTAATCCCAGCTACTTGGGAGGCTGAGGCAGGAGAACTGCTTGAATCTAGGAAGAGGAGGTTGCAGTGAGCCAAGATTTTGCCACTGCACTCCAGCTTGGGCAATAAGAGCAAGACTCAAAAAAAGGGGAGGAGAGGAGAGGGGAGGGGAGGGAGGCTTAGGGGTTTAGGGGCTATCATCTAAGGGGTGGAGAGTGAGGAGAATTACACCTTGGCTCCTGAGGATAACAGAGTCAAGTTTTTTCTTCTAGGGAGGTTGTTTCCCTGGGGGGTGATCAGATGGCAGAACAGGTCTCCAGACAAACAGGGATTGTTTTGCTAAATGAACGTGAACCAGTCTTTCCTAAAGCTTCCTACACATTCCTCCCACCCAGCTGAAAGCCAACTGTTCTTAGTGTACCCGAGAACCAAAAATGGGAAGGGTGGTGAGGAAGGAAAGGAAGAAGGGACCTGGGGAGGAAAGGAGAGGAATGGCGAGAAAGAGAAACAGAGTGAGACAGACAAAAACAGACAAGGAAAAAACCATCATACCTTTTAATGCATTTTCTCCATTTGAAAATCAACATTTTTGGCTGGGTGTGGTGGCCCACGCCTATAATCCCAGCTGCTCAGGAGGCTGAGGCATGAGATTTGCTTGAACCTGGGAAGTGGAGATTACAGTGAGCCGAGATCGTGCTACTGCACTCCAGCCTGGGTGACAAAGGGAGACTCTGACTAAAAAAAAAAAAAAAAGAAAGAAACATTGTTTTCACTTTCTAATATTCCAGAAATTAAAGTGCATCCTATAATCAATGTCGAAAGAAACTTGTCAGCTGATGATACATCTTACAACGGAGGCGAATTGGAGTGGAAAAAAAAAAGTAATTGAAGATCGTCCCTGCGGCTCCCAAGGTGAAGGCTGCCTTGAAGGTGTGTGTGGATTTTTCTTGTTTGCTATAAGAAGGTTCTGACATCATCGGGGTCACCATGCTTTTAACCACACTGATTTATAGGGAAGGATGCTTTGGGGCCACAATTTTATTTCTATTTGCACAGCCTTATGTGTCTATTTTCAGATGTATACTCTCAGCAAAAAAAAAAAAGGAAAGAAAAATTGCAGTAGCAATTAACCTAATAAACCACCTTTTCAGTGTTCTGCATGTAGATTAATCACTTCAGAGAATACCAGATCAACACAGTGTTTTGCATGCCTGCACCTTCTGAGATGAGGCTGCTCTTTCAGAAGCCAGGCAGAACAAAGGGAGTCCTCTGGTGCAAGCCCAGTAATTAGAGAGAAGAGGCCCCTCAGGTAACTGCTGAGAAAGGTCCCTTAATTTGACCCTGCTTCACACAGTCCAATTTTCAATAAAAAGAGACACTTCAGCACTGTCCCTTAGGAAATCGCCTGGGAGTCCATAATCCCTCAATCTTCCTGGGGGTTATCCAGTTTAAAGTCCTCCCTTCTGATCTGTTTGCGTCAAACCAGCCATCCCTCTTCCCGCTGGGTATTTACCCAGGGGTTTCCAGGACCCAGGCCTCGGTGCCCAGCGGCAATGGAGACAAAAAGAGTCAAACTCTGTAAAATATTTAAAGAGAGTTATTCTGAGCCAAATACGAGTGATCGTGGCCCATGACACAGCGCTCTGGAGGTCCTGAGAACATGTGCCCGCAGTGGTCGGGGTACAGCTTGCTTTTATATATTTTAGGGAGGAGTGAGACATCAATCAAATACATTTAAGAAATACATTGGTTTGGTTCAGAAAGGCGGGACAATTCAGTGTTAGGGGGGCTTCCAGGCTATAGTTTAATTTAAACATTTTCTGGTTGATAATTGGCTGAGTTTATCTGAAGACCTGGGGTTAAAGGAAATGCTCAGGTTAAGATAAAAGATTGTGGAGACCAGGTTTTATTGTGCAGAGGAATCTCTCAAATAGCTGACTTCAGAGAGAAAGCAGGTTGTAAAATGTTTCTTATCGGACCTAAAAGGGTGCCTGGCTCTCAGATGATTATCTCCTGGATCTGGAAAGAAAGGGAGAAAATAAAGGGGAAAGGAGAGTCTCTATAGGATGTGGATTTTTCCTACAAGAGACTTTGCGGGCAATTTATTTTATTCATTTATTTATTTTTGAGACGGAGTCTCTTTCTGTAGCCCAGGCGGGAGTATAGATGTGTGATCTCAGCTCACTGCAACCTCCGACTCCTGGGTTCAAGCGATTCTCCTGCCTCCAGCTGCAGAGTAGCTGAGACTACAAGAGTGCACCACCACACTGGGCTAATTTTTTCCGTTTTTAGTAGAGACAGGGTTTCACCATGTTAGCCAGGATGGTCTGGATCTCCTGACCTTGTGATCTGTCTGCCTCAGCCTCCCAAAGTGTTGGGATTACAGGTGTGAGCCACCGTGCCTGGCCTTTTGCAGGGCAATTTTAAGGTATGGCAAGGAAATAGATTTTGGGGTTAAATATTTTGATTTTTTTCCTTGTTATGCCACAGTCAGATGGAAAGTAACTCACAACATACAGGGTTAAAAAAAACCCATCTGATGAGAATTTGCGGTTTGTAGGGCATGACTCTCCACACGTCTTAGATAGGAATTTGGGCAAGATTTAGAAAAAAATCAGAGTGTGGTCCTCAGCAATCTCAGCCAAGCGCAGAGGCATCCTTCTCCTCCTGTCTGCACCGCCCCATCATTCTTGCTGATGATTTGCTTGAACTTGCTTCTCTTTCTCACTGTCAGTGGAAATCCAAAGCAGTTATCTGATGGTTTTCTTTATTATTTGCTTATTTATTTATTGAACTGAACTTCTATTGCAAATACATTTTTATC
Organism: Leontopithecus rosalia; assembly: GCA_028533165.1. NCBI lineage: Eukaryota > Metazoa > Chordata > Mammalia > Primates > Cebidae > Leontopithecus > Leontopithecus rosalia. The sequence continues at coordinate 30,329,053 of CM052652.1, read as the reverse complement.
AGAAGTAGAAAGAAAAATATATGCCAGCTCCTCACCCCCAAATTCCCCTCCCCTGCCCAACTCTGATATACGCAGGATACACACTTCGGATCTAAAACAGCCCAAATGCACTGATATATTTCCTCCCCAGGTACTTTGGATTCCAGGTTTGTTTTTTGTTCCTAAGTTCCCTTCTTTGAAGTCTCATCTCCTGGTAGCCCAGAACTGTGACAGTGGCTGCATCAAATGCAGTCTTCCTTCTGGCAGAATTCTCTTCATCCCCAGAAAAACGGCATTTCTGGATAGCCACGGTTCTGCCTTCAACGCTTCCTCCTCCCCACGTGCCAGCATTTCCCACACAGACCTCTGAAGTCGCATGGTCTTGGGTACCAAGGGACACATCAAGAATTCAGGGCCTTGCTGTCCACGGCTCTGACACACGTTGCTGGGGACAGAATGGCTTTCCAGGTGGGCCAGTGGGTAGGCAGAGTTCTGGGAGAAGAGGAAAGTGGCCACTTCCCTTGGTTCCCATGATCTGTCCCAGCATCAGATGTTGAAGGACACTGTGAGGATCAATGAATATTTCAACTGAACTGTGCCCTACCCCTACATTCTATTTGTTTGTTTGTTTGTTTGTTTGTTTGTTTTTGAGACCAAGTCTCGCTCTGTTGTCCAGGCTGGAATGCAGTGGTGCAGCTCAGCTCACTACAACCTCCGTCTCCTGGGCGCAAGCAATTCTCCTGCCTCAGCCTCCCAAGGAGCTGGGATCACAGGTCCACACCACCACGCCCAGCCAATTTTTGTGTTTTTAGTAGAGAGGGGGTTTCACCACGTCGGCCAGGCTGGTCTTGAACTCCCAACCTCAGCTAATCTGTTCACCATGGCCTCCCAAAGCGTTGGGATTACAGGCGTGAGCCACCGTGCCTGGCCTTCCTTTCCTAGTTCTATGACCATTCTTCCCCCTTCCTCTTTGTGGTTGCCCCTCCTCTTCTAGTCCATTAAACCTCACTGTTCTTCACGCTTCCACAGCTTGGTCCCCAGCCCTCATTGTTCTGTATCTCTCCTTAAATGACCCCGTCCCTCTCATGGTTAAACCCCCGCCTTTGTGGAAATGGTTCTCAAATCTACGCATCTCACTTGGGTCCCAGTCCCATGTTATGCTGTCTCGTCGCCATCTTGGTTGGGAGAGCTTCAGGGCTTGGGGTCCCCAGCAAGTGCTATCTTGTATCAGTGATTCTTTTCTCACTGACCAGACGGTCCCCTGAATTATATGAAGCCTGTGGACCTCAATTACAAAGCAAGTGTGTTGTATTTCAGCAGTGTGTTTTGATGCGATGCTCTGGTTGGAATGCAGGCATGTAAGCAATTTTTCACCAGATGCTTGAGGAGAACTGGAGCACACCCCATCTACTCAGAGCCTCTCGGGTGTCAGTAAAGTTCCACCTCCCCTTTGGTACCAGAACGGGCAGTTCCCTGCCCTTTCATTCCCTCTTTGGCAAAGGAACTTCCTCCACTTTTTTCCCAGAACAAGGTAGAAAGAAAGGTGACATTCAAACATGTTCTACTTCATGTGCTCCATGTGTGTTCTGAGTCCCCCAGTCTGCTCTAGCAACACTCCTGGAACCACACCTCAAGGCAACATATCCCAAACCAAACTCATCAACATCCCGCAAAACCCTCTTCCTTTTTGCCCAGTCTCAGTCCCTCGAGGCCCAGACCCAAAGCACCGGTCCAGACCCCTCCCTTTTCTATGCTCAATACAGTCAGGCCCCATAGTCCTACTGATTTTTCACCCTAAGAGTTTCTTCAACTTTTACTTCCTCTCCCCGGGTCCACACCTTCATCACCTTCTGCCTGAACGTTTGCGTCACACCTGGTCTCAGCTGTGTGCCTTTCACATCCATCCTTCAACTGCCATTAGTTTCTAAATGACATGTTTGCCCATAATCCCCCAGGTCAGCCCCTCGAAGGACCCTGTCAAGATGCTCACTCTGGCCCACCTGCCCATCCATGGCCCGGTCCTGCCTGCCGTGCCGGCCTCACCTAAGTTGCTCCTTGCTTCACACTGAATCCCCCAGCTGCACTGAGAGGCTCACAGCTTCCTGCCTTTGACTCACTCTGCTCGTGCAAGGTTTAGCTTGGGTATCTGTTCCTCCAGGAAGCCTCCCAGGGTCCAGGCTCAGCTCCTGGTCCCCCTTGACGCCCCTGTACCACCTCACACTCATCTGAAGTTGTCTATTTGTCTATCTCTGCCCCCGACAAGACAGAAGTCCTCCAAAGGTAGTGCATTGGCAAGGACTCCTTCAGTCACAAATGACATAAACCCAGCCCAGTGGGATCAAGTGCAGGAAAATGTGCTGGCTTCAGAGGCTGAGGGTTGGGCCAGCTTCCGATGGGGCTCGATGCTGCGGCCGCATCCCCAGGACTTGCTTCTGTCCCCTCTTGGCTTACCTTCATTGGCTTCCTTCCCAGGCAGCTGCTCTCAGCTTCGTATACAGTAGGGAACCAGCCTGGCCAACATGGCAAAACCCCGTCTCCACCAAAAATATAAAAATCAGCTGGGCGTGGTGATGCGCCTGTAGTCCCAACTACTCGGGAGGCTCAGGCAGGAGAATCACTTGAATCTGGGAGGTGGAGGCTGCAGTGAGCCGAGATTGCACCACTACACTCCAGCCTGTGTGACAGAGCAACACTCTGTCTCAAAAAAGAGGGAAAAAGAAACATACATAGCAGGGAAGAGAGTCTGGTTTCTTCATAGTTCAATTAAATAACAGAAGAGAGCCTTGCTGGACCTAGGTGGCTTGGCTTGCATCAGATACCTATCTCAAAACCAAGCCAGTGGCTGGGAGCAATGATTGACTGAATCCAGGAGTTCACTGGAACCACATAAAATAATAAGAATAACTAATTATTAGTCATCTAAAGTAGAGAGTGGGTCCTTAAACAAAACTTGGGGTACTTATTATCATAAGAAGAGGCAGTAGAACTGAGCCACAGAATCACCAAAGCCGGCTGCCAGAGGGACTGTGCTTGGCCACCTTGTTAGGGTGCAAGCCCAGGGCGCTGATGCAGGCTTCGCACCCAATGCACACTTGCTGAGTTGAGCTGAAGGAGGCAAGCAGCAAGGCAGCCACTGACGCAAGTTCCTGGGAGCCCCCTGACACCCAGGTGGTGTGACAGTCAGCTGCAGACTTCTACGCCCTTTCATAACCTCAGGAAGCTCATCTTCACGTGCGAAGAGAAAGCTTTGCTGAAAGCCCCAACTGCCCAGTGGTCAGGGACACACACGTCACCCCCTGAAGAGGAAACAAAGGGATGCTGCAGGAGGCAACCAGTCCCCACTCCAGGCCCGCCAACTCTCCAAAAACAACTTCCTTGAAAGCCACCCAGATTTTCTGAGTGAGTTACTAAATCTTAAGCTAGAACGAGGAAGACAATCCAACACGGTTATTAGCCACTTTCATCAACTCTACCAACTACTAATTAAAAGGCTGCTGTTAAAGTTTATACTTTACTAAATGAAAACCAGGATGCAGCATATCAGCTATACTGTAAAAGCAATGCTTGGTATGGAACATATCGAGAATATAAGAAATTATGGCAGGGCACAGTGGCTCACTCCTATTATCCCAGCACTTTGGGAGGCCGAGGCAGTTGGATCACTTGAGTCCGGGAGTTCAAGATCAGCCTGGGCAACATAGCAAAGCTTTGTCTCTACAACAAATATAGAAATTAGCTGGGTGTGGTGGCACATGCC
>CM052652.1:30255160-30325217 GCA_028533165.1 Leontopithecus rosalia | reverse complement strand
CAAACACTGCATGTTCTCACTTATAAGTGGGAGCTGAACAATGTGAACATGTAGACACGGGGAGGGAAACAATACACACAGGGCCTGGGTGGGGGCATCAGGAAAAATAGCTAATGCATGCAGGACAGAATGAATACCTAGCTGATGGGCTGATGGTGCAGCAACTCACCAAGGCACACATTTACCTGCAACAAATCTACACCTCCTGCACGTGTACCCCAAAACCTTAAAAATACAATTAAAAAAATAAAAACAGTTACCAATAATCTCACCACCCAAAAGCAACAACTATTAACATTTGAGAAGGTACTTTTTTTCTTCCAGTCTTTTTCTTTTCTCTTTTTTGAGACGGATTCTTGCTCTGTCACCCAGGCTGGATGGAGCACAGTGGTGCCATCTTGGCTCACTGCAACCTCCACCTTACAGGTTCAAGCAATTTTCCTGCCCCAGCGTCCTGAGTAGCTGGGATTACAGGTGCACACCACCACACCAGCCTAATTTTTGTAAGTTTTTTAAATTTTCGTATTTTTTTTTTGAGACGGAGTTTCACTCTTGTTACCCAGGCTGGAGTGCAATGGCATGATCTCAGCTCACTGCAACCTCTGCCTCCTGGGTTCAGGCAATTCTCCTGCCTCAGCCTCCTGAGTAACTGGGATTACAGGCACGCGCCACCATGCCCAGCTAATTTTTTGTATTTTTAGTAGAGACAGGGTTTCACCATGTTGACCAGGATGGTCTCCATCTCTTGACCTCATGATCCACCCGCCTCGGCCTCCCAAAGTGCCAGGATTACAGGCTTGAGCCACCGCACCCGGCCCTAATTTTTGTATTTTTAATAGAGATGGAATTTTACCATGTTGGCCAGGCTGGTCTTGAGCTCCTGACCGCGTGATCCATCTGCCTCAGCCTCCCCAGGTGCTGGTATCACTGGCGTGACCCACCATTCCCAGCCCTTCCAGTCCTTTTCTAGATGTAGATGATGAAAACTTTTGTGTAGCAGTGGTCATATTATCTGTATGTTTGATTTCTTGCTTTTTCCTCTCTGAATGCATTCCTTTTCTCAGTTAAGTTACAACTTTTGTAAACATGTAGTAGTTGTGTAATAATACATTGAGATGATATGTATTAATCTATTTAAGTACTTTATAATAGGCTGCTTTTTTTTTTTTTTAAAGACGGGGTTTCACCATGTTGGTCAGGCTGGTCTTGAACTCCCAACCTCAGGTGATCTGCCCGCCTTGGCCTCCAAAGTGCTTGGATTACAGGCGTGAGCCACTGTGCCTGGCCTAGGCTGCTTTTAAACATGTGCTATTATAAAAATGCAGGCCGGAGTATTTTAAGAGTTTGAATTGGGCATAAGGTGTATTTTGAAGCGGATGATAAATTTGACCTGAGACAATCATCGACGTGATCTCAATTTCCAGAGACTTCTTGAGTCTAGCTTCTCTCAACTCTCCTTAGAACCGTGAGAAGTAGAGGACGTTTCCCCTGGCATTCTGAATGCTTTCAGCTTCAACTAGGGACCCATACAGACTCTCTGGTAATGAATTCATCACAGAGATGTGACTGCCCTCCTAAAATTCTCTTCGGGGAACAATTCTCCAAGGTTTCATGTTGTGCTTAATTGACAACTTTCTGTAATGGGCTGGGATGATAACTCTTTCTTTAAGCCACAGATGATGATTAATGGAGTTCCAATAGGACAAGGTCCTCACTTTATTCTCACCTTCATTATTTTAATCTCCCTCTAAATGATTGGTTAATGGATCTGGATTGCTGTAAGGTTCTGCGAGTGGTGGGTGGGTGTCTATAAATCCCTCAAAATCACTAGAGGTCCCCTCCACTTGATTAAGGGGGCTGCCTCACCCCCAGGCTCAGGATGGTGAGTATAACTGGCAGAGTGTGCATTAAGCGTGACTCTCGAGTGGCCAGATGACTTCAGCCTCCCCTGAATGGCTGAATGGCGCCATCAAATTGTATTTGCTCCTTGCGGGTAGGGATAAAGAGCCAAGGGTGAAATGGCAATTTGGAGGCCATTGAGAATGCAGAGGGTAGTGAGGAATCACTCATCAAGGTGTCAATCGACGCCCCCAGTCGTTTAGCAATACGCTGTGCCAAGCCCAGTGCCAGGCATCGGGATGTCAAGATCACCGGGATGGCCCCTGGCTTCCAGGGTCTCACAGCCTCACTGTGGGAGGAAGTAGCTGCAGTGGGGCAATGGCCCTAGTGATGAAAGTGCTGCTAATGACATGTAAACTAGCAGGGCCGGGGCACGTGGCCAGTGTCGTACCACAGGGCCAGCAGGTAGAGAGACCTCACGCTTGGTTTATCGTTCTGCTGCGCGGCTTCGATACCTGTGATGGGTAATAGCAGCTGCCAGCTTGATTGGACTGAAGGATGCCTAGTGGGCTGGTAATGCACTGTTTCTGGGTGTGTCTATGTGGGTGTTGCCAGAGGAGATTGACTTTGCTCCTCCTGCCCTTGGACCTCAGACTCCCGGTTCTTTGGACTCTGCCACTTACACCAGTGGTTTGCGGGGGGCTCTCAAGCCTTTGGCCACAGACTGAAGGCTGCACTGTCGGTTTCCCTGCTTTTGAGGCCTTTGACTGGGACTAAGCCGCTACTGGCTGCTTTCTTCCCCGGTTGCAGATGGCCTATAGTGGGACTCTTCACCCTGTGATCCTATGAGCCAGTTCTTCCTAATAAACTACCTTTCTTTTTCATTTTATTTTATTTTTTATATTTTTTTGAGACAGAGTCTTGCTCTGTGGCCCAGTGGCATGATCTCAGCTTACCTGGACCTCCGCCTCTCGGGTTCAAGCAATTCTCCCACCTCATTCTCTCTAGTAGTGAGACGACAGGTGGGCACCACCATGCCTGGCTAATTTATATATTTTTAGTAGAGATGGGGTTTCATCATGTTGGCCAGACTGGTCTAGAACTCCTGACCTTATGATCCACCCACCTCAGGCTCCCAAAGTGTTGGGATTACAGGCCTGAGCCACTGCACCCAGCCCAGCCCCATTTGTCTATCTTTCTATATATCTGTCTATCTACCTATCTATCTGCCTGTCTATCTACCTACCTACCTACTTACCTATCTGTCTAGCTACCTCTATCTTTACCTCTCTCTATCTCTCTGTCTCCTACTGATTCTGCTTCTCTGCAGAACCCTGAATGGATACAGCTGTGTATAAGGGACAGTTGTTAGCTCTGCCATCCTCCCTGCTCCTTACCTGGGTCAGCTGTCACAGTCAGCATGCAAGGAGATGGGGCTACTGAGCCTGGGATGCATCTGAAGACTTCACTCCTCCAAGTTCCCAGCACAAGCAGCCATGGGAGCTGCCCCGACTTGCGCCTATGGTCTGCAGGTACCTTCTCACTTGCCTCTTTTGAGGACCCCGTGGTGTAAAAGCCCTCTGCACATGGCATTTTACAGAAGTCTGCTGCTGGGACATTAGTGTAGAAAGAGAGGTCTGCATTCTTTCTGACTGCTATTGTATTTGGTTTGAGTTGGACCCCAGGATGGAGGCACTTGGTGGCAGATAATGTCCTTAAATCAAGCCCAATAAAACCTTTCATGCTGCTAATCACTGCACTGTGTGACACTCTGCACCCAGCGGTCTCCAGAGCTCACAGAGTCTCTACAGAGGGACTGTGGCCTGCCGAGTGGTGGGGGTGGTGGCCGCAGCCATTGGGGTGATGCCTAACAAGGTCCTTTAGTGAGGAGCACAGGATTCTCCAAATAGATTTTTGCTGGAATGTCAGGCTCTGACACTTTTTTTTTGTACATGGAAACACGTGTCACTGCTGCAGAACTGTGTTGTCTTCTGGGAACAAATACAGAGGCCCATTGTTTATGCTGCCAATTAGGAACCGTGTTTGGCCCCAACATACAAAGGCCCAATTGTGTTCAGACGGCGGAGGGAAGTGTCTTGGATCTTTCGACATAGGTCTTTGGACAGAGGAGTCTGGGCTAGTCACTTACGGGGTTCCGGGGAGCCATTTTGTCCTGCTTAGCCGAGCTGGTGATCTGGTTGCGAGCTGGGAGAGGGCAGGTTGTTAGGGATGCCACCGCCTCCCGTGACGTCACTCCACTGGCAGCTCTCCTGCTGGGCTGCGTCCCGCCCTGGGGTGTGCTGCCCCTGAGGTCCTGCAGATCTCCTCCTGCAGGCTGGAGGATGAAGTTGGGCTTGGCAGAAGCAGCAGGTAAACTGAGCCTGTCAAAGGCTTCCTGGCTAGGCAGGGAAATGTTCCCACCAATATGCTCCCCACCAACAGGAATCCATTGCCTCCATGGGCCGGTCACAGAGGCAACACAAGGCTTCATGAGCAATGCAAGTGGTGTCCCTGCACCCCAGAAAGAAGCTCTGCCCAGTGGCAGAGGCCCCCCAAATGCAACATCAAAACCGCTTTAGTTTGACTTCTCTCAAGAAAGCTGGCCCACTAACTTGGCCTGTTTTAAAAGTAAAGACTAATAGAAATGGCTGGGCGCCGTGGCTTACACCTGTAATCCCAGCACTTTGGGAGGACGAAGCAGGTCGATTCCGAGGTCAGGACATCAAGACCATCCCGGCCTACATGGTGAAACCCTGTCTCTATTAAAATACAAAAAATTAGACAGGTGTGGTGACAGGTGCCTATAGTACCAGCTACTCGGGAGGCTGAGGCAGGAGAATCACTTGAACCGGGAGGCGGAGGTTGCAGTGACCGAGATGCAACTCCAGCCTAGCGACAGAGCAAGACTCTCTCAAAAAAAAAAAAAAAATCTGGCCGGGCGCGGTGGCTCAAGCCTGTAATCCCAGCACTTTGGGAGGCCGAGGCGGGTGGATCACGAGGTCAAGAGATCGAGACCATCCTGGTCAACACGGTGAAACCCCGTCTCTACTAAAAATACAAAAAAAAAAAAAATTAGCTGGGCATGGTGGTGCTTGCCTGTAATCCCAGCTATTTAGGAGACTGAGGCAGGAGAATTGCCTGAACCCAGGAGGCGGAGGTTGCGGTGAGCGGAGGTTGTGGTGAGCGGAGGTTGCGATCGCGCCATTGCACTCCAGCCTGGGTAACAAGAGCGAAACTCCGCCTCAAAAAAAAAAAATCTAATAGAAATAAGATCAGCCCTGCCCCCTCACCCCCACCCCACCACCCCAGAAAAGCAGCAGTTACTACAACCTGCTCTTCAGGGGAAAATTTCAATTGTTAAATGGGTGAAGGCACTTAACTAACTGAAAGGGAGGCAAGTTTGCTTTCTTTCTTTTTATTTTTGAGACAGAGTCTCATTCTGTTGTCCAGGCTGGAGTGCAGTAGTGCAATTATGACTCACTGCAACTTCTACCTCCTGGGTTCAAACGATTCTCCTGCCTCAGCCTCCCATGTAGTACAGACTCCAGCCACCATGCCTGGCTAATTTTTGTATTTTTAATACAGACAAGGTTTTGCCATGTTGGCCAGGCAGTCTCAAACTCCTGACCTCGAGTGATCTGCCCGCCTTGGCCGACATTACAGGCGTGAGCCACCATACCCTGCCTGGGGAGGCATATTTTCTAAAACATATTTGTAGCAAAACAACGCTGAGCCCTTCAAATGCACCCTTTCCATCGCTGTCACCGGCATCACTAAACGACATCCACACGCCCAGTCCCAAGAGAGGAGGACTTGGATCCGGCATCCTACATCTAACGTCTGGTAGAAGTTTCCCTGAGTAAATTGTGGCAAATTCATTTGATGAAACGATATGCCAGCTATTAAAATGATTCCTACAAAGAGCTTACTAAATAACATGAACAATTATAATGGGAGAAAGTTTCTTACTCCTAGGCTAAACATGTTCCTCTTTTCCTCACAGAGTAATTCAAACATCTTGTAAAGCGTGAGCACATCTATAGATTTTTTAAAAAATTATGCTAAGATATGAGTCTGGGAGGAAACGTTTTTAAATGTTTCTTCTTTGAGGGGCAGTTTTTCTTCCTATTCTTCTATATTCTCTCCGTTGTTTCGTAACGAGTGTGTGTGGAAAGAACAACATAAACAAAAATAAACAAGCAAGCGGTGCTGAGGTGACAGGATAGGGCAGGAGCTTCATTGTCTAGCCTTTCCCTCGTTCCAGTGGCAGGCTATGCCCCTGGTCTGAGAACTGGCAGCCTGAGACCCTGCCCAGGTTGTGAGAGGTGAAGACCCAGGACCTCTTGGCCAACTCCAGGTTATACCAGGTGCCACGTTTAGAGGTTTGGCAACCTCTGAATTTCACTAGTTTGGGTTTGGAGTTTTTCCCCCACTTCTGGTGAGGAAGGTACACACACACACACACACACACACACACACACACACACACGAGTCTACACATTTTGGCCTGTAGGGCTCAACATGGCACCTCGCACAGTCCCCGTGAAGGAAGGTGGACTCGTTGGTAGATGCTGTCATCCCAAATCTCCGAGGGACACTGGCCCTGGCAGCCTAGCTCCCGATGAGGCAGGTATTGAAGATAATCACCCGAGTCATGCTTTCCAAAATAAAGACTTTGTTCCAGGGGCGACTGTGAGCATCAGCACAAGGCACCTCCCCAGAGCTTCTTCCTGTTAGTCCAAGGGCAGAACCTGTCCCCAAGACTAGGGGAGTGCACTTGGGTCCCAGGACACTGGCACACCGTGACTGGCTCTGAGTAAACCTGCCCTCATTCCCAGTGCATCAACGGACTGACACCGCACCGCACCTTGGGCAGCCGCATAAAGCCAGTGAATTTCTCTCCACGGTCCTGCTCCTCAAATTATTCAACCTGTTGCTTTTAATGAGAATTGCAGGTGAGTTCTGAGATTAGACTCGTTCCCAAACAACCAACTGAAAGAATCTGCTTCCATTGCCCAAACCCGCTCCTTCACCCTTGCGTACACAGAACCCTGAGCCCAGAGCACTGCCCCTCCCTTGTTCCGCTGATACACACCTCCTCTTCAGTTCTAGTGCCATCTTGATGGCACCTCCCCTGACATCCACACGAAGAGGGAAGCCAGTAATATCTGGTACAGAAAGTCATGGGTTCTAAATTAATACAATCTCTATGGAAAACAGTAAGGAGAGTCCTCAAAGAACTGAAAGTAGATCTAACCATTCTATCCACCACTACTGGGCATCTACTCTAAGGATCAGAAGTCATTATTTGAAAAAGACACGTGCACACACATGTTTACAGCAGCACAATTTGCAACTGCAAAGATATGGGACCAATCTAAGTGCCCACTGGCCATCGAGTAGATAAAGAAAACGAGGTGTCTATACACCATGGAAAAGTTCTCGGTCATAGCAAGGAACAAAATCATGTCTTTTGTAGCAAGTTGGACAGAGCTGGAGGCCACTCTTCCAAGTGAAGTAACTCAGGAATGGAAACCCAAATGCCACATGTTCTCACTTATAAGTGGAAGCTAAGCTGTGAGGATGCAAAGACAAGGAGTGATATTATGGACTTTGGGGACGTGGGGTTGGGGAGGTTGGGTACAGTGTTCCCTGCTCTGGTGATAGGTGCGCTAAATCTCAGAATTCACCACTACAGAATTCATCCATGTCACTAAAAACTACCTGTACCCCCAAAACTATTGAAATAAAAAATAATACAAACAGAAAGTCAGACATTCATCTAATAAGTATTTATTGAGCACCTGTTACACACCGCACACTGGGGATACAACGGTGAGCCAAATGGACATGGCCTGTTGAGGCAGAATCAGTTGGTCACTTAATAAAGCAGCCAAAAGGAAACGAGTGGGAATCCAGCCCCAGGGTCAGGGCGCAGCAGGCAGCTGAGCTGAACATCACTACATCTGGAATAACAACTGTGGAAGTGTCTTGGTTGAGAACAGATTGAGGCTCCCTTGTGTTGATTGAATAGCAGGCTGAAGTGGTATTCGATTTGTTTAATCAATATTCCTAAAGGCAAACTATCATCTGATTGTTCAGCAACTCCCCTCAACCCTCCCAGCCCTGCTCCTGAAACCGTCACTCCCCTGGGCTCCTATCTGGAGCCACTCTGACACCCCAAGTCTCCTGCCCTTCAGTTAGCAGTCAAGTTCATGTCTCTCTCTAACCTGGCTTTGGGTCTCTCATCAGGGCCACCTCCCTGCTCATGTCCACATTACCAACAGCTGTCTTCCCTTCCTTCAACAAACATGCATTAAACACCCAACGTGTGCCAGCCACTATGCCAGTGCTAAGACAGAGTAACAACTAGAAGAGCAAGTGCAGAAGCCACAATCCAGTGGGAGAGAGGGCATTAACCAGGGCTCCCGTGTAAATGGAGATGAGAAAGTCGATAGAGCAAATGCATGGATGAATGAACGAATGACCCGTTGTTTGGACTGTCATATGATCCTTGCTCTGATCCACCCTATCCAGATGCTGCCTGGATAGCCATCCCCTACTACAGCTTTGCTCATGTCACTTCCTGCCTAAAACCTTCAATGGCTCCCTACAACACAATAGATTAGGTTCTTTTTTTTTTTTTTTTGAGGTAGAATTTTGCTCTTGTTGCCCAGGCTGGAGTACAATGGCGCGATCTTGGCTTGGCATGATCTCACCTTACCGCAACCTCTGACTCCTGGGTTCAAGCAAGTCTCCTGCCTCAATCTCCCAAGTATAGTTGGGATTATAGGTGTGAGCCACTGCACCCAGCTAATTTTTGTGGGTTTTTTGTATTTTTTAGTAGAGATGGGGTTTCTCCACGTTAGTCAGGCTGGTCTCAAACCCTGACCTCAGATGATCTGCCCACCTCAGCCTCCCAAAGCACTGGGATTATAGGCATGAGCCACTGTGCCTGGCCTAGATTAAGTTCTAATTCCCTAGCCTGGTGGTTCTCCTGGTTCCAACCTCCCTTTCTAGCTTTGTTTCCTTCTAACCTTCTATGGATAACCTACATGCTATTCTAACTACTGCCATATTTGCTTGGTTTGCCTGTCTAGAGAATGTACTCCCAATTCTGATGTTGAAATCTTACCCGTCTGAGGGAGGGGAAGTGTACAGGATGATGGGAGGTGGTGTACGAGAGCCACATCCTCATCCTCTACAGTATGATGTCATGATGTTAAAATAGGAAAATCAAGAAGGAAGAGAATGAGCACATTATTTAGAAACATTAAGGTAAATGGCAGAAGAAACAAACAAAGGATTTGAAAGTAATTGCCTTCAGGGGTAGCAATTGAGAGTGAGGCGGCTTGCAGGGCAAAAGATGGGGGTGGGGTTTTTTTTTTTTGCTTATTTTGTTTCAGAACTAGTAATATGTGATTGTCTTTTAAAACTATATAAATGGGCTCGGTGGCTCATGCCTGTAATCCCAATACTTTGAGAGGCAGAGGCAGGTGAATTGCTTGAGGCCAGGAGTTCAAGACCAGCCTGGACAACATGGTAAAACTCTATTTCTACTAAAAATACAAAAAATAAATAAATAAATAACTGGGTATTGTGGTGCATACCTGTGATCCCAGCTACTCAAGAGGGTGAGGCAGGAGAATCATGAACCTAAGAGGCAGAGGTTGCAGTGAGCCAAGATCACACCACTGCACTCCAGCCTGGGCAACAGAGTGAGACTCTGTCTCCAAATCATAATAACAATGATAAAATAAAACTATATCCATGAATTAGTTTGCATTTTAAAACTATTTTTAAGGTCGGGCATGGTGGCTCATGTCTGTAATCCCAACACTTTGGGAGGCTGAGGCAGGAGGATCACTTGAGCCTAGGAGTTGAAGACCAGCCTGGTCAACAAAGTGAGACCCCTATCTCTACAAAAAGTCAAAAAATGTAACTGGTCCTGATGGCACATGCCTGTAGTCCTAGCTGCTCGGGAGACTGAGGCAAGAGGATCACCTGAGCCTGGGAGGTTGGCACTACAGTGAACTACGATGCCACTACTGCACTCCAGCCTGGGTGACAGAGTGAGACTCTATCTCAGAAAAACCACCCTGTTTTTAATGCATACAATATAGCAAGAAAAACATTTAAATAAGGACTAAAAATATTAAGAGAGGTAATGTATATAAAGTGCATGATGTCTGGTGTGTAATAAGCAAAGAAAAATACGGTTATCATTACTTTTGTCTTTTCTGTAAATTCTGCTGTGAAACAGGCAGGGATGGGGATGCTAGGCTCCTTCAGGTTTTACCCTGTCACAACCTTGTAACAGCTTCCTAACTCACCTCTTAGCCTCAGTGTTTCTGTCCCCGTATCATGCCATCCTGCCTGTCCACAGCATATCCATCTTCCTGAGACTATTTGCAATCCCTATCAAAAGACTATGAAGGTTTCCTACTGTGTATTAGGAGAGGGTCGCTGCTATAACAAATGAACCTAGACTCTCAGTGGCTTTACCTAATGCGTGTGCACTTTTCACTCATCTGGTGTTCCCGGGTTTTAGGAGATGTTTCCCTCTTGAAGTTTAGGGACATGAGTCCTTTTCCTTTTGAGGCTCTTCCATCTACTGGGTCCTCTGCAACCAGGCTGGAGGGGGCACAACTGCCTCTCAATTGCCTTTGTGTGGACATGAATCGCCTCACTTCAGCTTACATTCCTTTGTCCAGAACTGGTCACTGGCCCTGCCCAGAAGAGAAGGGGGTCGGGGAAATGTAGTCCTGGCTGGATATAGATGCCTCTTCTCAGTGGAAACTTACACTGGGGAAGCGTAGTATGGATTTGGGTGGAGCCATCTCTGCCGGATTCACCACCTGCAGAAACACATCCAAACTCGTAACTCAGCCCAGTGGTTCACTTACTTAGCCAAACTGCTGGTTTCTGCCTCCTAACAGGAGCCTTCTGTAGTCAGCATAATCGGATCTTGACATCACCCCTAGTTGTTCTGTACATTTCATGAGACACATTCCATCCATCTCAACAGGGTGGAGCTTTTCAAGTGCAAATGCCGTCTCCTCTTTGAAGACTTTCTCTTTTTTGTAGCCATCCACTGATTGAACCACTTGAACTGAATACCATTTGAGAGTTAGATGAGACCTTCATCAGAGGGTCCAATTGCACTGATATAAGAAAAAGGAAATCCACCCAGGAAGATGAAGGAAATCCCCAAAACATGGCATTCCCAGCAAACCCATGCCCCTGCCTGGCCAAGAATTCAGCCAGAACCTTAACAGCCAGGACAGGTTATGACACCATGAGTTTGAATTGTATGTGATGAGAATGAGCCCAGCTGACCTCGTGGCATTTGGTTTCAATGTGAATTTGTTGTATGGAAGCCAGTCTCCAAAATGGCCCCAAGGAGTTCTACCTCCTGGCACTCACACCCTGTGCGGTCCCCTTCCACACCGTGCCATAGTTGGTCTGTGTGACCAATGGCATCAGGCAGAAGCAGTGTGTGTCTGATATTCGATTATGAAGGACTTTGGCTTTGGCCATGGTGCTTTCTCTCTTGGACTCCTCACTTGGGGTTGAGCTGTGTCATGAGTGGCCCTGTGGAGCTGTCCCTGTGCAAGGGACCGAAACCTCCTTCCTATGGCCATGTGAGTACCTCCGGAAAAGACACTCCAGCCTGGGCACATCTTTGGAGTTACAGACCAGGTCAACACTCGACTGCAACCTCAGAAAGACTTGCTCTGCAAGGCTGTTCCTGGATTCCTGATTCTCAGAAACGGTGTTAGGCACACGTTTGTTGTCTTAAGCTGCTAAATGTTAGAATAACTTGTTTCCCAGCAACAGATAACTAAAATAGTCCTTTTCATTGTCTACTTACAATCAAGCATACATTTTGGTTTATTTGAGAGAGGGAAAAATCGAAAATATACAATATATTAAAGATTTTTTAAAATTGGGCTCTACAAAAGTCTCAGGAAATTTCAGTTGTAACTGTTGAATTTCTGGTTTGGGCACAGTGGCTCATACCTGTAATCTCAGCCCTTTGGGAGGCTGAGGCAGGTGGATCACTTGAGGTTAGGAGTTTGAGACCAGCCCGGTCAACGTGGCGAAACCCTATCTCTACTAAAAACACAAAAAAAGAGCCAAGTGTAGTGGCACATGCCTATAGTCCCAGCTACTCAGGAGGCTGAGGCGGAAGAATCACTTGAATCCGGCAGGCAGAGGTTGCAGTGAGCCAAGATTGAGGCACTGCACTCCAGCCTGGGTGACAGAGACTCCATCTCAAAAAATTCATAATTAATAAATAAATGTCAAATTGCTGTTACTTCCTCTGTGTGTTGTTCTGAGTCTCTGAATAATTGATACATTACTAAGATTAAAAAAAAAACAAAGAGCGAAGAGGAAGGAAGAGAACATGACGGATGGAAGGAAGGAGGGAGGGAGGGAGGGAGGGAAGGAAAGGACAGGACAGGAAGAGAGAAGGAAGGAAAGAAGGAACCCTATCCATCCCTCTAAAGCCATCTTGGATCCCAAACCCCTTAGGGCCCTTTCCCTGACCCACCCCTCACACCTAATACCTAGCTGTGATTTCTCCTACAGCACATGCACATTAACTTTCTTATGATGTTAATCCATTTATCTCAATTCATTAATTGAGCAAAAATATTTATGGAGCACCTGGTGCCAGCTCTGTTCTAGGGGCTTAAAATACATCAGTGAAGAGTCTTACGATTGTTCAAGCTGACAGTCTTAAACCACAAACACAGTAAGACGCAAACGGTAGGTTATGGAGGGTGATGTTACAGAAAAGAGAATGAGGAGAACGGGGAGGTAAAATTGTGTCTACCTTTTTCACATCCTTGCTCTGACCATCAGTGGCTCTGGAGGGAGGACAGGAGGGTAGCCAGGTGAGCTTGGAAAGTCTGCAGGGCTTTGCCGATGCCAGGTGCTTGCAAGTATTTGCTTAATGAATGTAAGACTGAAGGAGCTAACCCTGGAATGCGGCGTTCACTCAGATGGAAAACCCAAAAGTTACTGGCCGTTGATACAAAGCCCTATTTCTAGTTTATCATGAGCTCTGTCATCTGAATTGGGGCACAGAGAGGCGCATCTGGGTAACAGTCCATGAGCAACCCTCCTTTCCATGAGAGCCCGCAGCCTGAACCACCTCATCGCTCTCCCTGGGACACCAGGTAGCCATTTTTGCAGAACTGATTGAATCAACTGCAGTGCCCCCAAAACCATCTGCCCAGTATCACAGGGTCCAGATAAATGAGGCTGTTTTCCATGCCTGAGCCCCCCGCACAAGTGACATCCTCATTGTGGCTCCATCAGTCACCTCCTGTTCCATACCCAGTTGCCCCCTACAGATTTTTACCCCTGAGCCTTCTAGGAACAGACCCAGTGAAAGAGAGTAGTACTTTGTAGTGTCTGAGCGCTGACCAAGGCTTGCCTCAGAAACGTTAAAAGTGTCACTCTATGATTCAGACCCAAAGGCGCAAAGGCAAATGAAACGTGCCTTCCATAGTTTAGATATGTGGTCCTATATAGTTTGGAGGCTGGAATTTGCTTTAATAATAGGCAAAGATACAAGGTGTATGTTCTTCTCTTAGGTTTAGTATACCATGAACGGTAAATTTAAAAGCAACACTATTAAAATTAAACAATAATTTGTACTCGATACCTAGAAACAGAACTTCAGATCTAGAAGAAATCTTAGGCCACTTTCAACTTCAACGAAGAAATAAACAAGACTGGGTATAATGTCCTCCATTTTCTACAGATGATTCCCCAACACATGTATGCATGCACACATACAAGCTCACACACATGTGCACACACTCACAAGCACTCACGTGTACACACACATGCATGCTCACGCGCGCGCCACACACACGTAGACTTGCCTGCCTCTGCAGCTGCCTCTGTTGTTGCCTCTTCTGGTCTCAGTAACAGAAGTGATCCTCTCTCTCCCTGCACCATTGCAGGTTCCCACCTCCACCATGTGTCCAAAGACTGTTTTTACTCCATACTCAACCCCTTTAGACCATCTTCCCCACCTGGCTCCTCTCCTCCCGCTGACTCTTCTCAGCACGTTCACTGCTTGAGTCTCTCCCCTTACAAACAAAACGAAATACTGAACCAAATCCATTTTCTTGGTCTCACGGTGACCTTTAGTCCCATTCCTTCCTTTCATAGTGTGAGTGTCCTGGGGTTGTCATAATAAGTATCACACACTGGGTGGCTTCAGCAACAGAAACTTCTCTCCCAGTTCTGGAGGCCGGAAGTCCAAGATCAAGGTGTCAGCAGGGCTGGGTTCTTCTAAAGGCTTGGAGGGAGGACCTGTCCCAGGCCTTTTCCCTAGCTTCTCTTGGCTTGCTAGCGATCCTTGGTGTTCTTTGGCTTCTGGAAGCATCACCCCAATCTCTGCCTTCATCCTCACATGGGCTCCTCCCCGTCTGTTCTCTGTGTCCAAATTTCCCCTTTTTATAAAGAACACAGTCACACTGGATTAGGAACCACTCTAAGACTTTGCTTTGACTTAACTCTACCTGCAAAGACTATCCCCAAATAACGTCACATTCTGAGGTGTGGGGAGTTAGGACTTCAACATATCTTTTTGGGGGACACATTTCAACCTATAACAATGGCCAAACTCAAAAGCCTGGTCCGTCTTCACTCTCGGTCCCCATCTCCAGCCTCCCTCTCACCTAATAGCCTCCTGCCAGCCCTGCTCTGCCTCCTGAGGAGAAAATGACCTCGAGGCTGCCTGATTCCATTCATGTGTCCCAGACCCTACTGCATGGACACTGTTGGCCACCTGCTCCTTCCTCAACCCCATTCCCCTTGTGGCCCCTCCAGCTGAATGAGCATCTGTGGGATTCAGCATCTCTGGCTATCCCTTCTCAGACTCCTTTAGGGTTTTTTTCTCCCCTTGGTGCTCCTCAGGCTTGGCACGCAGCCTTCTCACCGTCCCTTCTCACCCCTATTCTCTAAGCTCATCATCTGTGATCCTGCCTTAACTTCTAGCCCTGTCCAGACTGTCCCCGAGAGACTTCTCCAGCCTAGACACCCCACGTCTGACCCTCACCACTTGACATGCCCCAGGTGTCTGCACCTTCAAACGGACCAAACCAGGCTCACCCCTTCCTCTCAGGGGCCCACCTAAAACCTTGAGCTCAGTGTACTCCTCCTTCCGTAGTCCCTGCCTCAGCATCCACGCTTTCTCATTGAGAAAGACAATGGGGCAACATCCTTTACCATCCTCCTTACCCTCCAGATGCGTCAGACCCCAAGTCCCCCAGAGGCACAGTTAAAGTTATCTTTCCAGCAGATTTTCTCCGTTTTACCTTGATTGCTCCTCTGGGGGCTTCTGTAAGTTCTAGTTTCCTGGTTGCAGAACTGTGCAGGCTGCTTACCCCCTGCCATCACCTCAACCCCGGCCCTTCCTTCTCCATGTCATTTGCCACAATGTTCCCAGAGAGGTCCCTCTGACAGTCAAGGGTGATAATGCCTGGAGTCATCCAAGAGCTCCACATTGCCTTAAGGACAAAGTCCAAACTCCTCAAGGCCACATGAGATGCTCCTTGTATTAATAATCTGGTCTCAGGTGTGGCGGCTCACACCTATAATCCCAGCAATTTGGGAGGCCAAAGCAGGCGGACTGTCTGAGCTCAGGAGTTTGAGACCAGCTTGGGCAACACGGTGAAACCCCATCTCTACTAAAATACAAAAAATTAGCCGGGCGTGGCAGCGTGCGCCTGTAATCCCAGCTACTCAGGAGGCTGAGGCAGGGGAATTGCATGAACCCGGGAGGCGGAGGTTGCAGTGAGCCCAGATCACACCATTGCACTCCAGCCTGGGCGACAGAGCGAGGCTCTGTCTCCTCTCCAAAACTAATCATAATAATCCGGCTTCTGCTCATCTCTCCCTTCTCCTCATACCCGGGCTGTTGCAGCCCCACTGATGTCTTCCCGCCTCCTGAAAGTGCCGCGCCGCAAGCTCTCTTTGGTTTCCTTTACACATTCCCTCTTTCTTCAATGCCCTTCCATCAGCTTCTGACCGATCACTGCTTCCCTCGCATCTTTCAAGACTTAGATCTGAGGCCCTTGAAGAAGTCCTCCTGAGGGCTTCAGAATGACCTGAGTCTCTTCTGACTCAATGCAGTGTCATCATAGCTCAAGCACCGCTTGCTGCTTTAAATCCCTGGCACCTAGTTCACTGCCTGGCACGTAATACATGGCCATAAATATTCAGTGAGTATCTCTAACTCAGTGAGGAGTACAAAGAAGTGAGAGGCCCAGAAACTCACCTGAGGTCAAACAATTAGTGAGCAGTGGAGTTGAGACTCACCCTCACTCTTATTTTAAGGTTCTATTCCAATATTATTCTCAGCATGGGAGGACAAGGGCATCAGAATCACTTGGGGAGCTGATTAGACATGCAGATTCATGGGCCTCATCTGGACCTAAGGTGAATTTGTAATTCAAACAAGCTGCCCTGGTGATTCTCATCAACAGAAAGTTTGAGAACCAACGCCCTATGCCTTGCTGCTGGTCTGAAAGGCCTCTGTAAATTTATCACATTTTGGTAAGGCAATTCACTTGTTATCTATCGGTGACAAGCAGGGAGAGCTGAACCCAGCTTTCTTACATTTTCATTGAAAAGCAATCATGTGTTGGAGTCCCAAAGCTTTTCCCTTTAAGAGTCCGTCATTAGGATGCAAATTATACGTGTAAAATCAACAGAAATAGGAGGATGCAGTAATTCAGGCACCGGTGTGTGGTAGGAAGTGGCTGGGCGTGGAGAGGGGTATTATACGTAAACACAGCCCCCCAAAAAGGTGCCTTTATTACTCTTCTCCAGTTTTCGTGCCCCTCAGAATCGCCTGGAGGGCTGGCTAAGATGCAGATACTTGGGCCGCATCCCCAGATGTTCTGATTCACTGGGTCTGACAGTGGGGTCTGAGAAGTCGCACTTCCAACAAGCTCCTAGATGAAGCCAATGCCACTGGTCCAGGGAACATACTCTGGGAACCGCTGAGCTAGTCAACACTTTGGCTCACCACAGTCATCCGTTTTGCAATAGCCATGGAGACAGGCACATGATCATCCTGTCTTTCCGCTTAAACCCCTGCACAGATGTGGATCTTGCTACCTTTCAAAATGGAGGGGTTTTTATAGTTTGTTGGGGTACAGGTGGTGTTTGGTTACACGAGTAAGTTCTTTAGTGGTGATTTGTGAGATTTTGGTGCCCCCATCACCGGAGCAGTATACGCTGCACCCTACAAAATGGAATGTCTATTAATAACTCCATTTGATAGAAACTCCATTTTGTAGGGTGTAGTGTATACTTAAAGAGAACCAAAATTTGCTTAATGCCTACCACCCACTGATCTCAGGTTGGCCTCTTAGGATCTCACGGAATATATCTGTGCCTATTTGTATATGGGAGTTTTAAAAATATCTGAAGACAGCCTTCCTGTCCTCCTTGTCTCTTCTTCCCTGCCCCAATCTCTTCTGCTGCTTCAGCTGTTGGTCAAAGACTGGAGGATTTCCACCAACAACTTGCTGTATCCCCAGTCAGTCTCTAACTTTGTCAATTTCTTTCTTGCACCATAGTGCCTAGAACTGGCCAAAATACTCCATTTGGGATCCGGCCAGCTCAGAGTACAATATCTTAAACGCAACACTATTTTATTTTATTTTTTTGAGACGGAGTTTCGCTCTTGTTGCCCAGGCTGGAGTGCAATGGTACAGTCTCAGCTCACTGCAACCTCCGCCTCCCAGGCTCAAGTGATCCTCCTGCCTCACCCTCCTAAATAGCTGGGATTACAGGCACCTACCACTACGCCGCCGGCTAATTTTTGCATTTTTAGAAGAGACAGGATTTCACCATGTTGGCTAGCCTGCTATCAAACTCCCGACCTCAGGTGATCCGCCCACCTCGGCCTCCCAAAGTGCTGAGATTATGAGCATCAGCCAGTGCGCCCAGCCAAACTGGACACGATTTTAATGTAGTGTTGTTATTGTTGTTGTTGTCTTAAACAAACCGTTTCACACATTTAGCTTTGTTGAGCATGCGGTCAACTAAAACTAGAATTTTTTACATGACCTTGTCTCCAGCTAGGGTCTTCTTCATTTGTCCTCAATTAGCTGACATTTTAACTTAAGAGATACGTTTAACATTGAATTCTCATAAATGTAATTTTGTTGGTTTTGCCCATTTTTAATAGATGGCCAATTTATACCTTAGTTATAAGGTGGTGGTGGCAGGGCTAATAAGAGGATGACCAACCCCAAACATGAACGGACCCATTTTACAGTTTTGCTTGGCGTTCCTACTCGTATTTTATCAGTGCAAACGACCGCTAATTAGTGACGCTGCTCTGCAGTCTTAAGATTCATGGCCACCATATGCCTCAATGTCTCAGGGTCAACTTCAGTTTCAAATATTCTCTCTATTGCCCCAGGTCCACATGCCAAACTACGAGTCCGGTTTGGGGTTCAGAACATAGAGCATCTAGAGTTCTGCTTCTTCTCGGTGCTCAGAGTCTAGTATCATTGGAGAAGAGGACGATTTTTGCCTGAGGGATAAAGGGAAGCGGAGAGGAACTGGAGAGGTGAGAGCCACAACTCAAGTCAAAGACAATGCTAAATAATGTATCTTGGTTCAATTTTCCAAAAAGTGAAGTTCTGCTTATCACAATGATTGGTCCACCCAGATACCTGGATTCCTCATTTACGTAGCAGTCTACTTCGTGGGCGCTGCCTGTTGTGACGATGTTATTTTGCACTCCCTTCTGGAATATGTGATAATACCTCTACCTTGGAGAAATACAAAGGAGGCAGGTTCTCCGCAGTCGAGAATTAAATGAATGTACATAAAATGAAAAGGCAGAAGCCTCCATGCCAGCTCCGTCTGCCTCCAGATCCTTCTAAGGGACGTGGGTTCTTGGGAGGGGAAATACACAACACAGCAGACATTTGACGACCCTTTACTGGGTTGGTTTGTGAATCTAACTACCAGAGGGCTGAAATTCGGCAGTAAGAAGAAAGGAGCTCATGGGACCCCAAAGGGAAACGAGAGCGAGGAATTTGTCTCTTTCATCCACAGACGTTTCAAAGCATGACACTTGCGGTAACAAAATTGCATTGCGAAAGTACTAGTGTGTTATTATCTCCTCTTCAAGACGGGGACACGTAGACAGGGAATGGCCTCTTCCAATACCAACTTACAAGTAGCACCGCTGAACCTCCTCCGAGCGATGGGGGAAAAGCCAGCCTGCTTCTGCGACCTTGCATGAAAATGGAGAAAATTCTTGGTTTCAAAATCTTCTCCTGGCTCGAACCGAAAGTTAAAAACGGACTTTTCGAATTGCACATTGAGCGTGACCTCACCTACCACTAATGAATAATGGATATCGAGGAGGAGCCGTGGAATGGAGGATCACGGCGGCGCCCCGAGCACCGGGGAGGAATCGCGGGGTGCGTAGGGGCCGGAGCGCCCGGGTTCGGCCCGGACAGAAGGCTCGCGCGGTGGGGGAGGTGTGTCTGTGCTCCGGGGAAAGGGCGGTCTCCCCGGGGCACGGTTTTGCGGCGAGGCTTGTTTTGCTCGCAGCTGGGCGCTCCCTGGGGAGCGACTGCGCGCAAGGGCGGGCCGGGAGGCGCGGGGTGAGCAAGGGGCTCCGGGGACTCTACGGGCTCGTGTGCGTGTGTGTGCAAGGTGGGGCGGTGCGGGGCGTGTGCACTGCACGAGCAGGACGCGCGCCGGTGCGGGCGCCGGGCGCCGTCGCAGAGAATGCCAACGCCGCCAGGCGAAATAACAGCGCAAAGCCCGGGCGCCGCAGGGCGCTGGCCGGGAGAACTCAGCAGAGGCGCAGATCCCGGTCGGCGCCCCTCCCGCCAGTACTCTAACGCGGAGCCACAGCGCCCAGGGACCTGAGGGCAGGCGGCGGCGGCGAAGGACATCACGCGAGTCTCCACGCACCCCACAGAGTAGCGCGAGCTCCCAGCTCTGGCGCGCCTCCGGGACAGGCGGAGAACGCGCCGCTCGCACCCCGGCGCGCTCCCTGCGTGGTGTAGGCAACCACAGCGCGGGCGGGTGGGTATTAAGGTGGCAAGGAGGAGGCGTGGCCTGGCCGAAGAGCCAATGGGCCGGGGAGGGGGCGCGCGGGGGAGGAGCTCAAGCGCAGAGCGCCGATTGGCCAATTCGCCCTCCGGTATGCAGATACGGTGGGAGTCACGTGCCAGGGGCCGGGACGACTTCCTGTTGGAGGCCAACGTGGGGCGGGGAAGGGGGCGCGAGCGCCCCGTCTGGCTGTAGCGGGGGGAGGGGGGTTCTTGTCAGTTAGAGCAACAAGATGGCCGCGGTGGCAGCTCCGCACCTCAGCGCGACGGCCCCGGGACCAGCAGCCGCCGCCGTCGGCCCCGCCGCCGCGCAGCCTTGAGCGCCGCTCGGGCCGTCCCTTGACAGGGCTGTCCCCGCGCCCGCCGCGCTCCCGCCGCCGTCACCGCAGCCGTCGCGCGGGCCCGCCCGAGCCGGAGGCGGAGGGAGCGGAGCGGCCCCGCGCCCAGCCGTCCGCAGCTGCCACCGCCGCCGCCTAGGACCCGGGACGCGCCGGAGCCTCGTCCCGCCGGGCGTGAGGAGGAGGACGCGTCGCGGCGTCGCCGGGGCCGGACCTGGACCTGCCGAGACGCGCCGCCGCCCACCCGCCCGCGCCGCCACCGCCGCCGCCGCCGCCGCCGCCCGCGCCGGGACCTGAGCCCGCGGCGCCGGCGCTGAGCGAGCCCCCGCCGCCCGCGCACCCCCGAGGCCCTTGGGCGGTTGTTCGTGTTGCCGCCTTCGCCAGGCCCGCGCCGCCGGAGCCCCGCGGAGCCGCCGCCGCCACTGCCCGGGACGGAGCCCAGGTGAGCGTGGCCGCCCGTTGGCTCATCTCCGCCGCCGCAACTTTGCCCGGAGGTTCACGGGCCCTTTGTTCGGCCGAGCGGAGCCGGGGCGGGCGCTGGCCCCGAGCGACCCGCGTGCGGCGCCGGGCCCCCGGCCGGCCGGGTTTGGAGGGGAGCGGCGGGAAGCGGCGGGGGCTGGGGCGCGTGTGCGCGAGTGTGAGACCGGGCTGTGCAGACGGCCGGCGTGCAGCACAATCAGACGGGAGCGGAATGGAGGGCTGAGGATGGATGTGCCCCCTCCCCTTTAAAACTCAAGCGGCGATGAAATTCGGTCCTCTCCAGGCAGCCACCCGCAGGTTTTGCATTGGCGATGGCAGGCACGAGCCCGCCGCGTTTCGGCGCAGGAGCTCAGTGTCGTTGTTTGGGGGACGAGAGAAACCGAGGCGTGCTGCGGGTGGGCGGAGAAGGACGCCTGGGTGCTCTGCAGGTCTGAAATCAGGTGGATTTTCTAACGGTGCCGCGGACTGCGGAGTCCTGCGTAAGAGGAAAACGAGCTGAGCGGCTTGTGCCCTGTTATCAGATAACGCAACCCGAGCGCCTGGTCGCCACCTCTGCTTTAAGCGATGCCTTCTTCGCACCTTTACCTTGCGGACGAGATTTAACTAGTTGGCTGGTAGCTATGAAAATATGTAGATGTGACTGTGTGGGGCGGGGGGCTTCTTGCGTGTTAACCTGGCAAAGAAATCACTGGCGTGCGTGTTACACAGAGCTTTGGGGATCGTAGCAAAAATGAAGGCTTGCTGCTTGGATGGGGTGCCGGGAGGTAGGGGAGGAGGAGCCGCTAGATCGTGGCTGCACCTAGTGCCTTCGAAGGCGTTTGACGGTATTGGTGATTCTGCACGTAATTAGTGGAGTTGTCTCAAACCTTTGCCTCCGCCAAATGAAACCTCCATTTGAGTGGTCCGCTCGGTTATTTCTAGGCGTGAACTGAGAATTCTAAACTCAAAATGGTGCTCTGTAGATGTCCAACTTAAGCGTTTTTGAGGAGTTGCAAATTGGAGCCTCCTGACTGGGTTAATCCATTGTGTAGCCGAGGTTCGGTTTTTCTCGAGTATCTGGTGTTCACGTTGATGTACTTCGGCCAATACAAGGTAGCCCATTGATGATCGCTGCGAGAGCCTTGTGCATCCCTGCGTGTAATTTGACCCCGTGTAAGGCTTATTTTATGCCAGTTATTGCCTGCAGTTAGAATTGAATAACTATGCGAATGAGTTGAGACCCTGGAAACCTGGCTTGAGTGATTTCAGAGGACAGTGGTAGCTGGTTGGAAATGTGTACGGATGCTGACAATTACATTCACAGATTGTAGATTTCCTTCAGTACTGTGTAAAAGAATAAATGACAAAACTTTGCCCCAGGCCAGATGAACTTGGTTGGTAGAGGGCACCTTGAGGAATGTACATTGTTCGAGAACAACAGAGGTGGCAATGGTCTTTGAACATTTTTCACTATGGCACCCCTAGGATGATTTGTTGGGGAAAATAATGCTAAGTAAGGTTTTTAAAATGACTAGTTATATTGTCTGAATTAATTTTGTTTGTGTTAATAGAACTAAGTAATGATGTGAACAGTTGTAACTTTGTTTACCTATACTGAAAGTTTTTTTTTCCTATGGAAAGTTTTTAATTATTTTCATAAGAATAGACATTCTTGAAATCTGGTTTTCATAGAGATTTCTCATGATCTGACAATAGACATAGTCAGAAATTGATAGCACAGAAAATGGTAACAGTAAACACACACTCGATTTTATTATAAGGATCTGATTTTAAAAGCCTGTTTGTAACTCTTCTGTGCTTCTTGTCCAAAACAAAGACCTTGCTGACCTTACTTCGGTTTTACTTTTTTTTGTTTTTTTGAGATGGAGTTTTGCTCTTGTTGCCCAGGCTGGTGTGCAATGGCATGATCTCGGCTAACTGCAGCCTCTGCCTCCAGGGTTCAAGCGATTCTTCTGCCTCAGCCTCCCTAGTAGCTGGGATTATAGATGCCTGCCACCACACCGGGCTAATTTTTGTATTTTTAGTAGAGTCGGGGTTTCGCCTGTTGGCCAGGCTGGTCTCAAACTCCTGATCTTAGGTTATCCATCCGCCTCTGCCTCCCAAAGTACTGGGATTACAGGTGTGAGCCACCTCGCCCAGCCGTTTTTACTTTTAAGGTATGATATTAAATACAGTTGAAACTGAGACTGTCATAAAGTTTAATCTTAACAGTTTTATTTTGGGTTCTGGCATTTAAATATTCTGTTAGTAATCTGGAGTATATGTAAATGTTGATTTTTAAATACTAATCCTTACAGTGTTTATTGCTTTTTTTTTCAAGTAGCATATGCTTAACACTAACAAAGATTATTTTGTTGTAACAGGTTTACATTTATGTTTAATTGGCTTAGGAACTTCAGAGTAAATAGTTGCCCTTAGAATGCTGATTATAATGAAGGTAAAGTGGAATGAACTGTTTCATTTGACATTCAGTGATTTAAAAACTAAGTCATACTGGGGATATATGAAACTAAATTACAATATTTTTCATCACAACTACCACCTCCTTTTTGTTAAACAGCTGGCTTTCCAGAGATAAATTTTTGCTTTTCCAAATGCTGTCATTTGGCTTCTAAAACCAAGCCAGAGGAGGAGGTCAGGTCTGGAGGAGGGAAGCCTTTCTCCATAGTGAAGAGAGCTTTCAGTTTGGAGTAAAATGGAAGACATAGTTCCTGCAGTAGCAGCTGGGAATGGCGTATTTACATCACCTCTCCAACCCCAAGTGAAGGGGATAAGGTCCTGATCCTAACTGAGTCTTGCTTGACCCAGGAGGGTGTTGCTAACTTGACATTTTTTTTGAAAGACTATGATGAAAGTTAGTTGATTGTCTGATTTGAGTATATAGAGTATCTTTTTTATCATAGAAGCTCACTAACCTTTTAAGATTGAAGAACCATTTTAAAGACTATTAGGAGGGGTTGTTTTTGGCCTTCTGCAGTAGGAATTGGAGCATTAGATTACATGCTTATGCTTTGGATGACTGTTTATCATTCAGTCAGGATTTTTGCATATCATTGTGCAATGCATATCATTGTGCAAAGGTGATATTTGAGATTTTATAAGAAACAAAATTGGCTGTGAACTCTAGATTGTCCCATTTACCAAAGTAAAACGTGAGACAATTAAGATTTGGGGATAGAGCAAGCAAAGAGCAGCTGAAGCCTGTGGGGAAAGCTTGAGAAATGGAGAGGAGACAGGGACAGATTATAGACGTCCTTGGAGCTAGGAGAAGGATAGGTTGAGGGAACAGAAGGTGGAGTCCTGAACAGGCAGAGCAGGAAAGGGTCTATAAGAACCAGGTAACTTTATTTGTGTTTGTCTGTTTTGTTTTTGTTATCTTTGATTGAAATTGTTTTGGCTTCTTTCTCATGATTTTAAGACAAATGGATTTTTACCTTTTCTCCAGCTCTATCTCGAAGGGTCTTCAAATATTTTTAGGTGAGAAGTAAGGAAATATTTTGAAGTGTTGGTGGCACAGGCTTTAGTCTCTCTTGCATGATAACTGGTTTCACAGTGAAGGTGACTGGATTTTAGTTAATTAAGATACTTAACATCTTAATAGTTTGTTTGAAGTGTCATAGATTTGAGTAGGGACAGCAAAATGTCATGTGAGAATGGATCATATTTTTGGAGGAGGGTAGATTGTACAGGTTTTCTTGCTTTTACCCAGTCTAATTATGACTATTCAAATTCAAACAAATGAACTTTTAAAAATTGTGTGGTCATGAGGAGAGCATTCATTACAAAATGATATACAATAAGCTTTCTTTAAACAGACTTTAATGCAGTAGAGTCCATTTATAAATTTTCAGCTTATACATAACTTTTTAGGAATATAATTGCTTAAAATATAAAGGTTAATTGTCAAAAATAACTATATAACCTTGTGCAGAAAGTGTATTATCTGATATTGAAACTGAAAAATATATAATCTTTGCCAGTGAACTTGCTTGAATAACCCGATTAAAATAATGGTGCAGTTTCCTATTGTACAGATCATGCATTTGAAATGTTTATTTAATGAAAAGTAAATTATGTAATTTTTAAAAATCTCCACCTGGGATATAACAAGGTTTTACATGTTTAAACATGCTAAAAATCCATACCCTTTGTTCCATTTTTGGAGTTTTACTAAAAATGAATTCTTTGCTTAGCCTTAAATATTTTCTGAGAATGAAGAAGCTATTGCAGGGATGGAAAGCTGTTTGTTAAGAATGCATTCCTCCTCTGTAGCCCTCAAAAGACTATAGAGCTGTGTGCAGAGCTAGACAATCTGGGCATCCAGCCATAAAACATCACTGCTGTAGCACAGATAGTTGTTCGCACTCTCCTGAGCCCTCTGTGGCTGCAAACCACAACAGAAGGAATGGTCTTGGGAAAGCAACATTCACTGTTATTTTGAACTCTTAATATGCTCTGTGTCCCTCTGAGTTCCAGCTATGCATTGGGACTTTGGTTTTCTAAAATATAGTAGTGATTAAGGATGCACAATAATAGAGCTTCTTAAGTATATGCCTGTTGTAAGCCAGTGGATTTAAATGTTTGCTCTAGGAAATATGGGGTGTCTAGGAACTAAGAGTTGTCTGTCCCACCATTTTCCTCTTTATTTGCCTCTTTGTTGTTGGAGAACCGCTGCCCTAAGACCCATATGATCACTGGGCCATGCACAGTGCAGATGGCCCAAAGAGTCATCTGGAGTTTTCCAGAGATCTTGTGGGATGGAATGGTCTAATGTGGCTCAGTTTCCACTTCCTCATGAACCTTTTTGGCATAACAGAATTTTAAATTTTTTGCACAGAAATGAAGTAGAGAGTGACTGGCATCTATTCGTATAAAAACAAACAGTTTACTCTGAAGACCCTCTGTTTTCCTCCTTCAGACACTTTTAAAAATTAATACTCTATTGTATTTTTATAACATCCCTCTCTGAAGGATTGAACTACAAACCTACAGTATCACAATATCAACTCGAATTATTCTCAGCAGTTGAGTAAAGTAAAGCAAGTTGAGTCCTTTACTAATGTGCAGATTGTCTTTTGACGTGGCCAACTGATGCCAGATGCAATTTAGTGCCCAGGTGGTTATTGGGAATATGTGCTTTGTTTGATTCATTTTATGTGTGCCTTCTAGCTTATTAAGAATAAGATCTCTCACAGTTAAAATTAAGTGCTTGGTTTGAGCCTGGAAAGGTATTGTTTACCTTTTTATTCCCAAAGATAATTTCTTTTTTTTTACTCTTTTAGGAAGGAGGGGAAACCTAAGTTAAAATAGCAACTGAGAATTAAACTAAGATCTGAAACTGGGAAACGGCAATGCAGGCCCAGGTATCACCTTTCCAGCCATTGTTGCTGTGAGGTGATGTGGACAGTAATTATTCAGAAATTACGGTGGGGGAGAGGGAGATGCACAAGTATTTTTTTTTCATGCTACTTATGAAATATGAAATATGAAATGCAGAGTGAGGGGCCAAGAGTGTAGGGAAGGAATTTAACAGGCTTTGTTCTTCAGGAGGCCATGGCTGATGTCTTAAACAAGGTTTTTTGGTAGGGAGGCATAGTAAGGGAAGAAGGTGATGGATTTGTGGGAACAAGTATATTTGAGTCACTGAGGACAGTTGGTAATTGTGAGGTGGGAGTGGATGAGGTTAGAAAGCACCCTCAGGTAACCAGATCTCCATTTATAATTAATCTGAGCATGTATGATGTGCTTATGTGCCAAGGACTTGAGTTTATCTTATTTATCCTCACAACACTCCTATGAAGTGGTTGCATTTAACATTCCCATTTTATAGATGAGCAAAGGGAGTTATTTCCACAAGATCCTATAGCTTATAGGAGATGAAGCCGGAATTTAAACTCAGATAGTACACTTCAAAGCCCTCACATATGGAAAAAGCTTGGATTATTTTGATGTCTTCTTCATTAGTCTCCTCCTAAGGCTGCCAATATTAACTGACTGCCTTCTGAGCAGTTTGGGTGTATGATCTCATTCATTCCTCCTCAGCAGCTTGTAAGTTAGGAACTGTGATTATATTCACTTTATAGATGGGGAAGCTGAAAGCTGATGGAAGTTGAATAATTTGCCCAAAAGCAAAGCCTTAATAAATGTGTCTAGGTCCCCAGAAGCCAGAGCCTGAGCTCTTTATCATTCCACAGCACTGCCTTCTGAAGCCTGAGCCTGGTCACATCATTCCTTCCACAAAACCTTTATGCCTTCTGTGCGCCGCGGCCACAGGGAAGGACATGAACTTCTTCCCGCCCTCCCCGAGCTGTCGTATTAGTAATAGTAAGCGAAATTATGGGCACCAATCTGTTAAAGAGAGAGCAATACATGTTGTGAAGAAAGCCACACATACATACTGAAAAGTTAACAAAAATCGAAGGTAATGTATCATTATATAGCTGTATACTGTATTTCCTCTCATAAAAGGACGCATGTCAAAATATTGGATGCTCTGAGAGGTCCAGGAGCAAAAGAAATATGTTTACCTTTATTGGCCTAGCATTTCCCAGACTTATGTGGCCATTGGACAGTGTTTTCCCTTCATACCACTTTTTAGTTCAGCGGGACTGACTTTAACAAATTAAGAAAGGAAGAGCGCTCCCTCATCCCCAGAGAGGCCTGCGGGCTGGAGTGGGTAGGCAAGACTTCCCTTGAAATGAGTTCTGAAAGGCTGGCAGAGTTTGGTTGGCTGAAAGGGATAGTCTACAAGGAGACAAACGGGCAAGCCATGTTGGGGAATATTTTGTAAAGCGTGTAACATAATGACCGAGACACAGTAGGGACGGGATATAGTTATTGACTAGATGAGTGCAGAGGCCTGGCTGTAAATGGAGGTTCTATGTTAGCAATAAGGTTTAGAAGGGTCTCTGGGGCTAGCAGGTAGAACTTCTGGTTGTTGGCTTCTGAGGAATGGTTGATGTCTGTTGGTGGGCATGACATGAATCGAGTAGTGGATTAGAAACTTCCTTGAGCGGAGATACGGTGTTAAAACTGTGACTGTTGTAGTTGTGTAAGGTGATGCTTACATACTGGTACGGTCAAACTGAAAAGGTGTTAGGAAGAATCAGCAGAATAAAATAATACAAAATGATTGATGTGGGTTGTTGGAAAGAATGAGCTCTAAGAGGCTGTGTTACTTATTGCTTTTCCTAGAATGTGCCACAGAGGCTTTAAACTGATAAAGAAGCTAATGTTAAGGTATTTGCTTGGCCGGGCATAGTGGTTCACGCCTGCAATTCCAGTACTTTGGGAGGCTGAGGTGGGCGGATCACAAGGTCGGAAGATGGAGACCGTGAAACCCAGTCTTTCCTAAAAATACAAAAAATTAGCCAGGCGTGGTGATACGTGCCTGTAATCCCAGTTACTAGGGGGGCTGAGGTAGGAGAATCGCTTGAACCTGGGAAGTGGAGGTTGCAGTGAGCAGAGATCACGCCATTGCACTCCAGCCTGGGGACAAGAGTGATACGCCATCTCAGAAAAAAAAAAAAAAAAAAAAACTGAGCCCACAAGGTAGCACGCAGCTCTTCTAAGATGGCTGCCGCTACCTTTGTGATAGCCGCCGCCGCTACCGTGTGAGGTGTGATGGCCACCTCAGGTTAGGTGGAAGGTAAAAATATCACCGATCTGGCAAGGCGCGGTGGCTCCCACCTGTAAGCACTTTGGGAGGCCGAGGCTGGAGGATCACGAGGTCAGAGGAACGAGATCATCCTGGCTAACGCGGTAAAACCCCGTCTCTACTAAAAATACAAAAAATTAGCCGGGTGGTGGCAGGCTCCTGTAATCCCAGCCACTCAGGAGGCTGAGGTAGGAGAATCGCTTCAACCCGGAAGGCGGAGGTTGTGGTGAGCCAAGATCCCGCACCTGCACAGCCTGGGGACAAGAGTGAAACGTCATCAAAAAAAAAAAAAAAAGAAGAAAAGCTGAGCCCACGAGGTAGCGCGCTGCTTTTCTAAGATGGCCGCGGCTACCGGTGTGATGGTCGCCTCGGGTCAGGTGGAAGGTAAAAAGATCACAGATCTGGCAGGGCTTGGTGGCTCACACCTATAATCCCAGCACTTTGGGAGGCCGAGGCGGACGGATCATCAGGTCGGAAGATCGAGACCATCCTGGCTAACACGGTGAAACCCGGTCTCTACTAAAAGTACAAAAAATTAGCCGGGCGTGGTGGCACGCACCTGTGTAATCCCAGCTACTCGGGAGGCTGAGGTAGGAGAACCGCTTGAACCCGGGAGGTGGAGGTTGTGGTGAGCCGAAATCGCACTGTTGCACTCTAGCCCAGGGACAAGAGTGAAACGCCATCTCAGAAAAAAAAAAAAACAAAAAAAAACGCTGAGCCCACGAGGCAGCCTGCTGCTCTTCTAAGATGGCCGGCGTTACGGGTGTGATGGCTGCCTCGGGTCAGGTGGAAGGTAAAAAGATCACAGATCTGGCGGGGCGCGGTGGCTCACACCAATAATCCCAGCGCTTTGGTAGGGGTGGGTAGATTATGAGGTCGGAAGATTTGAGACCATCGTGGCTAACACGGTGAAACCTGGTCTCTACTAAAAATGTAAAAATTAGCCGGGCGTGGTGGCACGCACCTGTAATCCCAGCCACTCGGGAGGCTGAGGTAGGAGAACCGCTTCAACCCGGGAGGTGGAGGTTGCAGTGAGCCGAGATCGCGCCATTGCACTCCAGCCTGGGGACAAGAGTGAAACGCCATCTCAAAAAAAAAAAAAAAAAAAGCTGAGCCCACGAGGCAGCGCGCTGCTATTCTAAGATGGCCGCCGCTACTGGTGTGATGGTCCCCTCGGGTCAGCTGGAAGGTAAAAAGATCACCGATTTATCCGGGCACGGTAGTTCATGCTTGTAATGCCAGCACTTTGGGAGACTGAGGGGGGCGAATCACCAGCTCGGAAAATCGAGACTATCCTGGCTAACACGGTGAAACCCGGTCTCTACTAAAAATACAAAAAGCCCGGCATGGCGGCACGCACCTGTAATCCCAGCTACTCGGGAGGCTGAGGTAGGAGAATCGCTTGAACCTGGGAGGTGGAGGTTGCGGTGCCATTGTACTCCATCCAGCCTGGGGACAAGAGTGAAACGCCATCTCAAAAAAAAAAAAATGCTAAGCCAACCCACTGCCTCCGCCGCGTACTGCTCTTCTAAGATGGCCGCCGCTACCGGTATGATGGCCATCTCAGGTCAGGTGGAAGGTAAAAAGATCACGGATCTGGCCGGGAGCGGTGGCTCAAGCCTGTAATCCCAGCGCTTTGGGAGGCCTAGGCGGGCGGATCATGAGGTCGGGAGATCGAGACCATCCTAACACGGTGAAACCCAGTCTCTACTAAAAATACAAAAAATAAGCCGGGTGCGGTGGCACACGCCTGTAATCCCAGCTACTCGGGAGACTGAGATAGGATAATCGCTTGAACCCGGGAGGCGGAGGTTGTGGTGAGCCGAGATCGCGCCATTGCACTTCAGCCTGGGCAACAAGAGCGAAACTCCATCTCAAAAAAAAAAGAAAACAGATATTTGGTTAAATACAGATAGTACATCCTTTCTAGATGCTGATGGGGAACGATGACACACAAGACTTTATTGTATCAAGTTGTGTTCAGTAGAGATTTGACTCACAGCATAAATCCAAGTATGTAATGAGCCATGTAATAATAGTGTTCTTATTATGTTAATTATGGTGAATACTCTCAATGAAATCAGATTTTCTTAGTGCCATACCCATTAAAACATTCTTGACCTAGATCTTATATAACAGTCCCAGGTATATTGTAAATTGTATGGATATGGAATATTGGCAGAAAAGAAGAGAAAACAAAAATCTTCAATGTTTCACGGAAACATAAGCTCAAATTATTACATAAATAGAATAGCAACATTAGTATTATGTTGAAGTTACTAGAATTTTTAAATTAAGATAAACTTAAGAGATTCCTTAAACTTAAGGAATAATAGAGTCTTTTCTACTCCTGGAAAGTGGGGGAACTTTAAAACAGATAAAAATATTTTTTATTTTATCAGTCAGGTGTCGAATGAGGATCTTATCCACTGTTGGACTTTTGTATGTATGTAGTATTGCATTTTATTGACTGAGCGTGGTTATTTATTCTTTCCTATCAACTTTAGACTTCAAATTTGAGCATAGTTTCCTGCAGATTAATGCTCTGCCAAAAACCTTCAGTATGGTGATAATTTCTTTAGATTCCAGTTATTAACAGGGATAATAACATGTTTATTTTTGTAATTCCGTCATCTATAGTATTTTGAAGATATTTAGATATCAATTTTTGAGTCATCTGTTTCTTCAGAGATACTGACAAGTCATGGAGGAAGAGAGAGGATTGATAATTTGAATACTTTTCTTAGGTTTTTGGTCTTTTTGGATAATGACCAACTGTGTTTTCAACTAGTCAGTCCAGTATGTGGGAATGTATCTGCAGATTTGAGGGGAGTTGGGAGGGTAGCAGGTGAGGAGCAGTCATCCTAGGGGCTCCCTGCGCTGCTGTTTTCTCTAGGGTACCTGTAGGAATGGCCAGTTCCTTTTGCTGAGGCCCCTGGGCCCTGCCAGTTAGTGCCACTGACGAAACCATGAAAAAACAATGTGTGACATTTTTTATAGACATTAAAATTGTAACTATGGTAGATCAATTACAGAATAATTTCTGGCTTGTCTTTCACAGATTAGATGATGGTCTTTAGATACTAGCCCATTGGAAAAATGAGTAATATGATTAATGAGATTATTCTGGTCAAGCCACAATAACTGGTTAGCATATAGTCTGGATAAACTTATATTCTGTCCCCCTTTAGGGAAAACTCTCTGGAAATAAGATTCTTTAAAAGAGATTGTCAATATTTTTTTTCTTGAGATCAATTTATGTTTACTCATGATTTCAGTACTACTTTATAAAAATTTTAGATGTAGTTATTTAAGTAGCTTATACATATGCCTGTTTAACTTTGGAGGGCAGAATTTTGATTAGGTAGATCTTAAGGCTTAAGAAAATAGTTTATTCTCTTTAAATTGTGATTTTCAAACTAAATGTTAACTTAGTGAACATCAATTTCAGAATTCATCCTTTAGGAACACTCACAAAATCGCTTGAACTTGGGAGGCGGAGGTTGCGGTGAGCCGAGATGGTGCCATTGTACTCCAGCCTGGGGACAAGAGTGAAACACCATCTCGTTAGTTTTCTGTTGCTTTTTATTTGTCTTTCCCACAACCTTTCTCCCCTTTTTTTCCACTTGCCCTCCTGAAACTTTGCACTTCAGAGTTGGGAGCAGAGAGAGGCCTGGTTTAAGGCAACAGGGTGAACACAGTGCTCTTTCATTCTGTGTATTATTGTGTCGCTAAGCCTGTTAGTGTGGAGATACCAGCCCACACCTGGTGAAAGGATTCCAAACTTCATAGTAGCCGTAGTTTATGTGCCAATGTAAATAATATATTAAGCTTAATGTGCTTAATATATTATTTCATTTATTCTCCTTTTTTTTTTTTGAGCCAGAGTTTCACTCTTGTTACCCAGGCTGGAGTGCAATGGCTTGATCTCGGCTCACCGCAACCTCCACCTCCTCGGTTCAGGCAATTCTCCTGCCTCAGCCTCCTGAGTAGCTGGGATTACAGGCACGCGCCACCATGCCCAGCTAATTTTTTGTATTTTTAATGGAGACGGGGTTTCACCATGTTGACCAGGATGGTCTCGATCTTTTGACCTCGTGATCTACCCGCCTTGGCCTCCCAAAGTGCTGGGATTGCAGGCGTGAGCCACCCTGCCCAGTCCATTTATTCTCCCTAGTAGAGGAGGATGCTGAGGCACTCTGAAGAAGCCAGGCCACCTGATTCAAGTGGCTTTGCTCCTCACCGCTCTATTGTAGTACCTCATTCGGACTGGCTGAGGTAGTACAATTTCCATTATCTTTAAAAATCTAGGAGATCTTTGGGACCTTAGAATTGATCTGTGGCACCTGACCTATAAAGAGAAAACTAACCTTTATGTGTTAATAAGAATTGTTCTTTATATTTGAAAAGCCTGATGTTCTTTTCTCCCTGATGTCTAACTCTGTCATCTAGAATGCAGTGTAGGAAGGAGTGTGTCTGGGAGACAAGCAGAGATCTCACGGATTCCTCTATTTTTCCTGCCATAGCAGCAAATTTTCCTTGGAGCACTATTTGAAAATTAACATTACTGAAAAAATTAAGCCCATTTAAAGGGACTCTAGTTTTGATCTAAATTATAAAAGATGGGAAGACATTTAAAAAAAAAAGGAGTGTCACCTTGAAATTAGAATGCTTTAGGTAATGGGGTAAGCTAGAAGTAAGCTGCCTTTGATAACTCATGTAAGAGGAGCATATGAATGGATGATAACTGTCTTTCTTCCATTTAATTCAACTACTTCCTATTCAATCTCAAATCTCAGTTGGAAAGCAATTTCCCTCACTTGACCTATTTTTCTTTTGCATTATATCTTTCTTGTGGTTCTTCAACACAAAAGTTTAAAGGAATGGAGTGTTGTAAATCCTTAAAGACTTGTAAGGAGATTCAGACACCTGGTTTGGGATAAGCATATTTCATTATCTGGCTTTCTAGTTGGAAGGATAACTATTTTACTTCTTTATGTTTTGTGTTGTTTTGTTTCTTGGTTCTTTTTAAGACAGGTTCTCACTCTGTTGCCTACGCTGGAATGCAGTGGAACAATCACAGCTCATTGCAGCCTCAGCCTCTCGGACTCAAGCAGTCCTCCCACTTCAGCCTCCTGAGTAGCTGGGACACAGGCATGCACCATCATGCCTGGCTAATTTTTAAACTTTTTTTTTTGTAAAGACAAGGTCTTCCTATGTTGCTGGGATTGCAGGTGTGAGCCACCTCACCTGGCTGCTTCTTTACTTTGATATCAGAATTTTCAGGAGAGATATATGTTAAATGACTGAGATTGGTATAGAGGCATATGGGTATAGACCAAGCCTGTCTAGTCTGTGGCCCAGGATAGGTTTGAATGCAGCCCAACACAAATTCATAAACTTTCTTAAAGTATAAGGGGTGCGTGTGTGAGTGTAGTTTTTGTTTGTTTTTTGGGTTTTTTTCTTTTTTCTTTTTTTTTTCCTCATCAACTATCGGTAATGTTAGCGTATTTTATGTGTGGTCCAAGACAATTCTTCTTCTTCCAGTGTGGCCCAGGGAAGCCAAAAGATTGGACACTCTGGTATAGATAAAAGTAGGTAGTCAGCCAGCCTGGGCAACACAGCAAGACCCTTGTCTTTTAAAACATGAAAAAATTAGCTGAGCATGGTGGCACGTACCTGTAGTCCTAGCTACTCAGGACGCTGAGGTGGGAGGATCACCTGAGCTCTGGAGTTCAAGGTTACAGTGAGCTATCATCCTGCCACTACACTTTGGCATGGGTGACGGTGAGACCTTGTCTCAAAAAAAAAAAAAGAAAAGAAAAGAAAAGAAAAGTAGATGTGGGGCATAAAATTTTTATTTTAGTAACATGGGCAATTTAAAGATGTTATAATTTTAGTAAACATATATGAAATAAGCCTCACATAGCCATATTGTAAAATGTTTATTGATCTGAGACCTAGGTCTCTTGAATTTGTTCCCTGAATTAATCTATTAGTGGTATCATTAACACACCCATTAGTTACAGGTGTCTTGTGATAACATTTATTTCACACCTTGGATGATAGAGTGCTTGAATTGGTTTCTGTCTTTGCTAGATCAAATTCTAAATTTCCTAAAATAGCTAACGTCAAACCAGTCTCCTTTTGAAGCCTTCTCTGACTTCACTCATGGTAAACTTTCTCTTCTTTATTCACCCCTCTGGTCATCTCATTCAGTCCTGTGACATTAAAGACCACATACACACTGAAGACACCAGCCCAGATTGCTCCCCAGACTCAGTATTTGCATATCCAGTTGCCTGCTGCATTTCTCCCTGTGGCTGTTTAATGGGCATTCAGAACTGCACTCCTGTTCTTGCCTCATACCTGCTCTGCTTGCATTCCTTCCCACGTACTGAAAGGCACTGCCACCCTTCCAGTTGCTCCTCTCAAAAACTCTGGGTTCCCCATTGACTTCCCTCTTTCACTCTGTATATGGGCCATCAGAAATTAAGAGGTTTCTAAATAACGCATAGGTTAAAGAACTCACAAGGGAAAATTAGAAGATATTTTTGTGATGCAACCAAACTGTACTAGGAGGAAAATATATAGCTTTAAATGTATTAAATATAAGAAAAGGAGAAAGATTTCAAATCACTTAAGCTTCCACCTTATGAATCTGGAGACAACAAGCTAAACCTATGGCAAGCAAAAAAAAAAAAAATTAGAGATTAGAATGGAAACCAAAATACATACATAAAAACAGTAGAGAAGATCAGTAAAACCAGAAGCTGGATAATTGCAAAAATCAACAAAATTGACAAGCCTATCGCTAGACTGACCAAGAGCAAACCAGAGAAAACACAAGTTACCAAAATCAAGAATGAAAGATGGGGCCAGGCACAGTGGCTCATGCCTGTAATCCCAGCACTTTGGGAGACCAAGGCAGGTGGATCACCTGAAGTCAGGAGTTCAAGACCAGCCTGGCCAACAGGGTGAAACCTCATCTCTACAAAAATACAAAAATTAGCCTGGCGTGATGTCAAGTGCCTGTAATCCCACCTACTCAGGAGGCTGAGGTGGGAGAGTCACTTGAACCCAGGAGCTGGAGGTTGCAGTGAGCCAGGATTGCGCCACTGCACTCCAACCTGGGCTACAGAGCAAGACTCAGTCTCAAAAAGAATGAGAGGGGACATGACTGCTGATTGTACAGCAATTGAAATAGATACCATCAACAACTATGCCAACAAATTAGATGATTTGGATGAATGTAAAAATTCCTAGAAATAGACAAACTAACAAAATTGATACAGGACAAATAGAAAATTTGAATGGACATAAAGCAAGAAATTGGATTAGTAATTTAAAATCTTCTCACAAAGGAAATCCAGGTTATTTTGTCTTCACTGGTGAATTCTGTCAAATGTGGGAAGAACTAATACCAAGGCTTCACAAATATTTCCAGAAATTAAAAGAGGAAGGTACATTTACCAGCTGATCCAGTGAAGTCAATGTTAACATGATACCAGATCCAATGACATCATAAAACAAAAAGACAATAAACTACAGTCCAGGGCCGGGTGCGGTGGCTCACCCCTATATTCCCAGCACTTTAGGAGACTGAGGTAGGCAGACCATGAGGTCAGATCAAGAACATCCTGGCTAACATGGTGAAACCCCATCTCACTAAAAATACAAAAAACTAGTCAGGCGTGGTGGCACACACCTGTAGTGCCTGGTATTCGGGAGGCTGAGATGAGAATTGCTTGAACCCAGGAGGTGGAGGTTGTAGTGAGCCAAGATCACACCACTATATTCCAGCCTGGGTGACAGAGCAAGACTCCATCTCAGTCAATCGATCAATCAGTAAACTATAGCCCCAGATTCCATAGACAGAAAAATCTTCAATAAAATACAGTTTTAGGAAGCCAGTTCCAGCAGCATATAATAAAAAGGATTGTATGGCATGACCCTTACTGCGATTTATTTCAGGACCTCAAGATTGAGTTAACATCCTAAAGTAAATTGATGTACTATACCATGTTAATAGATGGAAAACAAAACCACATGATCATCTCAATAAATGCAGAAAAAGCATTTGACAAAATCTAGCATTCTTTCATAATAAAAATTCTCAGCAAATTGGGTATAAAAGAGATGCTTCAACTTGATAAAAAGGGCATATATAAAAAACCATATAAAACACAGTAACATCATACAGAAGAGTGAATGAATGAATTTTCTTTCCAAAGTTGGGAGTCGGCGGGGGGTGGGGGGCACGGGGAGGAAACCAAGACTATCAGTTCACTTCCATTCAGCATTGATCTAGAGCTTCTAGCCTATGCAATCAGGTAAGAGAAAGAAATAAAAGGCACTTGGATTAGAAAGGAAGAAGTAAAACTGCCCTTATCCATAGATGACATAACCCTGTGTATAGAAAATCCTTAGGAATCCACAAGAAATATTACTTAAACTAGTAAATAAGTTTAGTAAGGTTACAGCCTACAAGACCAATATTTGAAAATCATTTGTGTTTCTTGATACTAGCAGTAAACAATTTGAAAATGAAACTAAGAAAACTCATTCACTATAACATCAAAAGCAACTAAGTCCTGGGGAATAAATTTACAAAAGAAGTGAAGACGTTTTACACTGAAACTGCGGAAACATTGCTGAGAGAAATCAAAGAGGATCCAAATAATTGGAGAGACATTCCGTGTTGTTGTATGGAAAATCATAATACTGTTAACA
Source organism: Leontopithecus rosalia (assembly GCA_028533165.1). Lineage (NCBI taxonomy): Eukaryota > Metazoa > Chordata > Mammalia > Primates > Cebidae > Leontopithecus > Leontopithecus rosalia. Next base: position 30,288,045 of record CM052652.1, on the reverse strand, counting down.
TGGCACTCTCCCTAAATTGATCTATAGATTTGATGCATCCCTATCAAAATCCCAGAAGGCTTTTTTTTTTTCATTTTTGCAAATTGACAGGCTGATTCTAAAATTTATGCAGAAATGCAGAAAAATCTGGAGAGACAAAGTGAAAAGACAAAACAGAGAGAAAATAAAAAGATAAAACAGACTGAAAGAAAATATTTGCAAATCATAAAGCTAGTAAAGGACTTGTATTCAGAATATATAAAGAACTCTTGTAACTCAGTAATAAGATAAAGTGCCCAATTTTAAAATGGGCAAAGGATTTCAATATACACTTCACCAAAAAAAAAAAGATATATACAAATAACTTATGAGCACATGAGATGTTCAAAATCATTAGATGTTAGGGAAATGAAAATTAAAACCACAGTCAGGCCGGGCACGGTGGCTCACGCTTGTAATCCCAGCACTTTGGGAGGCCGAGGCAGGTGGATCACGAGGTCAAGAGGTCGAGATCATCCTGGTCAACATTGTGAAACCCCGTCTCTACTAAAAACAAAAAAATTAGCTGGGCATGGTGGCACATGCCTGTAATCCCAGCTACTCAGGAGGCTGAGGCAGGAGAATTGCCTGAACCCAGAAGGCGGAGGTTGCGGTGAGCCGAGATCGTGCCATTGCACTCCAGCCTGGGTAACAAGGGTGAAACTCCATCTCAAAAAAAAAAAAAAAACACAGTGAGATACCACTCCATATCCACTGGAATGGCTACAATCAGAAAGACGGGAATACCCAGGGTGTCCAGTAATGGGGACCTTTATAGATGCTGATGGGAGTGCCTGGTGTGGCTGCCTTGGAAGACGATTTAGTAGTCTCTTTAAAAGTTAAACAAATTCACCACACAACCCAGCAATTCCTCTGCTACTTATCTAACCCAGTATAAATAAAAACATGAGCAGGTATGTTACTGCCAATAAGTGGAAACAATTTAAGTGACCATCAGCTGGTGACGGGTAAACAAATTGTGGTACATCCATACAATGGCATGTTATTTAGTGATCAGAGTAAAGGACTGATACACGCTAGAATAACGTGGATGAACCTTGAAAACATAAGTGAAAGAAGCCAGATTTCATTTATGCAGTATTTCCAGAAAGGGCACATCTGTAGTAACCAAAAGTATATTTATGGTTGTCTGAGGATGAGAACAGGGATCAGCTGCAAATGGGCATCAGTGATCTTTGGTAGGGGAGAATGAAAAAATGCTGTAAATCTGGATTATGGTTATGACTGCATATCTCTAACTTTACTGTAAATCTTTCTTTAAAGAGGAAAAAAGCTAACTTTGTATCTTAAGACTTTGATGTGTATTAAAATGTACATATTATCAGACATTTTAACCTTTTTAAAATTTAAAATATAAGGGTGTATGTATGTGTGTGTTTTAAGAGAGTGGGTCTCAAGCCGGGTGCAGTGGCTCACTCCTGAAATCCCAATACTTTAGGTGGCCAAGGTGGGAGGATTGCTTGAGCCCAGTAGTTTGAGACTAGCCTAGGCAACATAGGGAGACCTCATCTCTACAAAAATATTTTTAAAAATTAGCCTGGCATGGTGGCATGCACCTGTAGGTTCACTTGGGCCTGGGAGGTCAAGTCTGCAGTGAGCCATGATCACACCATTGTACTTCCACCTGGGTAATAAAGTGAGACCTTGTTCCCCCCCAAATAAAAAAGAGGGATAGAAGGAGAGAAAGTCTTGCTATGTTGCCCAGGCTGCCCTTGAACTCTTGGGCTTGGGACATCCTCCTGCCTTAACCTCATGGATAGCTGGGACTGCAGTGCTACCACACCTGGCTTGTATGTGTTTTTGGTTCATTTTATTTGGAGTTTATATTACCGTTGTTATTCAATGTCACGTGTAGTCAAGGTGATAATAGATTAGCAACAGTGCTATTAACAGGCATTTATGTCTTGTTTCTCTGCTGTGTTTCCAAGAACAAATCTTAACTAAGTCTATTCAAAATTCACAGTTCTATAGTTTACCAAGGAGAAAACTGAGAGACAGTGTGACTTGCCCAAGATCAGGTAGTCCTGGGTTCAAAAATTTATCTTTCTAGTAATCAAAGGAAGAAATTAAACCAGGTGTTTAAAAAAATCAGTTGTGAAAACTTAAATATGATACCAAGGAAGATGAGAAAAGAAATTCCTTTGGGAGGCCAAGGTGGGTGGATCACAAGGTCAAGAGATCGAGACCATACTGGTCAACAAGGTGAAACCCCAGCTCTACTAAAAATACAAAAATTAGCTGGGCATGGTGGCGTGCGCCTGTGGTCCCAGCTACTTGGGAGGCTGAGGCAGGAGAATTGCTTGAACCCAGGAGGTGGAGATTGCGGTGAGCTGAGATTGCGCCATTGCACTCCAGCCTGGGTAACGAGCAAAACTCCTTCTCAAAAAAAAGAAATTCCTTTAAGTCTCATGTATGGGGAAAAAAAAATTCTTCCATGCGTCTTTTGCTGGTGTCGATGAAAATAGTTACAAACGCCTTCAGATGGTTAAAATAATAATGCACATCAAAAGACTCATACACTTTATTAGTGTTACATAAAGTGTTTGATTCTTTTGATGTGCATTATTAGTGAGGTTGTTTTAGCATCTGTATTAAGATTTTTTTTCTGATACACATTAAACTGCACATATTTAAAGTATATAATTCAACACATTTTGGTATACATGCATGTCTGTGAAACCAGCCACAGTCGAGATAATGAGCACGTCCACTGGGGTTGAATGTGGAAGTGTGCTGGTGGGAGGGTAGATGCAGTGTGCTGGAGGGAGAAAGAAGCTAAATTGTTAAACTGGGCAACCGCTGGAAAGATGGTGGTGGAAGGAATGGGGAGACCTCCCTTATAATTTTGCCTATGAAGGCAGCTACACATAGCAGTTTTAAAAATATTTGTTGTTCTTATAGGAAAGTAATCATTTCTTAAATATTATTTAATCATACCTTTTTTCTTTTTTGGGCAAAATCTGTTCTTTTGAAAATATGAAATAGCATTGTGGTTATGAGACTTTTGGACATCATGTAAGAGTAAAGGTTCAACACCAAAAATGGAAACCAATTTACAATACCATGTATGAGCAAAGTTTCAACAAAAATGGAAACTAATTTATGGTTGCCACCTTTTACTCTTGGTGTTTAAGACTTTTGAATAAAAACCACCATGATATACTTTTATCATTACTTTATAAAATAAAGGACATTCTCATGCAAAGAAGTGGAAAGGATTCCGAGGAGAATCTAATGCACCTTTATGAAAAATGTCGTTCATCTTTATTTTTCTAATTCCGTGGTGTTACAAGACTTTCTCAACTGACAACCAGTATTTGAGGATTGATAGTATAAGCGTGGTCTTAAGAGTGAGTTGTCAACTCTGGGCTAGATTTCTAGGAATGCCACTTACTTGCCAGGTGACTTCGGGTTTAGTTTTTAATTTCTCTGAGCCTTTGTTTGCTCAGCTAGAAGAAATGAATAATAATGTGTACTATTACAGGATGATTGTAAGAAATGAAATAATATGTAGGTTTCTCACATTGTAGACTCATCCTTATATTCAGCCCTACATAGTCTGTTTCTCACTATCACACATTTGCTCTATAATTACATATTTGTGTGTATGTTTCTATAATTTCAAAGGAGTGATTCAAGTCGAGAGTGGTAGTATTTTAACCCTATCATACACATGACTATAGCAATCACTTTGGTATGATTTGTAAGGTGAGCAGGGAGGGTTGTTTTGCCCTGAAACTTCTACAAAAGGTGGCATATAAATTGAGCAAAAAATGTGGGTTAAAGATTGAATTTATATTCTTGGTGAAGACTTAGGATTTGTTGTTATGATCAGATTGTGAGTTCAGTTTACTGTATTTCACACAGAGTAGCCCCAGTTAGGGTTCCAGAAATGCTTATAAGTTTGTCTCCTGTGGTATTTAATTATCTTAATGTGGTGATGTTGGAGTCTTCATTGCTGAAGTCAGGTATTCAGGTAAAACTTCATTCAGTAAGATCAGATACCTAAGCAGTATGTAGTCACTTTTGTCACTTTGTTTGTAAAACTCGGGGCTGGATGCTGTGGCTCACACCTGTAATCCCAGCACTTTGGGAGGCCAAGGCAGGTGGAGCAGCTGAGGTCAGGAGTTCAAGATCAGCCTAACTAATATGGTGAAACCCATCTGTACTAAAAATACAAATATTAGCTGGGTGTGGTGGGTGGTGCCTGTAATCCCAGCTACTCGGTAGGCTGAGGCAGGAGCATCACTTGAATCCAGGAGGTAGAAGTTCCATTGAGCTGGGATCGCACCATTACACTTCAGCCTGGGAGACAAAAGCAAAACTCTGTCTCCAAAAAAAAACCCCAAAAATAAAAAACTTGGTTTCCTTTTCATTTTAGAGGTATGTTAAAAAGGGAAAAAAGTAGAATGCTTAATATTACTGATGTTGGTACTTGTGTACAAATTGTATGAATCATATGATAAATATCTCCAGGTGGTATTTATCTTATGATCCTTACACTTTCTAACCTTTATAATGATTACTATATATACGTTTTCTTTCTCCTACTAGATTATAAACTCTTTGAAGGCAGGATTCATGTTTAGTTCCTCTTTTCATAAAACTTAGCTCTGTGTATATTGATTTATACATAGTAGGTATTTAGTAAATATAGCTTGATTGGTTAACTAAATCTTCATATGTGGTAATTTTCTATATTGGCTTTGGCTGGTATCAACTGTCTCTTCAAAGTCTGATGAGTTAGGAGTGATGAAGAAAGCATGAGCATAATGTGCCATTTTCACTTCTGCTAGCATCTTTGCTAGACCCCTAATCTCCAGTAGTTTAAAGCTTTCGGTTATGAAAAGGAACTCCTTGTCTCTGAAATGGTAGATATTTTTAATGATATGTTGAAAAACAAAAAGACAACTTTTTAGTTCAAAAGAAAACCAGCATTTATGAAGCCCTAGCTATGTGCTAGGATAGGATCTTTTTAAGTAGTCCCAGATCCCTTTGAGAGTTCAGAAAACCTAAATAAAACAATAAAGAAATTTTAATTATAAAATAATTATCTCCAAAGTTTCTTTTTTCCCAACTTTTCATACTTTTAATATTTACTATGTAAATTGCCTAAGAGCTTAAAAAAGAGGGATAGCTTTTCAATTTGTTTACGAAGCTAGCATACAGAAGACACGAAAAATGATAGGCAAAAGCCTCTTAGATTTCTGTCATGTAAGTGTATGTGAGACTCATAAAATAATTTACCAGAAAGTTGATTTCGTCAGTATCAGTATTTTTTCTTTAAAACCTCTTTCTTAAGAGAATTTGAGAGAAGTGCAACGGCCTATTAAAACAATATGGTAAAAGTAAGGCTTATCTTTGGAATGCAAAGAACTTTACTAATATTCCTCCACAGTAGTAGGTCAAGGAAATAAATTCATAAGATTATTCACTTTCTACCTGTAAAGTCATGTAGTAAAACTCAGTATTACTTTGGATGCCCGCTTCTGGCTAAGGCAGACTAGCCAGTGTCAGATCAGCCCTGCTGCCAGTAACTGAAATGCTTAGGTGAATAACAAAAAGCAAGTATTTAAAGATATTGGAAGCTACCAGAGCATTGAAGACTTTGAGGGCCCAAGCCAGTGAGAAGCGAGTTCTAAAGAGGCAGAATAAACATTTGGTGCCACATGACCCCTCAGAAGCATTTGCCGACTTTGGTGCTAGGACTAAAAAGCTGAACAGAAAGCTGAGGATGAGCAACTAAGTAGAGTTTTCAGTAAACTTCGGAGGCTGGGGTCATAAAAACTGGAGTTCAGAGATGACAGACCCTGGTAAATATCACAGGCTTTTGGTTGGAACCACTCCCCTTACCTCCTGAAAACCTCAACTTTTTACCCTACATGTGTGGTGAACCTAAAAATTTTCCTGAAATCCAGTTCTCACAAGAACAAAAACTTTGTTTTGAATTGGCTGAAATAGATTAAAGTGATTAAACCCTGCTCTTAAATGCTTGTTAGAAGCAAAACTAAATTCTCTCTAGAGGAAGGTAACATTCACAGCTTCAACTCAGCTCCACAATTTTTTGCATGCAAGATTAACATTCAGTCAAAAACTAGGCATATAAAAAGACAGGCAATGAGGTTACCCATGGGAGATCTGGATATTAGGGTTATCAGACATGGACCTTAAGGTAGTGTTGATAAATGTGTTTAGTAAATTAAGTGACAAATGGAGGATTTCAGAAAAAAAAAACTGGACAAAAAATTTAAGTGGAAATTCTAGAATTGAAAAGTGCAATATAGGATGACTATAGTTTACAATAATATATTGTTTATTTTTAAAAAGCTAGAAGAGATGAATTTGAATGTTTTTAATGTAAAACAGATATTTAAGGTGAAGGATATCCCAGTTACACTGATTTGATCCTTACAGATTTATATGAATGTACTAAATTATCATATGTACCCTGAAAATATGTGTATCTGTTACATATCAATTAAAAATTAAAAATACCATTTTTTAAAAGTACAGTAACTCAAATTTTAGAAGTTAAACAGGATGGTTTAATAGTATTTTCAGCTGAAGAAAAAATTAGTAAACTAGAAGATAGATCAGAAGACAATGTCCATGCCAAAGTACAGAGAGACAAAAGGATGGAAAATGAAAAAGAAAAGAGAGGAAAAATTACTAAAAGAAGATCTTAAAATCATCCAAGGGAAGAAAAAGATACATTACCTTCAAAGGAACAACAATGAAGACTGACAGTCTACTTTGCAGAAGAAATGGAAATCAAAATACCTTGGGACGATATCTTCAAAGTGTTTTAAGAAAATAACTGTCAACCATGCCAGGCACAGTGCCTCATGCCTGTAATCCCAGCACTTTGGGAGGCTGAGGCAGGCGGATCACCTGAGGTCAGGAGTTCAAGACCAGCCTGGCCAACATGGTGAAACCCTGTCTCTACTACAAATACAAAAATTAGCTGAGTGTGGTGGTGTGCACCTGTAGTCCCAACTATTTGGGAGGCTGAGGCAGAAGAATGGCTTGAATCCAGGAGGTGGAGGTTGCAGTGAGCCAAGATTGTGTCACTGCACTCCAGCCTGGGTGACAGAGTGAAACCCTGTCTCAAAAGAAGAGAGAGAGAAAATGACTGCCAACCTAGAAATCTGTATGAAGCAAAAATACCTTTCAAAAATGCAGTGAGAATATAGACATTTTCAGACAGACAAAAACTCGAGGGACTTCATCACCAGCACATCCACATTAGAGGAACTATAAAGTTCTTCAGGTAAAAGGAAAATTATCCCAGTTGGAAGCATGGAGATTCAGGAAGGAGTGAAGAGCACTGGAAAGGATAGATAGATGAATATATCTAAAGTAATGTGAACTGTGTAAAACAGTAAAAATATTGATAGGTGCAGCAGACCACCATGGCACATGTTTACCTGTTTAACAGACCCTGCACATCCTGCACATGTACCTGTAACTTAAAAATTTTTAAAGTAAAAATAATAAATGGCAACAGCAGCACAGATGGGGGAAAAGACAAGTTACTTTTCTTCAGCTCTCATTCTGTGACAGTGATCATCATCACAGAGGACTTCTTCGACCAAATGTGTGGATTTCTCCCCACATGCCGAGCAAGCAGTCATTTCTGCAGTGGACACCAGCTGGTTCTCTCTCAGCACAGAAGACTTCTGTGACCAAATGTGCGAGGGTTTCTTCCCACGCATCAAACAAGCAAGCAGTACTGTGGACATCAGATGGGTACCCTCCAATTGCATTTTGACATTACCTACCTGGAAGTAACTCAGATCCCACAGGTTGCAGACTCAGTCTCCAAGACTGTCCCTCCTTGAGACACCAGTTGCAAGTCTGGGGCTCCAGAACTTCTGATCCACTAGCTTCAAGTTGGGGTTCCCACCACCCCTCTTTAGGTTCAGTTAATTTGCTAGAGCGGCTCACAGAACTCAGGGAAACAATTACATTTACCAGGTTATTACAAAGGATATATTATGAAGGAAACAGATGAAGAAATGCCTAGGACAGGGTATTGGGGGTTGGGTGCTTCCATGCTCTCCCTGGGTGCACTGCCCTCCTGGAGTGTCCATTTGCTCTGTTACTGGGAAGCTCTCCAAACCCAATCCTTTTGGGTTTTTGTTTTGGGAGACAGAGTCTCTATTGCTGAGGCTGGAGTGCAGTGGTGCAGTTAAAGCTCACTGCAGTCTTAACCTCCTGGGCTCAAGCCATCTTCCCACCTCAGCCTCCTAAGTGGGTGGGACTACATGCACGTACCACCATGCTAGACTAATTAAAAAAAAAAATTTTGTAGAGGTGGGGGGTCCTACTGTGTTGGTCTAACTAGTCCCACCTTGCCTCCCAAAGTGCTGGGATTACACTTTGGGAGCCACTGCTCCTAGCCCCTTTTGTGTTTTTATGAGAACTTCATTATACGAAGGCATCATTGATTAAGCTATTGGCTATCGGTGATCAATTTAACCTTCAGCCCCTTTCCCCTCCCTTGAGATTGGGTGGTAGGGCTGAAAGTCCTAACCTTCTAACTCTGCCTTGTTGTTTATGGTGACCAGCCCCCATCCTGAAGCTACCAAGAGACTGTCAGCTATCAATCAACTCATTAGCACACAAAAAGACTTGACTTTAGAGTCTCTAAGGATTTTAGGAGTTATATGCCATGAAGCAGTGTCAAAGACCATTATATGTATTTCACAATATTACAATGATAAATAGAGTTTAAATGTCCTGAGGTCTTTGTGATTTATATGAGACTGTAATGAGTCAGAGATATATATCTAAGGTAGTCTTTCTCAATCACATTTGGTGAGAGAATCACATCTTAATGTTCAAAGACAGCAAACTTCAACCTGTGGGTCAAATCTAGCCCACCAGCTATTTTAGTAAATAATGTTTTATTGGTGCAATACAGCCAGGCCCGTTAGTTTGTATATTGTCTATGGCTGCATTTATGCTACACCATCAGAATTGAGTAGCTGCTACAGAGACAGTGTGATCCACAAAGCTTAAATTTGTTGTCTAGCCCTTGATAGAAGAGATTTGACAACCTTGGGTGTTGTGGACTGAGTGTATATGTTCCCAAAAATTTGTATGTTGAAATTCTAACCTCCAGTGTGATGATATTAGGAAGTGGGGCAAGTCACTCAGTATTTTCTGCAGGACATAATTCTTCCGTATAACTTGTGTTGAGAAAAGTTACTCTAGAATCATCTAAAAGGATAGAAAGCGAATTTATGGCTACCAAGCTAATAGAGAAGGAGAGAGGAAAGAGAATAATAAAAACCACGTATTGTCCACAAAAAGACAAAAGAGAAAAAAGGAACAATAGAATAGGAGAGACAAGGCCAGGCACTTGGCTCACGCCTGTAATCCCAGCACCTTGGGAGGCCGAGACAGGCAGATCACCTGAGGTCAGGCGTTCAAGACCAGCCTGACCAGCATAACGAAATCACATCTCTCCTAAAAATACGAAAATTAACCGGGCATGGTGACACACTTGCAGTCCCAGCTACTCAGGAGACTGAGGCAGGAGAATTGCTTGAATCCCGGAGGCAGAGGTTGCAATAAGCCAGGATTGTGCCACTGCACTCCAGCCTGGATGGCATCAAGACTTCATCTTAAAAAAAATAAATAGGAGGGACAAGTTCAAAAGAAGTAGTAAGATGGTTAATTTAAATAACAACAGACAAAATGGACTTTTTTTTTTTTTTTTGAGACGGAGTCTCCCTCTGTCACCCAGGCTGGAGAGCTGTGGGGTGATCGTGGCTCATTCCAACCTCCGCTTCCTGGGTTGAGGCAGTTCTCCTGCCTCAGCCTCCTGAGTAGCTGGGACTACAAGGCGTGCACCACCATGCCCAGCTGATATTTTTATATTTTTAGTAGAGGTGGGGTTTCACCATGTTGGTCATGCTGGTCTTAAACTCCTGACCTCGTGATCCACCTGCTTCGACCTCCCAAAGTGCTGGGGTTACAGGCATGAGCCACTGCACCCAGCCACAAAACAGACTTTAAGGCAAGACATTTCTAGAAACAAGGAAATTTTGTAATGAAAAATGAGTCAATCCACTAAGAAATATGTATGCACCTAATAATAGAGCTTAAAAAAAACAAAAATCAACAGAATCAAAAGGATAAAAAGATTAAGTATCCCTATTTCTTCTGTTATACAAATTAGGGAGAGTGGGGTGTTTGATGAATATGGCATAAATTCACAGACCAGCCTCCATATTATACTTATTGGTAAAACCCTTAAAGCAGTTTCTCACTGTTACTATACCTTGTAACCCAGTCTTAGAATTTCTGCCTCCCATCCTAGCAACTGAGCTCTGCTGGGATTTGGGGTTCTTGTTTTCCAATTGGGAATGTTACTACCAGAGGACACAGAGTGGTTCCATTGAGTTGAAAGATGAGGCTACAACCCATTTGGGACTGTTGATGCCACTGAACCAACCAAGGTCACTCTGCTGACTGGGGTGCTTTGTTCTTATTACCAAGGCAAAATGGGGTTATGCTATACAACGGGGGCAAGGATGATGATGTTTGTACCTCAGGATTCTCTAGAGTGTCTTTTAGTACTTCTTTGCACCATATTAAAGACTAATGAAAAACTGCAGTACTCAAGAAAAGGCAGGTCTGTTGAGGAGGCAGATCTTTCAGGAATGAAGGTTTAGGTTACCCTGTCATGTTGAGAACCCAGACTGGCTGAGGTTCTGATTCAGGTCACAAGATATGTTGCATGCATAGTGAAAGAAGAAGGTAAGGGATACCATCCATGGCTTTATCACCAGGTGCAGAAGCAAGGATTATAGTAACTTATTTTTTCTTGTGTCTGTATATTTATATGTATTAATTTTCCTTTCTTTTTTCCCTTATTTTATGTATAAATGATTGGAAGTTAATTTAACAATTTGACCTTTAGAGAACGGAATATTTAGTGGGACTGAATTTTAATTGTAATTAATATAGCCAGTGATTAATACAATGTCTGTTACGACTGCAGCTCATTTTGGGGAAAAGGTGAGAACATGTTCATTTATAGGACGGTAGCTGCATGTTATTAGGTGGAATCAGAGTTGTTTGGATACTTAAAATGTGTATAGAGGGTGTATATGGAAGCCAAGTAGCCAAAGGGGGTGTACTGTGCCAGTTTTATTGTCACTCACTTCCCAGTTTATGTAAATCCAAATCCATTTATGCCCTGCTTTTGATATAGGAGCTCAGCACTGTAAACATTTCCCTTTGGTGAGCTGGCTTCACTTTAGGTGTTGCCAATAGAAGACACTGAAGGCACAATGTTAGGAGGGAGAGAGGAGAAAAGATACTTCCCAGCCAGGCATGGTGGTTCTGGCCTGTAATCCCAGCATTATGGGAAACAAAGGCAGGAGGATTGCTTGAGCCCAGGAGTTCGACGTCAACCTGGGCAACGTAGCAAGACCTTGTCAGTACTTAAAAAACAAAACAGAACAAAACAGATTAGTCACGTGTGGTGGTGCATGTGGTCATGTGGTCCATGTGGTCGTCTCAGCTACTCCAGAGGTTAAGGTGGGAGGATCGCTTGATTGAGCCCAGAAAATTGAGGCTGCAGTGAGCTGTGATTGCACCACTGCACTCCAGGCCTGAGTGACAGAGCTAGATTCTATCTCCAAAAAAAAGAAAGTGGGAGGGTATCCCCCCATCTGTGCACTTCCAATGTGCGTGCTTTTGGTGCAGCAGTCAGAAGGCTGGCATAGGAGAGCCCTGGCAGTGCTCACCTCAGTGTTGCTTATGAAGCAACTTCTGCCTACCTGTACCCTCAAGGGAATTTCTCTGCCTCCCAGTAGGGCCCTCCTGTGAACCACCTCTTCCCTGTTTCCTCTTCTAGGTCTTTGTGCTACTCTCTGGCTGTGTGTTCTGTACCAAGCCACATCCTCTCCAGTCCTGCACGGAGGGATCTTCTTCTGAGTTCTTAGCCTCTTTCTTATTCTCTCTCTCTCTCACACACATACCCCTTTAGCTTGGAGCTATCCTAGTAAGTATCTGCTTTCTGCATTTGCTCCCTCTGGATCCCATAAGGAACTATTTTTACCCCACATAAAACATAACCACCTTTTACTAGTTGACACATCTTCATATTATCTCGATGCTGTTCAAGTTATTGGTATTGTTTCTGGCTCCTGACTACTCCCTGACTGCTAAGACTTGCTAGCAACATTGCATTTAATCTTTAACATTGCTGTCTAAAGGTAGGCCAGTTAAATAAGACACGTGTATTCATTTTCTGTTTTTACATACTTAAAATGTGTATAGTATGAAAATTTAGAGGTTTAAAGCATGATTATTGTTACTTCATAGTCCTATAGGCCAGAAATCTAGCATGGCATGCCTGGGTCTTTGCTTATGATAACACAAGGCCAAGGTCAAGGTGTTAGCCAGGCTGAATTTCCATGTGGATACTCTGGGGAAGAATCGGTGTTCAAGCTTTCTTGTTGCTGATAGAATTCAGCTCCTTTTATAGGACTGAGGTTCTTGTTTCCTTACTAGCTGTCAGAGTTGTTCTTAATTCCTAGGCCACCCATGTTCCTTGCCTTGTAGCCTCCGTTTTTAAAACAGCAACTGTGTTGAATCTGTCTCATACTTTGAACTTGTGTTATCATTAAAGGGTTAATGTGATTGGGTCAGGCCCACTTGGATAGTCTTTCTTAAGGTCAACTGATTAGGGGTTTGAATTACATCTGCAGAGTCCCTGCAAATAGTACCCACATTCGTGTTTGATTGAATAACTAGGGGAAGGTATGTGTACCCCAGGGGCCAGGAACCTTTGGGGTAATCTTAGAATTCTAACTACCAAAACACAGAATAGACATTAAACCATAAAAAAAGGTTATTTACAGATTGTGTACCCAGAAAACCCAAGGTGATTAGCTAAAAAAATTATTTGATGCAGTGTAGACATGTCAGTAACTGGCCTAGACACTTACCATCAGTAAACATTCAGGCAATGCACAGGATATTTGATCTAACACGTAAAATCAAATTAAAAAAAAAATTGTAACATACCTAGAAATGAGGTAAACAGGCCGGGCGCGGTGGCTCACGCCTGTAATCCCAGCACTTTGGGAGGCCGAAGTGGGTGGATCACAAGGTCAAGAGATCGAGACCATCCTGGTCAACAAGGTGAAACCCTGTCTCTACTAAAAATACAAAAATTAGCTGGGCATGGTGGTATGTGCCTGTAGTCCCAGCTACTTGGGAGGCTGAGGCAGGAGAATTGCTTGAACCCAGAAGGCGGAGGTTGCGGTGAGCCGAGATTGTGCCATTGCACTCCAGTCTGGGTAACAACAGCGAAACTCCATATCAAAAAAAAAAAAAGAAATGAGGTAAACAGGTAGAGGAAATAAACTTGAAGAAATGGGCTAGGCACGGTGGCTCATACCTGTAATCCCAACACTTTGGGAGGCCGAGGCGGGCAAATCACCTGAGGTCAGGAGTTTGAGAGCAGCCTGACCAACATGGAGAAACCCCGTCTCTACTAAAAATACAAAATTAGCCGGGCATGGTGGCACATGCCAGTAATCCCAGCTACTCGGGAGGCTGACGCAGGAGAATCACTTGAACCCAGGAGGCAGAAGTTGCGGTGACCGAGATCATGCCATTGCACTCCAGCCTGGGCAACAAGAGTGAAACTCTGTTTAAGAAAAAAAAAAATGAAGAAATGACAGTTTCACTGAAAGAGGGAAAAAAGTAATGTTCTCAAGAGATGTTCTCAAATAGGAAAATTAATTCCTACAGAGCTTTCAGTTCAGTTAATTTGTACGTTTACAACAATTCTAGTTTTTTAAAGATACGATATTTTTCTTTTGGAACATGACAGTGTGATTATAAATTTTATCTGGAAGGATAAAATAATAAATACTTTTAAAAAAGAATAATGAAAGGAACCTAGTGGTAGCAGATAACCAAAATTTTATGAAACTGGAATAATTCAGTGTCATTGTGGCAGAAGCATGCAGTTATTAATGGAGCAGAATGGTCTTCAGGTCCATCTGTTATACATGAATTTGATGTATGAAGAGTCATTGTCACAAATGAGCAGAGACAGGAAGGATCATTTAGTCCTGGTGTACGAAATGACTCCCAGGCACTGATAGTGAAAGAAAAAAAAGGTAGATCCTAGTGTCTACCACACACCAAAATAAACCTTAAATAAATCTGTGTAATAGAAAAATTCTAAGAAATCTAGAAACTAAAAATAGCTAATTTGAATAATTTCTATACATAGAAGTAAAATCTCATGAAAATCTTTTGTAGAATTTGATTAGCATTTAAAACTTGTGAATGCCAAAAACAAAAGGCAAACAAAAACTGGGGAAAATGTTTACAGCAACGTGATTAAAGGTTAATCCATTTAACATGTAAAAACTTGATACATTTATTTTGAAAAAGCCCACTAAGAACTGAACAGATGGGCCAAGATTATTATAGACAGGCAGGGTACAGAAAATGAAATTCATGTGGGTTAACAAATATGGGGAAATTTGTTCATTAATAGTCAAAGAATTGTAAAGTAAGGCCATTGAAATACTCTATCAGACTAGCAAGGATTAAAAATTATAATAGTACTTATGTTTGTATTCAGCTAAAAAACTACGGATTATTAAAATGCTTTTGGAAGCAATTTGGTAATAACTCTTAATTACACCCTTTTGTTTTAGGAAGAAAAATCTCTCTTAAGACGGTAATCACAAATACAGAACAAACAAATAATCACCAATACAGAACAAATACAAACAAAGGGGATTAGTGTTAAAAACAGTGTAAAATGGTAACACCTAAATAAACAGTTGGGGGAATTAAGTAAATTACGGTCCATCAACACAAAATATTTTCTTGTCATTATAAATTATATTTGTGGAGGTTTTGTTTGTTTATTTGTTTGGGGTTTTGTTTGTTTGGCTTTTTTGGGGGGAGGAGGGGGAGACAGAGTCTCGCTCTGTTGCCCCAGGCTGGAGTGCAGTGCTGTGATCTTAGCTCACTGTGACCTCTGCCTCCCGGGTTCAGGTGATTCTGCTGCCTCAGCCTCCCAAGTAGCTGGGATTACAGGCGCCTGCCACCATGCCCAGCTAATTTTGTATTTTTAGTAGAGACGGGTTTTCACCATGTTGGTCAGGCTGATCTCAAACTCCTGACCTCAAGTGGTCGACCTGCCTCAGCCTCCCAATGTGGTGGGGTTACAGGCATGAGCCCAGCCCCGAGGTAAGCATTTATAAGAGTGTAAATTAAGTTGGTGGTCAACTGTGTACTAGCAGTACTGTGCTAATTAGAAACATGTATCAGCTATAGCCAGGCTCAGTGGCTCATGCCTGTAATCCCAGCATTTTGGGAGGCCAAGGCAAGAGGACTGCTTTGAGCCAGGAGTTTAAGACCAGCCTGGGCAACAGAGCAAGACTCCGTCTCAAAATGAGACCCCCATCTCTACAAAAAAATTGAACTATAAAACTTAGCTGGATGTGGTGGTGGTGCACCTGTAGTCCCAGCTAGTCAGGAGGCTGAGGTGGCAGAATCGCTTGAGCCTAGGAGGTCGAGTGAGCTATGATATAATAGCACCACTACACTGTACGTAGCCTGGGTGGCAGAGTGAGATCCTTTTTCTAAACACACACACACATTTTCCAGCTTTTTATTCTTCCATTGCATCTTCTTCCCAGCATCAGAATTTCTTCTCTTCATCTGCCTGTTGCAAATCTGTTCTCACAGAAGATTGTTCCTGTGCTTTAATGATTCACCCTGTTAAAAACTCACAGCTTCCATTTTTGTTTTATGTGACCACAGTTAGAATCCACAAAAGTTTGGTTATAATGAGCATTTTTACTACCAGGGGCTACTATTTGTATTTCAAACAGTTTTTCAAATTTTAACACTGCTTCAGTGGAATTTGAAACTATGTGGTTGTTTCTTTCAGTGTTGAACATCATTCTTTGGGTAATGAATGTTTAAATTTTATTTTATGGTACATGTGTCTAGAAATGAAGAACAGTTAGTGGGGAAATAACATTAACGTTCAAGGAGACTTTTTATACTTTAACCTGAGAGATGCACGGGTATATAGATTTTAAATGTCAGAGTCACATTCTGGATCATCTTCATTTCAAGTAGTTATGTTGACTGTAGCTTTCTAAAATGAAAGCTCCATGAAAGCAGGGACCTAGAACATCATGTGACACATATAGTACACTCTTCATAAATATGTATTGAATGAAAGATTGAATTTTCACCTGGTGGAAGTATCTACAACTAGAAGTCATGAGTATGTAGACCTCAGAGCATCTGAATTTCTTGGAATTTGTGTCACTTAAAAAAATGTTACTTTGTTGTCTTAAAGTGGCAGTTCTGAAGAAGGGAGGGACCAGCACCTTCACCTCTGGGAGGATGGACTAGTGTTTAGGGATGTCATGTGATTAGAATTGGGCATGATGGCATTTAGTGAGTGGGAGCCAGAGATCCTAGGTACTCTGTGCCTGGACCTAGTCCCATGCCAGAAAGACCATTACTGCAGCTGTTATGACTTCCGAATGTTCCTCTGGATATTGTGTAGGTGAAAAATTTATTGGAGCTCAGAACCTGTTTTACGTATTTACAATTTTTTGTACTGTTGTAATATATGCTGAGTTTCTGGAAAGTCAGGAAAGCAACTGTCATATACATTCAGGGAAGATTGTCCTTTGTCTGGGACTTGCTTAGTAGTTAACTCATCATTTAGGAAAGTTCTCACCTGCTAATTAGTGCCAGTCATGGAATTTGAGTTGCAATGCCAATTTTATTGTCTTCTTAGCACTTATGAAATTACTTATGAAAAACTGAAATTACTTTGTTGATTTACCTGTGTTTTTGTTTACCCACTAACTGTAAGCTCTTCATAATAGAGATCTTACGTATCTTGTCACTGGATATCCTTACACCTAAAATCAAGTCTGGCACATTGTGTGGCCAGTTATTAATAAATGTTGTGCAAATAACGGACAGATGTTTGAATGAGTGAATCATCCCCTTGTGCCTGATCTTTAAATGCTGTTGTTTCTAAGCTCCCATCCCCCATCCCAAGCCCTCTTTTCTGTTTACTCTAAAACTCCCTTCCTACCTGATCTCAGCTGTAACCCTCGCTTTGATTTATATTTCTACACTGACATCTCCTGAAATTTTTCTCCAGTCTGGATCTTTCCTCTGAACTCTGGAATGTTACATTCAGCTTCCTTCCCTAGTTTAATGTCTCAAGCATCTCAAACTCGGCGTGTCGTTCTCCAGTGTTTATCTTAGTGAACGGTGCCACCATACACTTAGTCACGCTGGTGAGAAGTCTAGGAATTGTTCTTGACACCTCCCTCTCCCTTATGCACATATCCAATTCGTCACCAAGTTCTGTTCATTTTATCTCCTAAATAATGTTCAAACCCTGCTTTGCATCCCCAAATCTAAACTACCAAGTCTAAACTCATGCTGACTGCAGTAGCCTATGCCCTGGTTTCCACCAGTCCACTCTTACCTTCTTGAAATCCATTCCACATAGGAGCCAGAATGATCTCAAATAATTGATGTTATTCCCTTCCTTAAAGTTCTTCATTGGCTTCTCATTTATCTTTAGTGAAGATAAAGACAAAAAAATTAGCCTTAGTCTACCCCACCAGACTGGGTCTAGCCATTTCTTTCATTGCCCTGCAGCCTTTAGGCCCCCACATCATCTTGCCATTTCTCCAACATCCCGTGTGCCTTCCCACTGTGGAGTTTTCATGCTTCTTGTCCCCTGCTGTGCCACCAGGTCTTCTTCAGAACTTAGCTCACTTTCATAGGAAATCCTCTGACCTCTTGACCAGCCAGAATCCTTCCTCTTAAGTGCTCTCATAGCACCCTGCAATTCTTATTAGCATGCTGTAATGAATGTATTGTGAAGGGAATTGTCTGTCTTTCCCACAGTGTTAAGTTTTTTTTAATTCATCGGCCCCAATATAATGTTTATCTTTATTATCACCGTAAAGAATGGCCTACCAGCAACTATATTTGTCTTCCGTTATCTAATTGGTTTTTATTCAGTAATTTCTTATAGTCAATCAGTTTGATGTGTTACTTCAGGGGCATACTGTGTTGCATTTGTTCTAAGAAGCACATTTTTCCCATTTTGAGCATCTCTGAAATTGACGTGCATCTTATAGGCAGTGGCATATATGTCATGATATAATTGGCAGCATTTTTCTTTCTTAGTGATGCATAAAATGATGGTGCATCTTATATTTGAGGGTATCTTAGATTAGGTATAAAATTTGGCATTTTATAACAAATTCATTCTGTAAGCGTTACCAGGAATGTATATTCCTGGTTATTCTGTAGAAGTATTGATAGGATTTTTCTGTAGCCATAGCAGGTAACCGATGACATGTTGATCCCTTGAAGTTGTTTCTGGCTAAAATCATTTTTTTCATATTCCTATAGAGTCGAATCTTAGGGATTTGATTTATGTGTTGTTTGTTCATGTAACACACAAACTGAAATTTGTATGTATCTCTGGGGTTTTTTTTAGAAAAATTATTTTTTATCTATGTGTAAAGGTGGGCAGGCTATCTATTGATTTCAGAGTTGGTTAACTAAATCCCTGAATGCATTCTCCCCATCTGCCTTTTGAAGGAAGTTTTAGATGGGTACAACTTGGGACATTTTCCCCAACCTTCTTTGTGTCTAGATATGGGCAAGTTCTGGTCACTTGCATGTGAACAGAAATAATACATAAACTTCCAGGGCATGAACCAAGAAGGAAGTAATTTGCTCTTCAGTGCCTCTTTTCCTTCCTCTAAAGAATAAAACAAACTTGGAACAAGGATGCTTGGCCAGCCTCTCTGGACTATGGCGAAGAAACATCTTGAGCGTGTTGTATTTGGGGGTCTCTTTGTTACAGCAGCTTCGCTTGTACTCTAAGAAATTGTTTTGATTATGCTTTTCAATTTCCAAAAACCGAGATTAGCCTTACCATCAGTGTATTGTAAGTTTGAAGCATGTGGCTGTTACTGTTTGACCGTAATGAAGAATATGTGCTCTTTAGGGACACAATGTGGTATAAAGGATGCAGCATATGCTTAGAACTCAGTCAGGCCTCAGTTGAATGATGGCGGCTCTGTCACTTACTGTCTGTGTCTGTGCACAGATCCTCTGAGCGTCATTCTCTGATCCTGTCCTTGAAGATGCAGGTGATACCTGTCTCAACAAGATTGTTTTGAGGAGCAAATGAGATCATCTATTTCAAAGACCTTCCAAGCCCAGTGCTGAGTAAATGACAGCTCTTGCATCATTAGTTTTTCCAGAGACTATCACTTCACCCTGTCTGCTGCCCTAGTATCCTCAGTTATTTATGGAGGATTGTTTGATTTTATAAGTTTCATCTTCAGATTAAGCAAAACCACTGGAAACCTTCACACTTGGACTATGTTGCCTTGGCCCCCCCAGAGATTTGCTGACTTTTTTACAAATTCCCTGAGCTTTTTCCCAGTATGCTTTCTGGCTATCAAGAGGCTGCAAAAGATGATTTAGTAAAGCCTACCCATGCACACACATGCTAGGGCATAAGAGAAGCTGTCTAGTACATGACTATGTCACCTGTGTCAGGTACCCACTAAAAAAACTCACTTTTAGACCTGAATGCTAGGGAAACTTTTTCTTCCCTTATAGAGCATGTATGTGTCCTTACGGTTAAATAAGAATCCATAAAGGACAAAGAAGAATTGAATCAAATAGTAAAGTACTTTGGCAGATTTTAGGCTACCTATGAATACGTGTTAATCCATTTGTAGATGTGATTCCATTAAAGTCTTGGAGGAGGTAAACTCTACACTTTTTGTTTTTTTGTTTTTTGTTTTTTTGAGACGGAGTCTCAATTAGTACCCAGGCAGGAGTGCAATGGTGTGATCTTGGCTCACAAGCAACCTCTGCCCCCAGGGTTCAGGTGATTTCTCCTGCCTCAGCCTCAGCCTCCTGAGTAGCTGGGATTACATGCACCTGCCACCACGCCTGGCTAATTTCTGTATTTTTAGTAGAGACAGGGTTTCACCATGATGGCCAGGCTGGTCTTGAACTCCTGACCTCAGCTGATCCACCCACCTCTGCCTCCCAGAGTTCTGGGATTACAGGCTTGAAGCCACCGCATCTGGCCCTATCACTTTTTTTTAATTTTAAAAGAAATCAGAAAGCCAAAAGGTGGCAGTTAGCAGTACGTTTACTTTATGAGAGTAATAGGAAACATTTGCTTCTTGAGATTGGTATATGAACATAGTATTAGATGTACAGTTCATACTAGTTTTATGCTTTCAATTTGAGTTTTTGATTTAAGATAGTAATTTCCAGGAAGTTGTTTAGGGTACAGAAACAACGAGCTATAACTAATAAATACCTGTTAGTATATGAAGCACGGGATTATGCAGGTCACGGTTTCAAATGTAATCTCAGTTTGTTCCAGTAATCAGTATACTGCTTTGTGTTTGTTAAATGAATGACTGAAGACAACTTAATTAGAACACTTTTTTCCTTATTAGGTAGTTCCCTTATGATCTAAACTTTTGTGAGAGTGGGCAGCATCTGAACCTGTTGTGTGCTTGAAAACATAATTAAAATGTTTTTTTTCATTTATTGATATTTGTCAGGTAAGTTTTCCTCAACATTTATGAAATTTAAGTTTTTACATTTCACATTTTTAATGTGAAATATCAGCAAGCTTCTTAGTACCTGTGGGTGTTTTTTCCTGCACCAATATAATCAGTCAATTATTTTTTCTGCTTTGTTTCATTATAGAAACTATTGGCTGGACACAGTGTCTCATGCCTATAATTCCAGCACTTTGGGAGGCAGAGGTGGGTAGGTCACCTGAGCTTAGGAGTTCAAGACCAACCTGGACAACATGGTGAAACCCCATCTTTACTAAAAATACAAAAATTAGCTAGGTGGGCATGATGGTGCGTCATGAAACCTCGTCTCTACTAAAAATACAAAAAATAGCTGGGTGGGCATTATGGTGCGTGGTGAAACCCCATCTCTACTAAAAATACAAAAAATAGCTGGGCGTGGTGGTACCCGCCTGTAATCCCAGCTACTGGGAGGCGAAGGTTGCAGTGAGCCAAGATCGTGTCATTGCACTCCAGCCTGGGTGACAGATTGAGACTGTATCAAAAAAAGAAGCTATTTAGGCAGACATTCATGTCCTTTATCAGCTATTACTCTAGTGTAAATCCCCAAAGCTCTCCTCCTATCCTCACATGGAAACCCTGGGCTTCACTGATGTTTCTGGATCAAGGGGCTAGGTATCATGTCTTTTTATCTTTGATTTGTCTCTTTTGCAGATTGCTATTAAACTATTTCTGCCCAGGTCTTGTATGCTCACCTGCTCTCCCAAATTCAAACCTGACTTTGAGCACAAGTTAGTTGAATGGCTTCTGAAACGGAATCCACACAGTTAACAGTCCTTTTAGTTCACAGAATTACAAAACCTTTGAATAGAAGGCTACCCTAGGGATCATCTGCAGTCCACTTCTCATATCGATAACTGTCCCAGGGCCTGCTTCATTCCTTCAGTAACTGGCTGCTGCTTATATGGTGCTGGGACTTTGTTCTTTCTTTTTTGTAATCATGAAGGAGAACTTTTTCTAAACTTGCCCAAATATGCCACAAGTTTCAGAACACAGAAATACCATGGAGTTTAAAAAAAAAATAGGCAAATACCAAATTCAAGGAAAAAATAACTTTCCCTCCGTCTGTCAGGGTTGATGTTTCAGGTCTTTCTACTATGAATTAAATACAGCTTGTTGTTTGATACTTTGATGTAATTTACTCATTTAGGCACATTTGTGAATTTTATTTATTGATTGGTATGACAGTATCTAGAAGTCTCCAGTTTATTGACAGGATTGAGATAAGCTCTAATTTATGGGCTCCTCTATCAGTCAAGAGAGAGAAACCATCCAGTGATGTGAACAGGGAAAGTTTACTGTCAAGAATTGTCTACTGTAATGGGATTAGAATAATGAGGGGTTGGCTAGTCAGAGTAAGGAAAACCTTGGAGAATGCAGGAATAGCACAAATAAGTAGGAGACCGCTGCCCCTGGCCTGAGGTGGAACATCTGGTGAGATCACAGTCATGGCTCTCAGGGTGGCAGAGAAGTCACTGTGATGCTGTGTTGACAGAACTTGAAAGTTCATGGGAAAGCATCTCACCAGAGGCATTGTGCTACAAAACCGCCTGTGCAGGGGTGGTAACATGGCTGGAGTGTGCCTGCAGAAGCCTGCCAGGGAGGCCTCTGGCCAGGAGGCAAAACTCTTCTCCCACTGTGTCTCTGGTGCCCTGGCTGAACATCATGCCAGCTGGCAAAAGCAAAATAGTTAAAGGTCACAGATCCATTTTCACAGAGCAGGCAAAAAGCAGTTTGGCGCTGAGAGGCAGTAAATTCCCCATCTCCAAACTCCTTAGTAGTTTTTTGGGAAAAGCATTATGCTTATCAGTGGTTACACAGTACCTAGTCCTAAGATTTCTAGCAAACTGAAATCCTGAGCATTGTTAACAACCGCTCTAACACATAGGCCAGGATGCACCAGCAAGGACTACTGTATCTGACAGACTGATTGGAGGTTTTCTTCTATTATTTTAGCACATTTAAAGTACACACACACACACACACACACACACACACGTGTCATTATATAATTGATTGTGAAAGTAGAGTGCTATTAAAATTAAACTGTCATTTTCTGACTTAATTTAAGGTGACTTTAAACTCAGAAATGAAGAAAAGGTTTCACAACATGGTACTTAAAACTCCCATACTTCTGGAGTGGACAACACAGCAAGACTCTGTCTCCACAAAAAAATTTAAAAATTAGCCAGGCCTGGTTATGTGTGCCTGTAGTCTACACAAGATTCTGAGGTGGGAGGGTTGCTTGAGCCCAGGAGTTCAAGGCAGCAGTGATCTATGATTACACCACTGCACTTTAACCTGGGAGAAAGAGCGAGATCCTTTCTCAAAAACACCAATCCTCCCATATTTGTAATGGACATGTTAATACAGTAATACTAAAGTAATTTTTATACTAGTAAAACTTTACTGAACCTACTTAAGACAAATCATAATCAAATAATGCTGCGGCCATTCACTGCTTACTCAGTAAGCCTAGGTTTAAATAGATTGTTGATAAACTGCATCATCAGGATTCTTTGGTTACAGGCAGTGGGAAGCAACTGTATAATTTAAGGAGGAACATTTGGAAGGATGTGAGGGTAGATGACAAAATTTCAGGACGAGGTGAAAAACTAAGACAGCCGTGCAGCCTAGAGAATCTAGGCAGCAGGTACTGATGGCAGGTTTTGTAGGGCAGTCAGTGCGGTGAATCCGCTCCAGCTGTCTGCCACTTCAATTCAGAGTTCCCATTCCAAGATGTGTCTTGACTGGCCTAGTATGAGTCTCATGCTCACCCCTTGGTCAGGGGAGGGCAAAGCACTGAGATACCAGGCTGCAAACACAACTTATTCCTGGACTCAAAGGGCATATCTATCTGGTGGACACTTAGTTTTTCTCCTCATTTCTTAGTTCCCTTCTTTGGTGTTGGCTTCGTTTTTGGGCTCACTCTGGTGGAAAGGTAGTTACAGTAACTTCCAGCTTTCGATTCTGTTTGGTTCACATCCATTGTCATCCCTGGATCTAAGCACTGTGGCCTAGGGGACGCTGTGCCCTTCCATTAGTCAGGCACGTAATGCATCCCTGGAGCCACTGGCCCTAAAAGTCCACAGATTGTGGATGAGAGGAAAATGAGGATACGGATACCAATGGGAGGAGGAAAGAAGCTGAGTGGCAAAGTAACGGATACAGTTCATCAACCTGTTTCACAGAGACAGCCAACCAAAATGAGAAGTGTCACTTGTTCTGTGATAAAAAGCCAGATGGAAGAAGATACTTTAGAAAGACATTGCTAAAACAAGGAAATGGAATAGCTATGTCAGTGGCTAGACAAGAAGCATCATAAGATGTTTAAAAGGTGAGAAGCAATAGATGCCATTTCTTAAGACGTGTGGTCAGTTGAGGCTGCAGTAGCTCCATACTTGGCTGCTGGATTTTGTGTTTTGTTTTAGTTATAATAGTGAGTCTTGAGAATTAAATCTTGGGGCTGAAGTCTGTACTAACTCTAAAATGAAAATCATATCAAGGTTCCTTTGACATAACTGGGGCCAACTGATTTTATCATACTTCTCTTTCATCACCATGATTCTTCACCCCCCTTCCAAATTATAGGTCCCTGCTGTCATCTTTTCCTAACCAGTAATCAAATCCCAGTGCTGCTCTGAGGTTTCCTCATCCTTTTCTGCAGATCTTCCCCCTGTGCCTTATGGTGCATGGTTCTCTGGTTATAAGACCTTTATCTTTAGCCCTGTACCCTCCTCAGTGCCCCCCAACACATACCTTCTTCATTTCATTGAAACCCCACTTCTCATCAGGCCAGGAGTCAGGGTCGGGGGGAGCACAAGGGAAGATTCAGCATTCTCCTGAACCCTTCCCACCATAAACATTTATAATTTTGTTTAATTTTGTGTTCTATCATTCCTTTTGTTCACTTTTTTAAAGTTTAGCTGTAATACAATTCACTTTCTGGTGTACAATTATGTGAGTTCTAACAAATGCATACAACCATGTAACCATCATCACGTAAAGATGCAGCAGAATTCCATTGCCCAACAAACCAGCTCCCTCACACTGCTCCTTTGTGGCCGGTCCCTTCCTCCTCCTGAAAGTTGCTGGTCTATTTTCAGTTCCTACAATTTTGCTTTTTCCAGACTATTATATAAATGGACCCTATGCAACGTAGCCTTTTGAGTTTGGCTGCTTACATTTAGTATACATTATATCCAGGTGTAGTTTTCTTTGAGTATATCTTGTTTGCTATTCACAGAGCTTTTTGAATTTATAAATTTATGTATATCACCAAATGTGGAAAGTTTTTCACCACTATTTCGTCAAACATTTTTTTCTTCACTAGTCTTCCTTCTTCACCTCTGGGCCTCCAGTGACATGACTGCTGGGCCTGGGCTGTGTTCATGCTTTTTCAGTCTCTTTGTTTTCCAGATTGTATAGTTGCTATTTCTCTGTTAAGTTAACATACTCTTTCTTCTTTCATGTCCATTCTTCTCTTGAGCCTATCCAGTGAAGTTTTAGTTTCTTGGTTCTAAATTTTTATTTGTTTATATTTTATTGTTCCATTTTTCTACTGTGAACTCTGTATTCCCACTTGTTCAAGTGTATATATCTTTATTTACCTCCTGGAGTATAGTTACAGTAACTGCTTTAAAGCTGTTGTCTGATAATTCCAAACCTTGAGTCATCTGGCCATTGGTGTCTGTTGTCTTTTGCCCTGACGGTTGGCTGCATAGTCTGGTTCTTTGTATGAGGAGACATTTTAGACTTTTGTGGACATTTTGAATATGTGATACAGACTTTGAGTACTATCAGACTCCTCTAGAGAATGTTGGTTTTTTGGAGTATGTTTGAATTCAAGTTGTTGGAATTAAAAAAAAAGAGAGAGAGAATGTTGGTTTTGTTGTTTTGTTTTTATTTTAGCAGGCGATCAACCTGGTTAGGTTCAGGGGTTCCAATGTCAGTTCAGTACTAGGCTCTCACTATGCTGCTTGGGGCCATGGGCTGTTCACATCAGAGTTCAGATCTCAGAGCCTTTGTTGCACTGTTTTGGTTCTGCATTTATGGGATCCCATAAATGTATAACTCAAAGGTGAACCCCAAATGATAAAGGTTTGTACACAGAACTGGGGGAGTCCCTTTTCCAGCTGATTTCTCTCTGGGATCCCTGAATCTCCTGGGATACATCCCGCTCATGGGTGCTCCTTTTCTTAGTCTTCTGCTGAGAAAGATGGGGTTTCTCTCCATTGTAGGTGTCAATGCCACACCTGCTACAGCACGGCTGTGATGGGGGCCCACCCCCTGGGTTTGAGAGAAGGAAATGAGAAAGTCACCCCTACACAGATTGCCTTCCCTACATTTTAACTCCTCTCACCAAACCATCTACTTTTGTTACTTTTCATTAATTGTGTTTATATTGTACTTTGTCCAGTTTTTTTGTTGTTGTAATTGGCAGGAGAGAGAGGCTATAGCTTGCATAATCCATCTTGCCCAGCCCCAGAAGGCCCGAATCAATCACTACCTAGTTTGGTTTTCTATGCTGCATGACAAATACCACTAAATGTAGTGGCCTAAAGCAGTGCACATCTATTTGCATGGTTTCTGTGAGTTCAGGAGACTGCACTCACCTGGGCCTTCCGTAAAGCTGTGCAGTCAAGGCCAGGGCTCGGTTTTCATCTGGAGGCTCTGCTGGGGAGCAGTTGGCATCCAGGCTTCCTCAGGCTGCTGGCTGAATGCCGTTCCTTGCAGCAATAGGACTCATAACAGCTTGTTTCTTCAAAGCCAGCAGCCAAGAGGGAGACTCTAAAGCCAGTCTGTCAGAAAGTTGGAGTCTTATGTAACACAGCCAGGAAGTGGCATACACCTTTGCCATACTCAAATGGTTAGAAGCAAGTCACTAATCTCTCTCATACGCCACGGGAAGGATCGTACAAAAGTGTGGAAATCAGAAGAGCATAGAGTCTGTCAACCACAGGTCTTCCCAACTCCTGGTCCTGTTGGTCAGAACCATTTGGCAATGAGTTGCCTTTTCCACTCCAAGTCCAGGTGTCATGCTGAGTGACTTAAGCATTCTTACAGGTAGTCCCTCTGATATACTGGCTTACAGACTTTGGACCTTCTGTATACCAGTGACTTTATTTTACTTTAGAACCCAGTCCTTGTGACTCTAAATCCCAAGCATACTCTCTATTCTGTTTCTTTCCATAGTCTATAGAGTCTTAAATATAATTAAAGCTTTACCTTGTCTTTCCTTTTAGATTTTATGCTCAAGGCTAAGACTATTTTGTCTTACCCTTCTCATACTGCCCACAAAGGTCTAGCAAATATTTCCTGCTCATAGCAGGTAGTCAAACACATGTTGTAAATTAAGACCTTAACTATTTCTATGACAACTGCATAGCATACCATTTTTGTCCCTTTCTCTTTTTAATTTTGTCTGATAACATTTTACCAGCCCTTCCTAACATAAACACTAAAAGGAAATTCTAATTGAATTAGTCAGTTTCAAAATAGTGGCATGTAACACAGGCTTTCTCTCTCTCTCTCTCTCTCTCTCTCTCTCTCTCTCTCTCTCTCTCTCCCCTCCCTCCCTCTCTCCCTCTCTCTCTCTCCATCTCTGTCCCTTATACATACACACACACACACACACACACGCGCGCGCGCGAATATTTTGATAACATGACATTGGAGTCTAGCCAGTATAAATTCAGAGTATAGGCTCTGGTGTTCTTTGTAGGTGAGACTGAGAATGAGAAACATTTACAATTTCTGGTACCTAAACCTCAAAGACAAAAATGGGCCCCTGCCCTCTTTTATTGAATTCTCTTCTTTTACAAATATAGCAAATAATCAACTAACAAAAACACTAGTAATTTGTAACATTTTTCATCCAGAATAGTTTTGCATGAAGTGGCTGGATTCTCTACCTACCTACATAGTTTGACCTTTTGAATCATTGTTTATCTTTCTCCATCAAACCCTCTGAAAAAGAAAAAACATTGTTTGATTTATTTTAGGAAAATCTACAGTTTAGGAACACTGAAATGATACTCACAGAGGCCCACTTGTGGGAAATCTTCTTCTCACCCTTTCCTCCTCCTAGCCGCCTCCAAAATATGAGTGTTGCTCCTTTTTCTACCCAGAGCCTCCTAATCTTGTGATTGCTAAATCATTTGAGAATAAAACAAACAAATGGAAAACCCAGGTTATTAAAAAATGTTTTCTTTCTAGTAAAACTCAGTACAGAGGGATCCTTTATAGTATGCCTCACCGTATGAGATATAGGTAATTTATATCCAATTTGGCCCTTCAGACTTGCTCTGGGCCCAGCAGTTGAGTCCATATCAGATTTCCTCCTTACCTAGTTCCCATTGCTACTGAAACATAAGCTGAAATGCCAGTCGAAGGATGCTGTTCTCTTCAGCAGAGCTGTGTACGACAGCTGGAGTTCTTTGTAGTGGCAGTAAACTGGAAATGAAGTGAATATGTATGAATAGAAGAATGACTGAATAATACAATAACATTCACACAGTGCTACATTATGGAGCCATTAGAAATAACAGATTGCATCTGTCAGTGGGGGAGGGGGAGAGGAGGAAGATCCTCCTTCCCTACAAGTATTGAATGAGAAGAGCAAGATGCAAGGAAGTTTATGTAACATAATCCCAGTTATGCCAACAGTGATCTGATAAAATCTTTGTAAAAATGTATAAGTATATGTGTTTTCATATAATTACATGAGCAGGGACAAAAACACAGATAGGAACTGGGTGGTTTTAAAGTGGGTCATGGGGGGAGCAGATATTTGGCATGGATATGGAACGGGGAGCAAGAGTGGACAAGGGATGCCAAGCATGTCAGAAATAGGAAAGCAAATTGTCCGCAGGGGTGTGTGGGGGGAGCATGATAAGATTATATTTACAAATGTATGTTAATCATGTATTTAAATGTAATTTTAAAAAGAAAAAGTTCTATGATGAAAAAGTAAAATTCTCCCAGCCTGGCCATTCCTTTTCTTTGTTATTCTTGCTTCTTGACTTATAAATTTATTTACAAATTTAGAAAAAATACAAATTGACTCTATGTTTAATTGATATATTTGTTTTTTCCTCTTTGAATAGGTGAAAACACTTTTCAAATCCAAGTGTGTATTCTTAGTAACTCTGCAAGGTAGATAGTAACTTTTTTAATACTACTTGATCATGTCAGAAAATACAGTTTCTCTTGAAAGTATACTTACAGAAGATTTTCTCTACTGTAAATTTCAGCTGAGATTATATACCAGAAATTGGTACCAGAAATGCCCTGAAGTGTAACACATTCTTCTCAGGGACGCAGAACAGAAGAGAGTCCTCCTACCAAGGTACTTATAGACAAGAGGACAGGGGAAGCTCATAATTTCATTTAAAGCCAGAACATGTGGCTTCTCTGACTATAACGGAAAGATAACCTTATAAGCAGGAGGCAGCACCCAGGCAGATGTAGATGTTCATCTTGTCATATTCTCACTTCATTTTGTACATGTTGCTGTTGTAATAGTGATGATTGTTTTAATCATTTATGTGAATATCCTTGAAAGTATATGTATTCTTATCTTGCTTCCTGCTATAATCCCAGAGCACTTAACAAAGCTGTTGTTCAGGCTGGATGCGGTGGCTCACGCCTGTAATCCCAGCACTTTGGGAGGCTAAGGTGGGAGTATCACTTGAGGCCAGGAGTTCGAGACTAGCCTGGACTAACATAGTACAACCCCATCTCTGTTTATAAAAATAAACAAAGCTGTTGTTTAGACATTATTTATTAAATGAATCAGTGCCTGCCTCCCTCCATCCTTCTTCTCATCCCTGGTGCTTACCACAATAAATAGCACATGTTAGTTGTATAGTTTCCTGATGATTGAATTAGTAGACATGTGAGATGGACTTGAGGTGTAGGCTCTTTAGGAAAAGAACTGATTCAAATAGCTCGGAGGAAAATGGAAGAGTCGGGAAGTAGAAAGATTCAGTGAGGACAAAGAACAGGTGCTATGGAAATAGTGATAAGAATAGGAAGTTATGGTCAGAATGCAGGATAGTTGCATCTACAATTTCAGCAGTGGAGCAATTCTGGGTGGTTAGGGTCTAGTAGCTAATACTATAGATAAAGCACCCTGGTGATCGAGGGGATGGGGGAACTGCATGTTTTGGCATTTGAGGCTGTACTAGTAAAACAGCCAGTTCCCTACCTAATATCTCCAAAGCAAAACCCACTGTGAAGGAAATCCAGCCCATACATACAAAGCTCCTAATTGGAATTTCAGTGCCTGAACAGACAACCAAGGTTTACTACACAGTTGAGGAAAGGCTTTCAGATCAGAGAGTCTCTAAGGAAAGAAGCATCCAGAGAAGAAACAAAGATATGCAGAAAACTTAGACGATTTTCAGAAAAAAGAATAGAGATGATTTTGCATACCTAAAACAAGAACAGGGTGTTATGGAAAAGGAGCATTCAAGAGCGCAAGAAGGTTATCAGCAGTTTTAAAGATCACAAAAAAACTCAGTAGAAGGATTAGAAGATCAAGTTGAATCAAGCACCCTCAAAATAGAAGCAGTATCAAAGAGTAGAAAACAGTCACTGCACCTGGCTACATTTACAGATTCTTATAAGGCAAATGCCGTTTATGGATTTGACTTAAAATAGTGATGCAGGTAAGAGCCAAACCCACAGTCATCATTACAGGAATTAAACTGTTAAGGTCTCAAATTAGGCTGGATTTGGTGGCTCACACCTGTAATGCCAGCACTTTGGGAGGCCAAGTTGGGCAGGTCACTTGAGGTTAGGAGTTTGAGTCCAGTGTGGGCAACATGGGAAACCCTGTCTCTACAAAAAATACAAAAATTAGTCGGGCGTGGTGGCACACACCTGTAACCCCAGCTACTTGGGAGGGGTTGAGGTGGGATGATGGCTTGAGCCTAGGAGGTGGAGATTGCAGTGAACCAAGATTGTGCCACTGCAGTCCAGCCTGGGCTACAGTGTGAGACCCTGTCTTAAAAAAAAAGTCAAGAAATAGCAACCTTAAGCATACCATGTAGAGATGGGAACAAACTTAGCCTCCCCATGCATATTGCAGTATATCATTAAGTGGAAAATGAACAGTGCAAAAAATAAATAATATAATATATATATATATATATATATAGTCATAGAAGTTTCTTAAAAATATCCAAAAACTATTTATAAAGTAAAAATGTGATTAGATGTTGTTTTTTAAAAAAATTATTAATGAAAAATAGCAGAAATTGAACACTGAAGATTGGAGCTAGAAGAGATTACTGCTAGCTAGGGGGACATTAGAGAAACTTTGTCAAAGAGTGAACATCTGAATTAGGCTTTGTCGTCTAAACACGAACATAGGTAGGAAAGTGCAAGATCTCATAGCCACATGGGCTCTTTATTTACAGTGTTCTATCTTACCATTAAAGTAAAATCTGAACTGTGTTGCTGGAGGAATAGCTAGCTCTGACTAATTTGTAGATTAATATAATTAAGCAAAAATCATGTTTATTCCATTTATTAAATATCCTTTAAAATACAGCTTGTACTTGTCTACTTTATTAAGCTTAATATTGGGAGATAGCTTAAGCATCTCATTGTGCTGTAGATTAAGAAAACGTAACAGTAGCAGTGGGCAGTTACTGTGTGCTTGGTTTGTGCCCACTTTTCCTCTAGATTTTTGCTTCAGCCATCACTCATAAGGGTTGCCTGTCCCTTATGAAAAGGTTGTAAGTGCAATTTCTTCGTGTTGCTGTGCCGTTTAACATGAAAACTTTCCTGGAAAGTATCATCTAAAATAATGAATAATCACTTTCCAAACTGGATACATGTGCACACCTCCTTTAAAAACAGTGTTTCTCAACCTTGATTGAAAATGGAGTCACATCTAGAAGCTTTAAAAAACTGCCAGTGCTTGAGTTCCATTCCCAGAGATTTCCCTGACATGGGTTGCAGACACTGGATATTTTTGAAGCTTTTCAGGTAATTCTGAAGGACAAAGACTGAGACCTACTGTTTAAAGAAAAATACTCATTAAGACATACCCACCACTATGTAATTTAAATTATTTTTATTATGATGGTTATTTAAATATGGATAAACTAACACTAGATTGAAATTCCTTATGCATGTAGTTATATAGAAAACACATTTACACATTAAAAATAAACTGAAATTAATAGATTCAAAACATAAATGGATAGATGATGATGTTTTGCTAATACTTTTGTGTGTTTTTCCTTCTGCATGGTCTGTTAAATCCTTCCCACCTTTATCAGTCTGGGTCCATTTGGGATTTAGAAACCACACAGTGATATAAACAAGGAAAGTTTAATATAAGGAATAATTAAACTGTGAGAAAAGGGTAACTCTAGAAAACTATATGGTACCTAGGTCTGAGAGAAGTGCCCAAGGAAGGACCAACTTTGGAAGGAGGCCCCCCTTCAAGGCTAGGGAGGATCACAAGGGACAACTCTGTGGATGGGGTGAGTGGCAGGAGACCTGGGCCCTCAGTATCTGTGTTGAGATGGTCATGAGAAGGTGACGCTAGACCACGCCAGAACCACAAGGTTGCTGAGAAACCACCCATGCTGCGCCCATAGCTGGAGCCATTGCAGGGTGGCCTCACACCTACATGCCTACCCTCACTCCTCTTAGCAGCTAGAAACAGAAGGGCACTTTCCTCCTGCAGTGTCCCTAGGGTGCCCTCTACTGAGAAAGCTCCACATTGTAGTCACTGAAAGGAGAAATGTTTAAAGGAACTCAGTTATTATCACAGAGCAAATGTTTAAGGGTGACTTTGGAGCAAATAGTCAATGAATCAATCACTGGCATAACACCCTATGCCAGCCAAACTCTCTTTCAAGTTTTCAGCGCTAGCTCATAGGCTGCTGTGACCTCTTCTGAGCAAAATTGCTCTGTGTTGTGTTCCAGTGTATCTTTATGGTAGCTCACTGTGCTGTATGGGAATCTTCGTTTTTTTAAAAAAATTAGCTTATTAAATAAACATAATTATAGTGTACCTAAGAATCACCTCCAAAAATTCTGATTTGGTTGTGCTAGGGTGGAAACTAGGAATCTACTTTTTTTTTTTTTTTTTTTTTTGAGACGGAGTTTCGCTCC